>WBNH01001306.1:155469-266349 GCA_013401255.1 Urocolius indicus
CGCGCGCGCGGCTTTGCTATCTTTATATTAAACTGCTTTTATCTTAACCCACGAGACATTTGTCTTATTTTCTTCCCTTCTCTGGCTTGCTGAGGAGGTGGGTGATCAAGTGGTGTGGTGGGTGCCTGGCATCTAGCCAGGGTCAAACTACCACAGCACCACTAGTGTGTATTCCAGGGAAGAAGGAAAATGAGAGGCAGCATGGTTTTCAAAGGATGTAATCCCAGGAGAAAATGTCACTGAATATATTAGTCAAAATCAATTGTATTGGGATAGTTAAAAAACAAAACAAAACAAAACAAAACAAAACAAAACATCAGACAGCATTGTCCCTTTATCAGTCAGTTGCTCCTTAGGAAATGACCCTTTGGAATTTTCAAAACCTCTAATGATACAGAATCCTCAAAGCTGTTTATATTGCACTCTTTTTCTCTTTTTAAAAATCAGTTTAGGTGCCTTGATTGTCCCGAATATCTATCAGAATGACCCGAAATACAGAGTCTTCTTACCAAGAAAGAACTTTTTGCCTTATTATTCAATATTTATCCTGTTTATTAGAAATTATGTACTAAGTACATAGGAAGCTCAGGATTTTAGAGTTATTCTAGTTTCTGGCATGTTTTAGTTGTTGACTTTGAAAAGAGTGAAATCAAATTACCACTATGTGTGTCTGAAAATCTTAACTTTAGTGACTAAACATACTAACCAAGGATAGCAGATTTCATTTTGCCAGTAAGAGCGATCAGAATATTCAAGGCTTGGTTTTGCCTGTATTTCTCACCCATTCGACTATCTTATTTATTTCAAAAAAAGGAGCTTGCACTTCTGTACTCTCCAGATTTATATTATTTTTTAAAAGAAAGATATATTTTTTAATAGCCGAATGGAAACAAATGCATTGTACAAATGTATAATGATTATTTTTAAACATCTAATAAACTTAGGAAGGTGTTCACAGTTCCATGCTGCTTATGTGCAGTATATGGGAAGTTGGTTCTTCCCCTCAAAAAAGGCATTACTATGGGCTTTAATTGTTGCCTCTTTATTTAGTAAAGTCAATACATGTATTTCTGTTTGCATTCATATGTCAACATGCCACTCCTTTAGGATAAAGTTGTGTCCAATACAGAGCTTTTTCCTATGCAAGTAACCAAGGGCCATCGGCTTAATCTGGACACTCCTTTCTTTATGCTGCTGGGCAGGAAATACAAAGGGACAACTTTTCTTTTTTCTTTATTCTGTCCCCTTGAGAAATATTTTTCAGTTTTGAAACTGACGTTTCCACTCCTTAGAGTTACTGAAAACTACTTTTAAAACTATTGGCTATGTAAATATCACAGTGAAGACTCTCCATGACATAAAAGAATAATTTTCTAAGACTAGCAATGGGTAAATTTCAGTCCAAAAGAAAGTCTGGGAAACAAAAGTTTGGGAAACAAAACTGAATGTGCATCTACCTGGACAGGAGGAAAACTCCTCACATAGCTTTTGAATAGTACTAACTAAAAATAAATTATATTCCTTGTTATTTCTCTCTGAGAGAAGTAAAAATCTCCTTTTTGCATGACTACGGCAAATCAGTTCAAGCTGTAGCCACAGGTCAGGTACACAGAACCTTGGAGGGGCTGGTTTCCTACACATATTTTCCTCTTTGGAACATACCAAAGCCCATTATTGACAAAACTTTTTCTCTGTCACCACTGATGAGAAGTACCAGCCACAAGAGCCTAGTAGTACAAAAGTCTTGCACTGATTCAAATCTGGAAGATATGTCGCTTTCTGTAATGTTTATATGTCTGGTTAGAAGATGAGGTTCCAAACCCCCTTACAATTCTAAATACTGAAAACATATCAATTTAACGAGGGTTTTGAACTATTTTTTAAGTCTAATAATATATCATTAAGCATAGATTTTTTTTTCTTTCTTTCTTGATTGACTTTTAGATCTGTTAATAGCTAGGAAGCAAAACAGGACTTACTGGTATTTTCTTCTCCCTTTGATTTGTATTGATTTATCAGAGACTGAAAGACAAGAAAATGAAGATGAGGTTAAAGAAAGGTTAAGCATAGCATCAAAGCCCTTTTCACAAGCAAAAAGGTTTTATGTTCTTTAAAATCTCAGCTGCATACACTGTACATAATAATCACTACAATTAAGTGATTGTTTCCCCTTTTAAAAAAAGTTGAAAATGCCATAGAGGAATGATAAATCGTTAATTAATGATATGCTGTTCTGTTTCACTCCTGATTACACCTCCTGCTGGGCACCATTGGTCTCTTTGCTTCTAATCTCTGCTGTGAATTCATTCTGTTCCACGCCTTTCCGCTATTGTATTTTTTCCCTTCCTGACTTTCATGACTACCATATGGTACAGAGACACTGTAGGTTCAATTGATGATTTCATGGTGTCAGTGTTCTAGGGAAATGATGCCAGTGATAATCCAATAGGCATGCTTGGATCTGGGTGTCCCACCATGGAAATACCTAAAATTGCCATGAACATGATAAACTTGCTTCTAAGGGATGTTTTAAAATGAAGATATGGTAGAGTTTATCATGACCATGAAAAATTTATTACCTTAGCTTAAAGAAAGAGTTATTTTATCATCAAGCTTGTCTTTTTCACGGGAGATCCATTTAAGATGGGAAGCTTGAAAATAATAGTTGGAAATAGCAATACCTTTTAATTCCATAATAAAAGTATATGACAGGGTATCTCATTTGATATAAAGATGTAAAAGAGCTCAGTCCTAAAAAATGCATTTTTGGCTTTTTTTAAATTCAGAGTTGTTTCATAGACAAGCTCTATATTAATGCCCAAAAGTTTTACTTTGATTCTCTAGTTGTTTTCTGTGGATCTGATAACTATGCACTTAATATTATTCTCTCTGCCAGTTGACAGGTATTTAACTTGATCTAGTCCTTTGAATTTAGACTGTCTCTCTGTCTGCTCCATGATGCTTTTAGCTGGCTGAGCAGGGACACACTGGGACTCAGAATTTCATCTCCAGCTAGGCTATGTATGTGCCATTTATGGGCTGAAGTATCACAGGTCAAATTTTAATTCACTTCTTCACTGTGATATGCATAGGGTCAAGGTAGCAGGGAATGATCTCATTTATTCTTTCTTTGGCTGTTGCCCTTTGGCGGTATCACAGTTACAAAAGTGGCTGAAGGAGAAAGGCATGTCCTGTCTTTTCTGTAGAAAGACTGTTTTCTGAGGATCTACTTGCTCAGAAAAAAAAAAAAGAAAACAAGAAAGAAAAAAGAAAAAGAAAAAATAAACCAAACAAACAGACACCACCCCCAGCACTCGTTCAAGACAGATTCTATATGAAAAATTGAAGGGACTTGGGAGCTTTCTGAACCGAGCTGGACTTTCCAATTCCCAAAAGAAAGCCACAAAAAAGGTAAGTTGGGAGAATCATCTGGAAGTCTCCTGTCCAAACTCCTATTCAAAACAAGGTAACTTCACAGTTAGGTGGGTTTTGGGGGGTTGCATATTACTGCCTGCCAGGGATAGGTGTACAAGCTGTCACTCTGTCACTGTTCCAGCCTAAGAATTGAAAGATATTTTTGAAAAGTGGCTGCACTAGCAGCCAGGAGATATAGCTTATTTGAGAGAGGTTACAGTTAAGCTCTGCAGTGAGAAAGTGGATCTAATCACATATTTTCAGTGATAATACATTGCATATGGCTTATTGCTTTGTAATTTTCTCATTATACCTATTAGTATAATATAACTGTAGAACTTACAGCTTTCTCTGACTTACCACAACTGGAAAATAATGTCCTCCCACAGATGGAGAACTGTACTCTGGCACAGCAGCAGACTTCATGGGCAGGGACTTTGCCATTTTCCGAACTCTGGGGCATCACCATCCAATCAGAACAGAGCAGCATGATTCTCGGTGGCTAAATGGTATGTAGAACATATATTTTTCCAGTTACATTCATCCAGCATAGCACAAAGCTTTGTTCCAACAACATCCCTTCTTTTATTTGGAGCAGAATTTTGTCTTAAACCAGTTAAACTGATTTAAAGTGATGTATAAAGAAGTATTTTTGGTTTAATTGCATTGAGATTTGTGGAGTGTGAATAAATTTAAAACATATTCAGACACTGCAGCTAACACGGTCATGCCACAAGAGCAGAGTGCTGTAGGGTGCTAGTTGGACAGAAGCGTGAGACTCATGGAGGCATCAGCCACACGTCAACACAAAGTAGCTACAGAGCCTTGGGCAAAACTGTGCCTTGTCCAGGCTTTAATTTTTCACTAAGTTGAAAGGAATCTGACACTGGCCATCAAAGTCCATCAGGAAAGGAATCAGCAAAGCTCCCTGAGAAAGCCAGAGTTGTCAGTGGTTTGGAAAAAGCGAAAGGGGTCCTGAGCATTCCAGGATTTCAAAATATTCAACAGTTTAACAAGGCACAATAGCTTATGTAATTGTATGGATATTACTAATCAGGGTTGTAGTTGTTTGTGTGTATGGGAGAGAGGGCTAGTTTCAAAGAAAATCTGTTTTTGGCTGCATGTACCAGAATACTTTAAAATGGATCTGAGTACTCTGTCCAAGTTCTACTGAAGTCAAAATTCCAATAGTTTAAATAGAATTACACTTAGATTTAGCTATACAAGGATACCACCATTTTGGAAATTAGAGTTTATCATCTGGAAAAGATGACATTTGGTTTAAGTGAGCCAGTAATGCTGGCTCTAGTTACTCTTGAGTTAACTTATATTTCAATTTTTGAACAGTAAACTAACCACTTTTGCTGTACACACTGCTTGCATCTGCACTCCTGTTTTTTTAATTCACAATGCATTTTGTTCTTAAATATTTTTCACTCCTAGCCATATTATTTATGTCTATGCCAAGGCCCAAGTTTTCTTATGTGGTTTTTCAATTTTGTGCAAACTGTTCACACAAATTTTTAATGTGTAAGAGCAAACTGTGTTTTAAGAATATGCTTTCTTATAAGCTACAGTCAGGAACTTCTAGTATCATACTGGTTATCCTATTATCTCTATATCCAATCCATAATAAAACTAGTCGCTGATATAATTAAAACCACAAAGTTCTATTGCAGGTTGGATAAACAACTCTATATGTGACATACGCATTGTATATCTGTGTCAGATAAATGTGTATATGACAAGTTGTATGAATCTGTATTTTTAAATGACAAGTTGTTTGAATCTGATTTTTGTACTGTTAAATTTATTTTTATCATAATTCATGTGGCCTTCTGTGAGAACAGGTTCAGATCTATCACATTTCAGTTCCACGGTCCATGCTTGCCCAGTAACCCCAAAGTGTTGTTCCTTGAGTTATTATAATAATAGACATGATTTCTGGACTTTAGGAGACAGTAAAGACATATCCTACTATACCAGAGTTATAGTCATATCCATCAATCTTGTTGCTTGGTAGAGTAATAATATGTTAAAGACAACTCTGCACCCACATTTGTTATGATAGTCATGATGATGTAAAGTCCAATCACGCAAGTAAAATCAGCTTTTGTGCAGTAGATTTGCACAATGACAGCTGAGTCAGGAGGATTTATGCAGTGGGAAAGCACAACCATTGTCCACAGCCCTTGTACTTCATCGCTGAAAATGTGTCATTCCTTTGTGGATTCGGTTATCAGTCTTTCAGCAGTAAATGTGAGAACTGCTTTTCCCAAATTAGCGCTAAGGTTACATCTGGCAGGATGCAGAAACTACAACTGCTTTGTGCTGGGGATGTGGAGGAGAAGACAATTGCCCATGAAGCACTGGCAAACCTCGAGCTCTCTAGAATTTTAAGTATAGTCCAAAAAAGCACAAAAGTAGAAAGGCAAGTATTCATCATAGCACAGAATGAATATGAATTTAAACTCTGAAGTGTAGTTCTTACACTATACTCCTGTACGGGAAATTTCAAGATAATATTTTTTGTAAAGGCAAGAATCAAATGGAGGCTTTTAGAAATTATTCTCATAACTGCCTGTAATTTAATAGAGAGTGATCCTGAAGTACATTTTTGAAATCTCTCTCTCCATTGCAACTTGATAAGATTGCTTTCCTAATATGGAAAGGTTAGCTTGAAATCTGCACTACAAATGTTCCTGTTAAAGGCTCTAAGACTTTACTGTAAATTTTCCAGTGATAAGATCCTGGCAGTCTTTCCACACAGCACTCCTAATTTCAGCATCTAACAGGGAAATCCAAAAATGATAACTCTTTGGGTTTGAAACTTTGCAGGCATGTCAGTCTTTGGATTTAATTTTGTTTCATTTGTCTGTTTTAAATGTAATTATAAAGAAGCTTTATGTTTGCACCAATTAAAGGTGGATATACTTTTAATTAAACAAGCTCTCATTGAAGGATGAGGTGTATACTGCATTCCTAAAGTTCTGTATAAACTAGTGTTGCAGTTTGCAGACTTTTATACATTTTGTAGTAGACATGGATAACTATTTAGTGGTGGATTTGTTTTTGTAGTTGCTGTCTACAGTGTGCTCAGCCTCAGGTTAAAAAATGCTATTTTAATGGACATATACTTAAAACTGGATAAGAGCAGCAATTCTGATCCAGCTTACGAAGAGAAATCCTTACCCCCATGGAGTTTTATTAGCTAGGCAGTGAGACGTCCAGTTGTAAGTCCTTGCTAATGTTTACTTCATTCAGAGCAGGAACTTGAAACTGCTTTTCCCATACTAAGGCTAAGGTCAGAGCTGACAGGGTGCAACAAACACAGCTGTTTGGTACCAAAAATGGAGAGAAGAAGACAGTTGCATGTGAAGAACTTGCAGACTTTACTCAGAAATGAAATATCATCCTGAACTGGAATAAAAATAGGACAACATTGCACAGAGTTGTTAAGTTTTGTGGATTTAAGTATGAACACAGAGTTTCTACAGAACTCTGTAGAAGTTCACACAGTCACATTTTGGAGATATTCCACCTTCTGTAGGAAGTTAAATGTTGCTGGAAAGAGGGCTTTGAACTGTGCCCAGCCCAAGAGAAGGTGCTGACCAGCAGCTCTTAAAGACTTTTAAATTCTTTTAAGCATATTAAACACTCACAGACTTCTAAAGACATTTAATTTTGTATAAATAATTAAACAGTCACCAGGCAAGCCAAATAAAGCAACGGAGACTGATTCTATAGCCATGTAGTCAGAGCATTCATCTAGAAGGTAGGGAACAAAACATTAATCACTGTAGCAGTGTATATTTAATTATTGATACAGAGTTGGCTAGATGTGACATGGAGGCATTTGCAAAAACACAGTAAAATAAGTTGGTGTTCGAGGAAGTCATCTTGCATATGAAAAGCCACAGTTCAGCGCTCCAGACTGAATCATGCACTTTGTTATAAGCCATGTACATGCTCACTCTAGACATTATGGCTCCTCTGGTAAGTGCATGGAATTTCTCTGCACAAAAAGCTTTAGCAGTCTTAGTTGGTCCCAATGAGGGTCAAGAATAGTTTCAAACTCTCAGAAAAAAAAATTATATTGAAAAAACATCTTCTATCCAGTTTTACTATAAGGAGCAATGGCTTTTATCTTACAACATCTTCTATCCAGTTTTACTATAAGGAGCAATGGCTTTTATCTTACAACATCTTCTATCCAGTTTTACTATAAGGAGCAATGGCTTTTATCTTACAAATATCTTACAGACTCTTGCCATAGGCAAAAACTGTATGCCTCTTATAGGCACTATAACCTGTTATAGTTCAGAGACATCAGAAGCTAGTGTTATTTCAAGGAAGTGTAGATCAGGTCTTATTTCTATGAATTGCTTCAGCAAAAAAAAAAAAAACCAAAAACAAATAGGAGGCCTGAGCAGGTAGGAGCAGCTTACTCAGGTACCAGGATGTTCCCTGGTGAGCTACACACAGTGTTTGCTGTTACACCATCCTTGGCAGCAAGGCTGAGGGCATGGCTGGAGGCAAGAAGGCAGAAATGGCAGTGNAATTTCTCTGCACAAAAAGCTTTAGCAGTCTTAGTTGGTCCCAATGAGGGTCAAGAATAGTTTCAAACTCTCAGAAAAAAAAATTATATTGAAAAAACATCTTCTATCCAGTTTTACTATAAGGAGCAATGGCTTTTATCTTACAACATCTTCTATCCAGTTTTACTATAAGGAGCAATGGCTTTTATCTTACAACATCTTCTATCCAGTTTTACTATAAGGAGCAATGGCTTTTATCTTACAACAATCTTACAGACTCTTGCCATAGGCAAAAACTGTATGCCTCTTATAGGCACTATAACCTGTTATAGTTCAGAGACATCAGAAGCTAGTGTTATTTCAAGGAAGTGTAGATCAGGTCTTATTTCTATGAATTGCTTCAGCAAAAAAAAAAAAAACCAAAAACAAATAGGAGGCCTGAGCAGGTAGGAGCAGCTTACTCAGGTACCAGGATGTTCCCTGGTGAGCTACACACAGTGTTTGCTGTTACACCATCCTTGGCAGCAAGGCTGAGGGCATGGCTGGAGGCAAGAAGGCAGAAATGGCAGTGCAGTGTACCAAAGCAAATGCTAAGCAATGCAAAAGCAATGTACTGAAAGCAGTTTTCAAGCTCAGGATTAGGAGAGTGGAAGGAAATCTTGGTGCTGCCCTCATCTTCCCTGACTTGAGCACAGGGGATCTGGCCTGAAATTGTTAACATTTCATAAAATGAATAACCATAAACATTTATTTTAAGAGCAAAACAGAGTTGGGCTGTAGAAGATTTGAAAGGAAATGAACACAAAAGCTGCATTAAGATAGTATTATGAATCTGGTTTGCACCCTAGAAAAGTGAGGGAATACTGGCCTTGCTCACCCTGTTTACTGGACCTGGGGTTAAGAGAGACTGACAGTCTGGATTTCCAGTCTTGGCTTGGAATTTCCCTGCTTTTTATGGGTTTAAACCAGCTCTATGATATTATTTTAGCATACTTTCCATGGCTTAATATTTAAAGTGGGGTAGTAGCTGTGCTTAGTCCCCTGGGGTTATTGTCCATGATAATCTTTACGGTTACATAAACAGCTAAGAATTATAGAAGCTGAGCGACTGTTCAATAAAAAAGAAAATGCCCTCTTAAATTTCACAGGCTCCAAGGCACGAAACATGGACTTGATATTCTCCTGGCTTTCATATAGAACTGCAGTCATCTCTTTATGTTGTTTCTGCTTATGGCAGTTTGCAGGGTGTCCCAGCACAGGCAACATGCATGCCTGATTTTGAACAAATATACATGGCACAATAGACAAATGTATGTCAAGAGAAAGGCAATACTGCAGCTAGTTTATAGGATTTTTACTTCTCTAATAAAATGTGTTAAAGGTGTCAAGTTGTTTAGAAAGGAATATTTGTTCTCTTGCAACTACTCTTGCTGAGACACAGGCGTGTTCTGCTGCATCCTTGAATCTATAATTTGTCTTTGGTCACCCACACCAAACCCTTTTCCCACCTATACATACCCCCTTTCCTGTACCACTCCCTTGTCCCTAAATGCCTTCTTAGTTTCTCACTTTCCAGATCACCTCCTACACATTGCCAATACAGATATGCAGAAGGCTCTAAACTATATGCCATCAAAGGTAAGCAGACATGGAAAATGGCTGACCTGCCAGCATAGACAGAAACTAACCACCCTGGTACATAAGGCTTATCTCATAAAAATACATCTGAGATATTCTTGGAGAAATGAGGTGATGAATGCTACAAACACAAGAATTCACCAGCAAGGACATTCAAAACAACAGGTTATGTACTGCATATAAATATATTTAGTCTTCAAAGTAGAAGTCTTAAACCATGTAGAGGATGCAATTAGAAGAAGCTGCCCAATAGAAGTAGGCAGTGAGGCACCTATCTGGTTTTAAGAGGAACTTAGATAACATTTTATGTGCTGTCATACAGCATACTTGCCTGATATCAAAAGGAAGTGCAGTGAGAATACTAAGAAGTTTTATTCCAGGTCTGCATTCCCATAAGTCTACAATAGAGTATTTAAACAACCTTACCAGTGAAAACAGTGAAGGGATTTATTTGTGTGTGGTTTTGTTGTCAGTGGATGTTCTTTTGGTGTTCATTTTTCCCTGCTCTTGCATTTACTTCTCTTGCATTTAAAATATGCATTTCTTTATTTCAACCAAATCAGTCAGCTGATAGCTCCTATCGTGCAGGCTGTAGTGTGGACCTAGTTCTGCACTTTCCCACCACTGCTTAGACAGGCATGAACAACTCCGACCCTTGCAGGAACAAAACATGTCCATATATGCAAGTCTCATTTCTCACTCAGTACACTCTCCCACCCCCATTCCCATTATCTTCATTGCTAAGAATAGTAATAAATAATTTCACAGTGATAAATTCCATGTGTGACAAATGCTAATGTCACCTAACACAGTGCTAGGAAGTACTCTGAAACTATGGTGACGGTGGCATAATAATGTGAACAGAATGGCATACAAACTCAATTTACAGAGTTTTTTTTTCTCTCTTAAATCTGCAGATCCAAGTTTGAGAGACTGAATATGAATTTTAAATTGTTTTCCTCATTGCACTCTAACAAGTGTTTTCTCCATACATTTTTATTACAACCCATTCTTTTTCTCTTGGAAGAAATATATAATTTCTGAAATTACAACATAACCATTTATTTGTTAATGTTACTTGATGCTTATACTGTCACCAACCACACTCAGGGAGCCATAGGTCCAATTGAATACTCACTCCATCAGATACTCATGTATTTGAACCAGTCGACTCATCCTGTCTGATAACTGCTCCCTGTATCTTTATACAAAGTAAGAGAAGTATTTGATTCAGAAATCAAATACCAAGTAGCAGTTAGAGAATGTGCTTTACAGTTCCTCTGATTGTGAGGAAGATCATGAAGATGGTGGGTAAAGGCAACCAGAAAAATTATAATCTCCCAGCAAGTGGTCTAAACTAAATTATTTTCAATCCTTCTAGGAAATAGAATTTGTTTTCTCAGTCTCTCTCCACCATCCCCTCCACCATCTCATCCTTCACTCCCAGTCTAGGATTAAGTCATTTTCTTTATTAATTTTCAGTGTCGTGGATGAGATTTTGTCAGGTTTAGGTATGAAAAATTGGTAAAAGTAATGAAAGGATAAGTTTTGAGGCTGCAGTGGACAAAGAAGGTAGGAAAGATGAAGCAGAAGAGGACAGCATGTTTTGAACGCTTCTTAACACTCTGGAGAATATGACCTGGTACAAAAAGACTTGCATCAGTAAACATATTGGTCTGAGCTATAGCCACAATATGTTTGGGGAAGTCAGGATACAAGATAGTCCAAGAACGTTTGACATAGGGTGTATATGTATATTTAATGGGTAACTGTGTACTCATTTATGGGGTTTGGTTTGGTCAGTCTGTTGTCCACACCAAAAAATAATAGCTGGGAGTGCAGCTATTTGCTGCAATTCATAGTGTGCGTTTCTTTGTAAAGCATATAAGAGAAAAAAGAATGGAGGAGGTCAGAGTGCTTTGTGTTCTATTTCTACTGGAGACCTGAGAAGCTTGTCTGCTGCACATAGTATGATTTTAGGAAATAAATTCATAGCTCTCAAAGCAAGCACTCTGGGACACGACCCCACTCTCAAACAGGTGAGGGCTGAGTCTCTTGTCTAAACTGCAAGTGTAGACTCCTGACAGCTTGGGGATCTACACTCACTCATTTACAGATTCATTGGAGATGTGCCTTGGAATTGCTAAATTTTAGGGAGTTTATTTCAGTGTTGAATATGATACCAGGACTACAACTCAGTAAATCCTGGTGAGCCTCACGTCAGAGTGAGACATGAGAGAACAACCCTTCCCTTCACCTATGCTCTTGACTTCTCTGGGGACAAAATCAGATGAAAGAGCCAGAACAGGCTCTGGCTAGATACTAGATGTGAATAAATCTGTGCACCTGTCTGTACAGTGCAAATAGAGTTATATCACTTGAGTGTTCAGAATCAAATTTGGTGACCCAAATGAGTTGCTTTTTATAGACATAGATTTAAATAGCCAAATCTTAATCTCACCTGACAACTTCAGAAGTAGGAGCTGTGTAAAAACTCATGTCATCTAGGAGTCACACTCTTTATCCTGAATATGTTCAGCTCTGTATCCTTCGCACACTGAATAATAAACACCAGCAACTCTCTGATTACCCGTAGTCCTACTGATGTTCCATGTTCTCTAGAAAACTTTTGGTTTATTTGTATGCTTATTTCAATGGATAACTTGTAGAATTGGCAAAGGTCACTTTTGTAAAGTAATGGTCTGTTCACATAAAGAAGGTGATAAAGTCAATATAAAATTCAAGCTGTGGTACCTGTGGCAATAATCTCTACTCAAAGCTTTGTGTACTAACTTTAGTAAATATATTATTTTAAAAAGTGTATTTATCTAACATATACCTCTCTCTATCTATATTAACTACATGCATCAGTTCACAGGAAGCCTCTCCTCTTGCCCTGGAGATGAATTTCAATAGAGAGAAAATAAAAAGAGTAATTTGTCCAAAACAGGTGTAACATTCAGGTTCTAAGACTGCACTTTGCTTCGCTCTTAGTGTAGACCCAACTTTTAATTAAACAACATGAGTTTCTTTGTAATTAAGGAAGAAGAAAGTTCAGATGGCAGGATGCCAAAGACAAAATTTAGGTGTTATAGGCCTTGCAAATTCAAGTAGGTTTCCCATGATCTCTCAGATCTCTGAGATCTCTGTGAGGGCTCATCACAGATTTGATACTTGGAAAACAGTGACTTTTCGAGACAAAATTATGCCTCTTTCTCTGTTCACGAGAGTAACTAGCCAGTTTTTTAAGAGAAGTTAAGTAGAAATTTGCTTGTAAGGAATCACACAGCAGAATGCTAATTGATTTAAACAAAGTGGGAATGGGTCTATTACAGCCCCCTTCATTGGGATATGACATACTTCTGAACCTTTCTTTTTCATGTTCTTGTGTTGAGCTTTTTTTCTCTCCTGCTCTAGCCATCAATTTAATGAGTGTTGACCCTGTCAATACCAATTTCCTCTTCTCAGGCCACCATGTTCAGAGTTTGGTGGGCATTCAATAGAGATTTACTGTTGACTGGGTAATTTGAGTTCATGTGTGTGGTGAAAAATTAGTGAGGAGAATTACCCAGAAAAGTGGATGCCATGACAATGCATGTCACCATGGTGTGACCAGCCCTGCTGACATAGGTTTCAAAAGCTCTCCCCCTGTGAAAATGGGGCCTGTTTGCAAATTAATTAGTTTCTGGCAGCAGCTTGATTGTTGACCCAAAGTTTGTAGAGTGGAAAAACAATCAGATTAGTGTGTTCAATATAAAGGCCCAGCGCGGCACTCAAGTGCAGTTTGCCAAACTGTTGAAGCTGTGAATAGAGTGAAACAAATTCTTTTTTGAGAAGCCAAGGCAAAGGTTAAGTGTGATGTGACTAGAGCATGCTGGCCATGGGGCGACGAGGGGGAGAATCAGAGGTTTCAGCCATGCAAAAATAGAGAGTGCTGAGCAAGTAGCATTGAATTTAATGAAATTCACAGCTTCAGACGCAAGAGTGTTTGGCAATGTTTTAGTCCCTGTTCAAGGGAGAAATAAGATGGCTTTGTTTTAAGAAGTTTTCTTTGTATAGCCATGTGGGACACAAGGGACTGATTCTCTAAAGGGTATTAGAAACACTTCCTGAGCCTCCACACTGTTTCTAAGCACCTGCAGACTTTGAGGTTTGTACCAGTTCCTCCCCCTCCCTGCCACACACAAACTCCCTTTATCTCTAATGATTCAATCCAAGCATCCTATTCATCACCTCCAACATTTGGGCAGGTTTCTTGTTTTGTATAGTGTCATAACTCACGGGCAAACATATTAGAAATCAACCTTTGCAAACAGAGTAGCTAAAACTTGTTATTTAGGTAATGAGACAAAAGTTAGATACTAAAAAATTGCCACAGGCCAGATCTTTAGCTGATAATACATGACAATATCCCAAACTCAGCCAGGAAAGAGCTACTCTTTTCTACTTACTGCAGTGCTTGGCTCATTTAATTAACATGCTTTATTTCTTCAGTGGCTGTTTTTTTATATAAATCTGCCCTTCAACATCCACTTACAACATTCACAGTTATTTGTGCCCTTATAACAGTCCCTTTACATCAAACAACTCCAATGGATTTTTTTATTTACATTATGTTTTTCCCCAAACTGACAAACAGAAAGAAGGAAAATGCCTGCCAACAAAGGTGGAAGAGACCATGTTCATGGGGAGTTGATGTAGTCTTCTCTGGAAGGAATGTCTTGGCCCTGCTGGCCTGGATCAGAATACCTAATGGAATACCAGAGGAATAGGAAGACGGAGCTTCTGAGCTGAATATATGATCCACCACCACATAGCCACCACCTCATCAAATAACTGAGATGCCCAGCACGCCTAGTAGAGTTAATGATGTGAGGATATGGCTCCTTAGTCTGTTCCTGTCTTTCACCCACTTCATAAAATTACAATCGTTAGTCTGCAACCTATGCAAACTTTGTGATTTTTTCCTCATAATGGGGCTGAACCTAACCTCCTTTATACTAACATTCCTGAACCTTGAATTGCTTGTCCCAAAAGGCATTCAGTGTTGCTTGCAATTAACACTACTGATTGCTCAAAGCCAGCACCTGATGTGGCACAGAGCCAGCTGGAACCATAATTGGCTCCTTAGATGAAGAAACATCGACTTCAGAGTACAGTTTGTGATGACGGAATTATTAGTTCAAAGTAAGCCAGGTATGTGAATACCTGGTCTATACATTAAAATCTCAACTAGCACTAGACACAGCTGAATTAATTTGCAGACTCAAGACCTCCCTTTCTCTGTCTCTGTAACTTCCCCTTCTCTTTGTTCATGAAATCCTGTAAATTCCAGTCTGAATGCTTGTAAGGCTAAGTAATTGCTTTTGTTCTTTGGCTTACTTAATTACAAATCTCAGTAGATGACAGGTCTTCTGCACTAAAGGAAGACATCACATTTGCACAGTTACAGAATCCCAACACAAATGTGTGTGGCAAATCAGTGACTGCAGATTTATTCATGCCCTCTGGGACCTGCACTGCCTTTTCAGCTTAGCATGCAATATGATTTAAATTACAGCTTGTGCAGAGCTGTGCCTTGGGATTACACTCCTTGTTTCCAACTGTTTATAGTTCAGTGAGCTTTAACCTCTGTGATTCTGAAAATTAAATAATGTCACGGCTGATATCAAACTGATGGCTGGTACTAGATTGCTAAATACTGTCTTGTATTAAAAGCCTATTCTTACAACAAAGTGGAAACATCGATGTATTTAAAACATTGATAACACATTCAGGTAGTTCAAGAGCACAATTCAAAAGTCACACTACCAAAGGATTGCAAAACTAATATTAACATCCATTCTCGAGGATATATTGAGACTTCTGTATTTAGCAGAGTTTTGTCTGTTAATTGTACTAGAACAGGACCGAGCTGTGCAATAGTTTGCAATTAGGTAGGTACAAAGATCATGT
This sequence comes from Urocolius indicus, assembly GCA_013401255.1. Lineage (NCBI taxonomy): Eukaryota > Metazoa > Chordata > Aves > Coliiformes > Coliidae > Urocolius > Urocolius indicus. The sequence continues at coordinate 171,015 of WBNH01001306.1, forward strand.
AAGATCAAGAAATGACGATAGAGCATCTCTTCCAGTTAAATTCAGAATTGTTATTTCCTGGCAGATTTTACAGTTTCATTATTTCTGAAATACTATCACATATTGAATATGACATCTTGAAGACTCTGTGCACAACTGTAGAAATCTTAATATTTCTTTAGGCTTTCAGCAGAGGAGGAAAGAAAACACCTAGTTACAAAGATGTTTATTTAATATGGAATGTGAATTCCTGGCAGATCAGTTTTCATGCTTTGCAGGGTTTTAATTGATAGAAAAACTTCACTTGGTTCTGAAAACCCGTGTTTCCAGGATACTGTTCTAGGCCTACTTGAGCCGCTTCCCGGGGTTTCTCCCCAGGTTCCACCAGGCAACACCTGCAAAACAAAAGGTTGAAACAAATGTTACCACCAGCATCTTTTATCCTGTAGAGCCTTTTTCATGATCGTGGTGTAAGGAAGAGGGAACAGGAAGAGAAAAAGACAAATGGGAGAGACAAATGGATACTTATTTTCCACTTGTAAAGGTAGCATGTTTGACTAAATAACTGAGAAAATAAACAAAGAAGCCTAAAATACCTTATTCATAGAGTTGCATTTAACAGATATGATGGACAGATCATACACACACACAAAAACAAAAAACTTGACAGACGGTTTCTCATTTGATGCCTTTAACTTTTGACAGTGCAATAGATACTGATTTTTCCCTTGATCTTTAGAGCACTCTATATTACTTATCTCAGGCTTCAAAGCCTAGCCTACCTTTTAGGTTTCAGAGTGGTGTCTAAAGTATCCTATCCCGAACTATTCCATGGGATTCCAAGGACTTAAATCAATCAAGTCCTTGCTGAATACTTGTCTGTTGTTTTTTATTTTCTAAACAAGTAGATATGTGCCTTTACATACCATACAGTAAAAAGGATATAGTAAAGTTTATGGTGGCATTTAAGATATATCAAAGTACATGCATATTCACCAGGTAATAATTGATAGTCAGAAGCATCTCAATTGCAGTCTCAAAAGCAGCAGAGTTGTCTGAAAGTTAGTTACTGTATCCGAAAGACTGTTGAGAGTAACCCACCAAAACAAAACTGTCAGATGATTACCTTTTTAGCTCTTTTTCCTCTGTTCTCTGATCCATATCACTGGTAGCTCTCTGCTGAATGTTTCATATGTTAGGAAGGTGAATATCTGGTTGTGTTATCAGGGAAAATTACCTCTTTCAAAGGCAAGGGTTAAACTGTAAATCTTTGAAGCCAGTATCTCTTGTGCAACATCTATAAGAATTTGATGTTCCTGAACATTTAGAGACGCCACACGCAAAATGCTTCCCATTCTGATTTAGCTGTCAAAGTGATAGACTAGCCTGTGTTTTTATTAGAATCCTGGACTACAGAAAAGGGAATTTTTGACATATGTTAATATGTATAAATTTTATTTCCTGTTGATAGGTTTGTAAAGTTTTCTGTTCAGGTAAGGGCAGCAAGTTTAGTAGTGATATTTTATTAGATGAGTTGATATAAGAAAGAAGCAGTAACTTTTCAGTTACAGAGGTTTTTTTTACAGATGATTGTTTAGAAAAACAGAACCTATTTTTTCCTGTTCACAACTCACATTAAATATTTTAAATTAAAACATTAAATGATAACACGTAATCTGTGAATATGACCATATATATAATGATTATGTTCTTCGAGTCTTTTACTGATGTTTGAGCAAAATTCAACACCCCTATATTTAGTAATAAGTATTCTACTGATGACAGTGAGATTAATCATATTTGCTGAGCTCTATGATAATATGTGACACGCTGTAAAACCTGAGTCACAAGATAGAGTTCATGTCACTTACCTAGTCCTTCAGTCTCTGCTTCCTGTTCTTCTGTTTCTCTAAAAGAACTTCCACTAAAGCCAGAAAAAGCTCTACAAGAATGAAAGGTACAAAACCTTCCTGTGAGATATTTTACGTGGACTAGTGAGTCATCAGCTTTTTTCACAAAATTGTGTAAATGGGTTGTCATTATTAATAGTCAATTCTATTCTGCTCCACATTTGACATACTTTCAGCTTCTGTTTCTTTTTTTTTTGACAGACATTTTGGCAGAAAACATTAATTTAAAAAATGTTCCAATTTTTCATTTATGACAGGGCTTATATTTTTTACCACATTTAGTTATTTTATTACTTTCTAAATACCTTTGCTAAACTTTCTATTTACTCCTGCTGTTCATGTATCACAAGCAAATGTGATGCAAATTCCTGCTTTTAGAAAACGATAAAATGAGTCTGATGCAATGTTGATCCAAGAATATTTTCAACCTTAAAAGTCACAGTAATTACATCAAATATTTCTAAAATACTGTCATACATACCAATTAAACAGAGTTTGAAGAGAACAGCTTTCTGGGGGAGCGGTGCAAAAGGTAATGTTGCGACACTTTTCTGTCTGAAGCAACTCCCATGTTTTTTGTCACACTTGTGCTATCAAATACTTTTATCTTTTTTTCCCCTCTTTTAATGAGCAATACTAAGTTTCACATCATCAGTGAAATACTTCATTATTTTAGTTGGGTGTGAATGCTGTTAATATTCTATGTTGACTGAAGCTGAGTTAAGTTGGAATCGTATATTATACTCACATGACTGCTGAAAGAGGTTGTCATAACTGATGTTATCATACTGAATACTTCAGGTTGTGCTGAGGGGTTTTGCTTCCACTTTCAGATGCCTAACTGCATTTTATATTGCTAGGCTACACTTGACAGATTAGTTAAAACCAGTCATTCACCCAGTCCTTTTTCAGCCTTTGCTGCCATCTCTCATTAATCTTACTTTGATGGATTTTGTGTCAAGTTGCTTTACACAAGCTGTAAAAGTTAATTAGAACAACAAAACCTTTTTCATAGTTTGACAAAACAGCCTCAGTTTTGTGACCAAACCTACAGGATTTAACAAAGAAATTAAATTCTAGGAGATCAGATAGGTTAGGAAATTGCTACAGGAGTGCTGTCTGCTGGATCACTCCTTGGGAACTGGCTTGAGCTGATGATCATTTCCTGATGAATGAATATACCTCACCGAGAACTCAGTTGATGGAAGAGTCCTATCCATTATTTTTTTTTTTTTTAATGTGATGTCAGGGAGGAGGTTGTAGCTCTTACAGCTACAAATCCCTTCTACACACTTCAAATTGAATGTGGCAGTACAAAATTTGGAAGTTTTCTTCCCATTTTGAAAATACATGATTTCTGACACAAAGGCCTTGTTTGTTCACAGTGTAGGCAGTAAAAAAAAAAAGTAATATATTTGTGGACAAAATGTCTTGCTGGAGACAGGGTTATGCATAGGTTTCAGACAGAGAAATCTTAACAATATAGATCTCAGACGATATATGGAGATTGAACACATGCTAGTTAAGCCACTGCTGTTCGGTTTGGGGTTTTGTGCGGTTTAGGGTTTTGTGCTTTTGTCAGTTGTACTGCTGAAGACTGTCCCACTTTCCCTTCACTGAAACATATTTGTCTTGTTAATCCCGAGCTATTCCTCATGCTGAGGTAGGACTTGTCTCCTGCAACATGTCAAGAGTCTGGTTATGGTGCTGCTACAGCATGCTCTCTCTGCCTTCAGGACACTTTCTTGTACCTTTAATTTCCGAGTTGCAAAGAAGAATATTCCATCCAGATGTAATCACACGTCTCTCAGTATTCTGGAAGGCATGAGAAAATCACAGTAGTGGAGAGGAACACATTTGGTCTCAGAGTTTTAGGTCACCTACTATAAACCACTTGAGCATCTCCAGGGACTTGTGCTCCACCTCTGAATCTTCAGAGCTTACGAAAGGCAGGCTTTGATTGCCAAAAGTGTGTAACACCAAATAAGAAATGTCTTTTGTCTTCAGTGACTTCATACTCCACTTCCTATTGTAATACATCACTTCTTAAACATCAAGACTGTGATATTTAGTTTTTGTCACTCATCCAGAGCTCTAAAGATGTAGGTTACACAGTTAAGTCACAGGCTTGCCAGTGTTTTTATTTCCAAGCATCAATGTCAAAAACTTTAGATAAATGACCAAGAGAGGAAGAAACAGGGTCTTAGCTGGAACTTGCATTAAGCTTCTTCTGCGGATAGGCTAAGAAATACAGAAAATCAAGATTAAAATATTCCTAACTGGAAACAATATGCTGCAAGCCTTCCTTTCTGTTCTGTGAAGGACACTGATTTTCTCAGTAACTCAATTATTCTCTCTGAGAGATAAGTAAATCCATTTAAAATGAATAGTGTTGATAGATATACAACACCTTAAAACATAGTCAGCAGTGGAAAAGAGGTGTTAATTTTGATTATTGTTCTGTAAAGAGATAATAATCACCTCTTTTAAATTAAATAGTGTGGTTAGATCATAAGCATTGTTTTGTGAGAAATCTAATTTACTATGAGAATAAAGCTGTAATTTTACTGAACTTTTGCATTCACTTTTCTTCACCGTATAATTAGTCATTACAGGGAATCAAAACTATTGTCCTCTCTTTAGAACAAAGGCTTCAGAAACTGATAATTGCATCAGAGATCAAAATTTTCTTCTTTCCTGTGTGAGCTTTCCGAATTGTGCCTCTAAGGCAGAAGAGGACATGTATCTCAGAATAGTGGCACTGCCTGAAAATTTAAGCCTTGGCTAGTACTCAGAACCTCATTTTTCATTGCTGTAGAGGTGTTAAGTACCACGGGAAAGCTTCCAGTACCCTCCTCCCCACCTCTCATCTCCTCTGGAGATGCACCTGATAGCCCAAGGCCTTGACTGACCTTCTAAAGTCCTTCACTTCTTGCAGCTACCCAGGCAGTGTGGAATTTATATGCCCTTAGCATACTATGCTGAGAATGAACCTTTGGTGACACTGAAGGACAAAGCACTGAACAGCCACAATGAGTAGATTACTGATACTTTATGTAAGAGTAGCACTGAGACATGGAGGAATTTACATGTGTAAAAGCTTTTTGCACCTTTTTTATTAGTATTCTTTTTCCTTGTTATACTGCTGTTGCATCCATGTATTGAAATGATTGAAGAGTAATATGTTAATATTATTTTTAATACCTTTCATCCTTGAAAAATCAGACACAGAACAGTCAGATTCTGCAGAGGGGACTATTTTCTTACTTCTGCAGAGTTTTGAATCAGAAAAAAAAATGAAGAATATATATGCAATTGAAATTACAAGAAGCCTCAGCTAAAATTTAACTTATTAGCCCATATGATAATTGGAACATGTAACAAAGGTTACTTTTTCTAGTCTTTGAAAAATTTAATTGAAAAAAAGGGATGTAACTTCTAAGATATAGAAACTATCATAACTAATGCACTGTTTTAAGATCATTGTTCCTCAGCATGGGTCTGGCTTGACTCAAAGGCAAACCACTTGATAAATATCCTAAGTAAAACTCTTTCTGATGAGAATTTCCATTACAATGTCAATGAGTGACCATAGGGCTTCTTATCCTGTGAGAACTACTAATATCTCCCATCCTTGGCCTGCATGCCACACATCCTCCTCCACCTACCCACAGTTTTGAAAACAGTGTCATTAAGTCACATCTCTGTGGTCTGTCACTGGTACTACCTTTGATGTCAGCATCTGACAGTAAGTTACCATAAACCACTCATATTAGGTCTGTAATAGCCACAGGTTGTCCCTTATGCAGAGCCCTTTCCCACCCTCAGGATTTAGGATGTCATCCCTGTTTTTGAGGAGCATCACTGGAAGTGGTGAATCCATGGGAGCTTTGCTGTGATTGCCTCAGTCACTGGCAACAAGAGGGATGTGAAAATTGAAGAATTAAAATGAAGCTACTTTGGAAGAACACTGCTAAAAGCTTTCATGTTTTGTAAACTGTGTTCAAGCGTGTAAAACCACTAACCAACTTAGCTCTCTCATCACCATATATTAAAAGCTTTGTCCTCTGGTGACCTTGCCGAGCATGTCCGTGGCAGACGGGTCTGCTGTGCACATTTGTGACTGGTGCTACAAGCCTTCTTCTCTGTGGGTAGTGGAGCACGCTGTGATTTCAAGTTCCAGTTTTCTGAGAACAGTGCTTGCTTCTCTGTGCTGGGTCTCGGTGGACAAGCACTGTATGTATTTATGAAGTCCTGAGTAGCTGTCTATTTTTGTTGTTGTTAAATTTTTAATTTCAGCTTCCCTAGTCTTGTTCCTCTCCTCAGGGCCCCAGTCACCCTCCAGTACTTTTCATCAAATTATAGCAATTGTAGTTTTACTAAGCGTAAAATTTCCCTCGTTTCCTAGAATTTTCTGTCTGTGAACTGATAAATTAGTCATTTTGACTGTAAATATACAATAATAGGGGCATCCAGTTCAAACTCTTTACAAAACATTTCCTGAGAGCACTGCCCTTTGGCTCCTGTCAAGTGATGAAGAGATGACCCCAGCTTCTGTTCCTTCAGCTTACTCAATCTTGACAGCTAAAGGTAATTTCTGTGCCTTCAAGTTTATAGATCTTCATTAAAATTCTAATACAATTCAGTTAGAAATCCAATTTGTGACTTTTATTGTTTCTTGCTATTGGGGGAGTGGAGTGTGTGCATTTGTTTCTGCTAAATAGGAACATTTTTAAAAGAACAAATGCAAGATCAATTTTTCTTAGCTGTTTCTCAGCCTGAAGTGCTGAGACAAGCAAAACATGTTTCCATTACTTAACTAAGCAAACAATGGCATATAAATCATACAGGCAGCTGGACCAAGGTGTTGTTTCCATAAAGAGACAGATTTCTCATGAAGGACAGTTTAATGGGCTGCTGCCAATGAAATGTCTGCAGAGCTGGTAATTGCAGGAGGGCACAGAAAATGTGGCACTAGAAAGGTGTCATGTGGGAGCTGCAAAATAGCCCCACAGCCAATGCAACTGGAAAAGGAGACTGAAAAAGGTGTGTGCTTTAATAATTTGCTTGTTGAGCCTGATTGTTTTAAATAAAAATCTAAGTTTTTATTTTTAGCTTGTTCACGTTGGCTGCAAGATCAGAGAAGTGGTTTTAGCTGTAATTTTATTTTGATCATGTTTATGCTGTGGCTTTGTTTCTCCTTTGATCATGCTTAAACACGTTTCAGACATGTTTGTTTGATGTATGCTGTTTTTTAAAGCACTCTTCCACATTGTCTGCTCGTGGGGTTTTTTTAAAGAAATGAATCATTACAAAATATTTTCTGTCAAATTAGTTCTCAAATTCATTTTCCCAAAACATGCTTTCTCAATTTTTAGCCAACGGGAAGCTGCTTTTAAGCATGAGAATGTTGAACTGTTGTAACAGCATTTCTGAGTGCTTCACAGTTTGGAGACAGCTTTAGGGTCACAGAATGTCCAACAATTCATACACAGAAATTTGAAGTCATCTTAAGTATCCACATTAGCTGTAGTGCACCTACTTTTACAATTGTCACCACTGGGTTTGGATTGCAGTCCCACTTTCCATTCAGTAAAACTTGCTTGAAGTTCATTCCAGAACTTCTTTTGTGGCTGTGTCGAATGTATGAAATAGGTCAACCCTGACTGAATTATTTTAAACTTCCCATGGGGACCCCTTGATACTGAACCTGTTTAATTTTGCAGGGTAAGGCAGGGCAATCTCAATACTTGAACATACACATTCATAGATGACATTCTTTCTTTTGCTGCATGGGTGAGCAATTAGGAAAGTCGAGGAAAAGTCCCTCATCTGTGGACAACATCTCTCTTCCCTTCCTCAAAGACGAGCAATAAAAAAAGGCTACATAGTCCATGGAGAGTTCTGTGTTGCGTGACTGCCGGCCATCTGGCTGATTGATTCATCATGACCCTAAACAGTTCGTTGTAAACATGGTCTGAAGCCCTGGAGTTAAATGCAAGTGTGCATCAAGCCTCAGGCAAGTCAAACAGCTCCTCTGCTAATGAAACAATAAAGAACACACTACAGATCACTAGTTCACACCACCCACTTCTTAGCTTTATAACCTACAGAATTATAAGCCCCTTTTTTTTTAGTCTCTCCACATACACAATCATGTTTTTATGATCATTAGATTCATTTGGAACATAAAAGAATCTATTTCTATATGCAACAGGACACGTGTAGACTGCACTTTTTTATTTACTTCAACACATAGCTCTGTTATAAGGAAGAGGGGGGAAAAACAAACACCACCATGTAACAAGAGCAAGGGCTCTATAACATGGAGAACCACTCTTTTATTGACTGAAGCATTGATTTAACCAAGTAATGAAATAGTCTGAGGTTTGCTCATCAGAATACACCAGTGTTATTCAACAAAACTGTTTCATGATGTACGATGGATGTGTTCTAATACAAGGCTGTGTGATTGCTTTATTTTCAGCAATATGGTTAGGATTGTTAATCATTAATTGAAAATCTGAATTCATCCCAGATGAGAAATGTATACAAAGCGTATTCACATGTGCTCTGGCTATGACATTAGTTCTGTCTACCTTCCTCATATCCCTCACCTCTGCTATCACTCTGACAGAATTGTTTGAAATATATGTTTTCAATTTATTAAACTATTTTTCTATCAGTCTTGTGTCATTCCTGCTTTAATACTAGATTCTCTTACTGTTTCTAGGTTCACTTGCAAAATTATGAGAGCGAAAGAAAAGAATAACATGCTAACAGAGGGCGAGTTTATGTAACCCGTACTATATCAGCAATATTATTGAGTCAAATGGGACTCCCCACACAATCTTCATAGGCCAATGTAAAGTTAGGTCTTTGATGCTTGATAATATAGTGATTTATTTAAGAATATGATATCTTGTGATTTACAAAACCCATTGCACTAGAAACAAATCATTCAACCATTTGGGAATGTATTCAGGTTTTGGTTGAGTTATTTTTTTATCATTTTCATTAAGACCTCAAGTTTGTAAAAACAATGTATTCAGACAAGAGGTTCTCCAGATCCAGTAGCCCAGACCAGTGTCTCCTAATGGATATCTTTTTTCTCTGAGATATCCTCCCACAGACTGCAATGCAGATGTAGCCTTATTTCTTGTGACACAAATTGCATTCAAAGCCCTTGCAGATAGTATATAAAATATCAGATATTTACTATGGTACAGTATAGTCCAGATATTATTTATCCCAGGCCTTGTGTTAGTGTTACTTAAAAGCTCTTAAATGCATGCTAGAAAAGAAGGAAGCAAATTTAGTAGCTTCAGTTACTGGGGTTTGGGGTGAAGACCTGAAGTAGTTTACAGGTATTTGATGTTTCTAGATGACCAATGTCTCTAGATGTTTCTAGATGACAGTAGGTAGTAGACAGTTCCACGTAGATTTATAGGTGTCTTGTAGCCTGTGTTCTTCAAGGATGAGAAAAATTTTCATGATACTAAGTTATTCAGAATAGTGAGACAAAGGAAGACTGTGAAGAATTACAAAAGAATCTTATGCAACTGGGTAGCTAAGCAATCAAATGACGTATCAAATTATTCTTGATGAATGATGCAGTGATAAACTATAGGGAAAACATAAGGAAAACATGCCTATCTTCACATACAAAATGATGGGCTGTGGACTGAGCTTTACCAATGAAGAGTGAGATTCTGGGCTTATGACATGTAAAATTGCATGAAAAACTCAGATAAATGCTTAGGAACTGTCAAATCCCTATTGAATGTTAGGAATTAATAGAAAAAGAGCAGAAATTTCAACAAAACGTTGCTAGAGCCCTTGTATAAGAACACGCACGGTTCATCCACATCACAAAAACTGGGAAGTATCAATGTAGGAATTAGGAGATATGAAATGAAGTTAGACTGTGTAAGTGAGGAACAAATTTCAAAAGGGCACTGTGCATGCTGCAAATTTGCATGGGTTCAAGAAGAGTTGAAACAGATAACTGGATGAAAAATCTATTGAGAGTTACCAAGTAAAAAGGGAGCAACCCAACTCGCGGAATCAGCTATGCTGAAAATAGTTGGAGAAAGGGAGATAATTCTGAGACAGTGTCCCACATCCTTTCTTTGTCCCAGATAGGTAATTACTTCTGGACAACATTGAGGTCAGTATATTGATCTAAGTAAGCCTTGTTCTAAGCCAATATCATTGTTCTCCAGTACTCTGTGTATATATCTCCCTATATATGTATGTATATTTATATATTTAAATATATACAGAGTACATGAGAGTATACAGATGCATGTGTATATACACACAGAGTACATGAGAATATATATACACACAATAAATTATGCAGTATGTACTCATAGAATAGTAACCTTTACATGCATACATGCATATTAAAATATATATTAAAATATTTTACTTATAAACACTTCCAATCTTAATAAAGCAACAGATTTCACAGGACAGCTAGTACAAACTGTTAAAATAAAGTTCATAATTTCTGTGACTATGTAGCAATAAACATACACTGAGAAGACGTTAATGCATGAAACTAAAATAACTTATAATTTCACATAGAAACAGGGCTATGAGTAGTTAAATATAGTTCACAGTTAATTATCCCAGCAGGATGTAAAATGGCCATGAAACAGATTGGTAAATCTGTTAGATATGTCTCCTTTTTTCCAAATATAGTGAAAGATACCAGCTGAAGTATCTCTGTAAAATACAGTGATGGGCCAGGTTCACCACTGGTATGAATTTACTGTAATGATTTCTATAAAATTCTCTCCCAAAACTTCTTGTGACCGTTTGTTACATAACTGATCAGTATGCCTGCGTTTTATGTGTTGTCATTGTTTTGATGTGTTATCACTAAATAATGTTGTAATTCTAAGTGTCAAGAAATAAAAGGTTTTCTATGGAAAAACAAAATTTTTAAAAAACAAGACAAACGTCTTGAATAGACATTCCCAAATGCATTTCTATCCTGAAAAGGAGGCAAAAAATACCATAGTGTGTAAGTAAAAAAATATCACTCAAAACTGTATTTTTAACTCAATTTTTAAACAGTAATACAGTAATACTTTTCTAGATGTAAAATACTTTATGTATTCTTATGTTATTGCTAAAGTTAAGAATATTACATTTGTCTCATTTTATTGTCTCATTTTATTTTCAACACATACAGAAAGATTATTGACCAAAGTGAAAACATCCAGAGAAACAAATAAAATGTCAGTGATGAATACGTGGAACTCAGATGCCATGCTGTAATATTATACAACAATTTATAAAGAGATTTCATTAATATTTAATTGCTCCTATAATTAAGTTAAACTGTTCATTAAATATCTGTAAGAAACCCCTCTGTGTATTAAAGATAAGAGGAACGTAAATACCTGTCATGTATTAATGGATGATGATGTACCAAACATAGATATATTTGCCATTTAACGCAAAGATTGATTCTTGGAAAGCAAAATCACAATTCATTTATGTAAGGATTGCAAATTAAATTCCTGAAGAAGTAACATGCACAATGACTTTATCTTCTCAGATCCTAGATTTATTAGTGCTCATCTGATACCAGAGAGCGACAATCCAGAAGATGACAAGATTTATTTCTTCTTCCGTGAAAATGCAATTGATGGAGAGCACACTGGAAAAGCCACTCATGCCAGAATAGGGCAGATCTGCAAGGTAAAATGATGAGTTCTTCACACAAGTTCTTCACACTTGCAGAACACTTTGTGAATTATTTTAGAAACTGCATGTTCTTGCTTGTTAACTACTTAGTATTAACACTGGAATTGTACTAAACTGTAGATCATCCCAAGTGAAGAATAAGTTAGGGAACACCACACTCCAAGGTATATTATTCAGTTCTTCTCTGTTTGGAAAAGCTTTACAAGCTATGACAGTTTGTTTAAAAGCTCATCGGCATCTTCTGAGGCTTAGAGTGTATCTGCTAAATAGAATCTTACAGAAAATGTGATACTTTCAGGTAGGCCAAAAACATTAGAAGAATTTACTTTTTAAAGGAATGTTCGTACACTTTCATTCCCACATTAGTGAAAATCTTTAAAACAGAGGCAAAGGAAGACTTAACAAGACAATTGTTTAAGCTCAGCTGTAGAAATGGGCAACCATTCAGTAGACTTCTAATGACTGCAGATTGAATCATTCATCCACACTGATAGACGTTCAAATATTATTCTGACAGACTTGTAAAAATCTTTTTTTAAATTGGCAGTTACATTAGTAAGTGTTGTGGCTTTGGCAACTATGATGTTTAGAGTAAAATTTCATTTGAAATCACAAGCAAAATTTGAAATTATCTCCTCAAATCCAGAGGTAGCTGCTTGAAAACCAATTATCCCATAAGTATGGAGTCCTTGAAGCACTTTATTCATCAGTTTTGCAGCTATACAATTGGCCTCACTGCTCTTTTTGTCTACTTTGTTCACTTGCAACTTGCATTTCTATTTTGTTGCTACCCAATTAAGAATAATAAACCCCTTCAGCTTAACCAGGACATGGCAGCCTGGGAGCTCTTGAGTAAAATATTCTTCCTGTCTGTCTTTCTCTGATGTTATGAATGTATTACAATATACAAGTAGATTTGGGTTTCTTTCATTTTGATTTTCAAATAATGTGCTACAATGAAATAGAATGCAATAAAATTAAAAATGAAAAGCAATTCAGAATTAGTGTCTTTGACAATATAATGATACTTCTGTATGGAGAAAGTGAATTCTCTGCTTTCTGCAAACAGCAGAAAAGCATGTTATTTACTGTATTTTCTCTGTATTGTGTTGATACTTGAAACAAAGACTGTTCCTGGATATTAACACAAAATACTTTTGTTATTAGAATGACTTTGGTGGACACAGGAGTCTTGTTAACAAATGGACAACTTTCCTGAAAGCACGTCTGATTTGTTCTGTGCCAGGACCCAATGGCATTGACACACACTTTGATGAACTACGTAAGTGGCAGAAATGGTTTTGAAACAGAAATATTTTCTGGTATTATCCATATGGAAATAACTTAGTTTTCTTTCCTATCTCTTGTTACAGAGGATGTATTCCTAATGAACTCAAAAGACCCTAAGAATCCAATAGTCTATGGAGTGTTTACAACTTCCAGGTATCCAACATATCATTTCACTTGCATGGAAACTTGAGTGTCTGCTTGTTTTAAAGAGGTCTCTTTGTTAAAAAATGTATTTAAGAAAAACAAAATTTTCTTAACCTTTGAACTGAAAAGTCAGTGGCAGTAAGAGGTAATGAATTAGGTTTCATTTCATACGAGCAGAGTACATCATCACTCTGAAACTAGAAATCACAAAGTCTATCAGCTTCTTAGGCTGCCTTTGCTGTTGAGTTGGAGTTTTGTAGTGGGGATCAGAATTTGTAGTCCTTTACACACAGATCTAGAAAAATAACACAAGCATAAATATACTTGTTTAGGGGCAGGGTAAAATAGAAAATCTGCGGTGTGAGAAATTGGCTACTCAAGGAGACATTAGTGAAAAATATTGCTGAAATCTGGAAAGTTTAGCAATCTTTCAAAAGTTTTGTTATCGAATCACATATAATGGTGACTTGACTGTTTTGGTTTCATTGTGATTGCACCAAGAACAAAATTATACTTGTAGCTTTGGCCTGAGGAAGGTTTACGGTGCTAGTTGCATTGCCACATTTATCCGTGAAGGACACAAGTTTTAGTTTCAAAAACCAGAAAGAATGTTCCTAGAGATAACCAGGCATAGAAGAGGGAGATTTACAAGTCCTTAATGTCTTCTGTGAGAAATCTCAAGGTAAGAAACAACACTGACGTTTGTGTGTGTGCTGCCCAAAGGACGGAAAGAGACTACTAAAAAAAAATAGAAAATTGTGAAGTGTAGGAAAGAATTGAATAGTCCTCTAGGGACAGACCTGTTGAAGTTTACTCAAATTGGAGCTTTAGCCTTCTGGGGACAATATGTTTTAAATAGTGGAATAGCAGCCATCTGCTTAGGAAAATGTCTGAGAGATCGTATCAGTTATGCTGAACTTTCACAGGAGGTGAGTTAGGATTGCTCTGAGAGCATGTCAGAGTTTTGATAATCAGCACATGCAATAAATTAGAAAGCAACAAGCTGCTATTCCCGTAGCTCTTCCACTCTATTAAACCAACTGATAACTTAAAGAGTCTGACTTGATTTTTTCAACCCTCATTTTTAGTAATATCTTCAAGGGGTCAGCAGTGTGTATGTACAGCATGACTGATGTGAGGAGGGTATTTCTTGGTCCCTATGCCCACCGAGATGGCCCAAACTACCAGTGGATTCCCTACCAAGGGCGAGTGCCATATCCACGGCCAGGAACTGTAAGTATCTGAAGAAATACAGTAATCTAAAAAGAGAAAACTGCAGAAAATATTTTCACACATTACATGATCCTTGAGCTGAGAATCAGGAAAGAAACAAAGAAAGATGACAAGGACAAGGTGGCAGAAGGGAAAGCTAAAAATTCCTCCAGATCCAAAATGTATTGATTTTATTGTAAAGTATGAAACTGCAATAGCAACTTCATATGAGTTTTAATTTTGGCATTCATATTAACAACTTCAGCAGAAAACTTTACTGGAAGTCAAATGCTTAATAAATCACTCTGCATTATCCTTTCCTTGGAATTTGTCTTTGTTCCAAATATTGACTGACCCTTTTGGTGAGAAGGAACAGAAAACAGAGCATCTGCCTGGCTGTTAAGAAACTTTCAATTGTTCTCAACATTAAATCTAGTACAGTAAGACAGATATTTCTGCAACGGATAATGGAGTAACAAACTTCTATCTTCCACTGGCATTTTAAAAAAATCTGTACTTTTACCTCTTTTTCTGTTTCAAGTTCATGAATGACTAAAACATGACCGTATATAAGACATCTATGTATACAACTCCCACCTGATGTCAGCACATTCTAGAAATATTTAACTGCCCCTGAAATTACTAGTAGTCTAAGAAGATGGGACACTTTTGAAAAATGCATAAACTGGGAGAGCTCATGTATTATGATCCAACTTCGACCATTTGAGTTCTGAAATATCATTGCTGAAGATCGAATGTATACACATAAACATATAAATGTAAATAATATATCTGTCTATAATCTTGTTTAAAGTCTACTTAAATATAAGGCACAAAACAAACTAGGAATAGCTTTGGTCATTTCTTTTAAATCATCAGATTTTTTACTTTTTTCTGATATATTTTGAAATTGTTCTTTCAAACTTGATCTTTTAACTCATCTCCAACAATTAGACAATATATATATGCTCAGCCTAATGAAAATGACTTCCTAAGTAAAAGAAAACAGCAGCTCCCTGACAGCCAGATTCCTCAGCACTCCTCACTCCCTCACTATGACTGCTAAAGTAATTTTAATTTTTTTCCTGAATTTAAATACAAGTTCTGAAGCATAGGAGAGGTTTCACTTCTCATTTGATCCTGATTATTACTTTTTTTAATTACTATGGTGAATGCTGATATGTCAAAGTGGGTTTTTTAGAGTTGTATTGTTTTATATCCCTGTGGAAAATGTGAATGAGTAGGTGTTTTTTGTTGTTTCTTTTAGAGCTGTTGTTCTTTCAGTCTGACAGACTTAAGTTAGTGTTCTTTATTCTTTTTATTTATATTCCCAATTCCAGTATTGATTAGAATTTCTAAAAAACTCCAGATAGTATTATATAAAATTACAGAAAGAACTAACTGCTGCATAGGGACTCAGCAGAGATCCAGATGCAACTCTCTAGAGATTCTGAATGCACAACTTAAATATTTGCCCTAGAGACTGGAAACACAGCTCTGCCTGCCTCAGAGCCTGTGGGGTTGCTACAAGACTTATCTGAGGGTCTTGAACTGAGATCCATATGGGAGAAGAATAATTTGGTCATATAACCAAGAACAAGCAGAAGAGCAGAGACTCAAAATCCAACCACTAAGTGTCAGAGTCACATAAGCCACCAGGTCTTATGCCAAAGTAGGGAAATACATTTGAGTTACATTTTTTTTTTTCTGACTACCCTCTCAGAATGGGTTTTACCCTTACAATATCTCTATAACATACTAAGTTTCATAAAGAAAGTGAAAAGATGTTCAGATTTCTTTGTAAACATTTTTCTTGCCTAAGATTGAATGTGATACCAAATTGCACAACTCTCCATAGCCCTGCAGTTGCATCAAGTAGTGCTAGATGACATGCCACTGTAAATAATGTTAATTAAACAGTGACTTGGGCCAACTCTGAGGTTAGTCTCTCCCAGCCCACTGCCAGTGACTAATTCTGGTGGCTACCACTTTAAATTTTTTTTTCCCACCTCATACTTGCTAAAATCATTCTACTGTATTAGTAGAATAAAATTTTCTGAAAAGAAGCTTTTTACTTCTGAAGTGATAAAATTGGGTGTATTTTCAATGGCTTTGAAGATCTGTTGAGAACAAAGAAGAAAGGTTTTTGAAGTTCCTTTAGATGTCAGAGATTTGTCTTCCTTTTCCAAGAAAGTGGGAAAGGGAAGGGAGAAACAAAACCTGATCTTCTTACAGTCATTAAGTTAGAGATCTTGCTGCAGTTACACAATGCTGAATTATCTGAGGAATTTAATAGGTGAGGTGCTAGTAAACTTCTTGAACATCTGGTGATTTGTCCAGCATGAGTAAAGAAAAAACAAAGTTAATGGTTCTTTTGGAAAGTCAGAAAACTTGGTAAGTAATTCTACATCAGTTCACATTTAACAAATTGCCAGAATATTTCCTTTAAGATCTGTAGAACTCTTTTTTTTTCCTTTACCTCTTAACAATATTTGGGAGACGAGAGAGGATTTTTATATAAATCTCATCCTGAATTTATCTCTGACTTTCCATGAATTCAGCTACAGAGCTCAAGTTTCCCCTGCTTCATGATACCAAGCGTCTATCTTCAGTTGTCACCAAAGCATTTTTTCTTCTATTCTTCTTCAATGTAGCTATTGATTTATAATGTTGGATTCCTTAATAAGCCAGTTAGGAGACAGCCTAGTTACCTCCTGACTGATCAAAATCCCTGACATATCATTCTGGGGACCAACAATTGGAAGTGGATGTTAAGTGCAAAAGTTTTTGCAAAAGATCAAGCTAATTTCTCCACACTTTTTTTCAAGATACTTGTATTCATGGTTATTTTTGGCAACTGAAAAGATTGTATTTCTTTGCTTGTAGGATTGATCATGTATACAACCATGAGTGCTGATGAAGCACCTTGCCAGTTGTCTTGACCCAGACCTGCTAATTAATATCAAGTGCCATCCTGTCATTAGCCTCAAAAACAATGTCTTTTCTGTTATCCTGGTTTTATGACCATAACATAACTAAACTTGACAGGACTTTCCTCCTACTATTCTATTCTATTCTATTCTATTCTATTCTATTCTATTCTATTCTATTCTATTCTATTCTATTCTATTCTATTCTATTCTATTCCATTCATCTTTGACTTTATCATCTTCATGCATTTTGTACTATGATGTGCTACTTATGGTACCCATTTCACTCCATTGGAAAAGGAGGAAATTATAGCAATGAGAGTTTGCTTTTCACCCTAGTCAGTTTTCTAAAGTAGAATGGGATGAATGTGAACCACAGCCTAGTCCAAGTAATGCATTTCAAATTTTCAAATGTAAAGACACAAATTTATTGTCATTTTTTTTTTCTTTTCAGAAAAGTAGGGGATCCAAAGAGTAATCTAGCTCTCAGAATTGGGAGTCTCATCTAAGCACACAGAATTTTGACACTAATTCTACTTTTATGTTTTTTTCTGCATAAATTGTATCTCGGTCATCATTGCTGCAAGTAAAACCCTTTGTTAGAAAATGAGTCAGAAAGTATTCAAGCAATTGAAACACAGATGAAATTAATTTACTAAAATGGAAATGAATATTCATTTACTGTTCTTTTCATTGCGTGCCCAGCTGCAATTAACAATATTTATTTATTGTGTTATGATTTTAATACTTAAAACTTTTTACATATATTGTACAATTAATTAGAGCAATTAATATTGACCTGTAATTGAAATATTAATCAAGATATAAAGCTAGCTCAAAATTGAAACATAGAGTTTTCAACATGATTTTTGAGACAGACAATGTTTTGGCCAGAGGTTATAAAACGCCTATCTGATTTTCTCTTTGTAATATTTCTGTACAAGGGAGCAAGAACGTGTAACAATGAAAAGGCTGAAAAATATTGACACAGCTAAGTTGCTTTCTGCTTAGTTTACTCCACCTGCATTAATCAAATATTCTCCCTTTCTTCCTTTCCATACCATGTAATGGAACAGAACGCAGGAATTTGCTTATTAATAAATGTGCCCAAAAAGAGACAATTTACACTTTTTATGTCCATTCTGTAAACATCTCTTTGCTGATTGTGACAACTACTCTTGACAACATTGATTTTTTAATTTCATTTCTGATGAATTATTAATAATTTAGATCAAGGTGACAGCAAAGACGATTTCTTCTGCTGAGCATCCTGCAAGGTCTGGATTCTTGGTTTATAAGATATTGTCCTCTAGGTTTTAGAATTAATTGGAAGATACTCTGTATGTGGATATAAAGGTCAAATTATCTAGGGCATTTTAACACCAGCTGTTTATATTTCAGGTTCAAATGCTGCAAACATAATTCTTGTCAGTGGTTTCAGACATATCTGAATGAATTAGGAGTGTGGCACACAAATTCTTTGCCAAAGAACTTTGGACTGCTGATTTAATGCCATTGTAGCTTATTTTCTTTATTCAACATTACTAACACGCTATTAATCCTTATGTTAAAGTGACTTCTGATTGTTCATATAACAATAGTTCTACAGAAGAGATGAGGGCAAATGTCGGTGATTAGCCACAGTCCTCATTCGCCCCATCAGAACATGCAGTAGGTGAAAGGGAAGGAACATTTTTGTGGGTACAAAAGCCATGGTCTTACCTCTACTTTGCTTTTCAACCTCTACCTTTTGCTCACGTTAGGAGAAACTTGAGCAGACAATTCTCTGCTTTTCACAGATTCAAGGCAAAAATATCTGTCTTACCTCTGACTGTACTAGATGGCAAAAGGATTTTTACTGTGTTACTTCATGAGGACCAGATTAATCTCAAGAGGATATTGATTTTTTTTGTTACGGTGCAATACACAACAATGAGGAGTCACTTCAGTTCTTTTGTGAGGCCAGCTGTTCACATGGACAATATCATCAGCAACACTCACAGAAAGTTTTTTTGAGAACTAATAGACAGAAAAGAGATACACTTAGGCCATGACTCATTTGATTTTATTTAGTGTAACATGTTATTTAGTTACTCATGTTATTGGGACTACATGGATAACACAGGCTTATTGAAACAAGCAGGAATTAGAAAAGTCAGTAGAACGGGGAGTTGTCCCCGTTCCCCATTTGAGATAGAGTTCCTCAGAGTCAATTTCTGAAAGCGATACTTTGAAACTAAAATAGTGGCATAATTAATTAATTTTGCTATGGTGTAGAATCATAGAATGGTAGGAATTGGAAGGGACCTTTAGAGATCATCTAGTCCAACCCTCCTGCCAAAGCAGGACCACCTAGATCAGGTCACACAGAATATACATAAGCAAATACTGAAATTGATTGTCTCATATAGAATGATTTTAGGTAATTCATAATTTCTTGCTTCTGTCAATTAAAGAGTAATATTAATTAGTAAAAGACTAAAATTCCTTTTGCATTGCATAGTAAGAAGAAAAAATATGTGAGGCTCATATGCATTCTCTTAACCATATTGATGTACACCCAAAATGAAAAAAAAAAATTAGACCTTTAGTGACAGAATTGACTTTTGTTTTCTGCAATGAAACACTTAGATTGCCTGTCACATTTAATTAAAGACTACACTAGTTGGGATGATTGTAATGAAATGAGTTTATAACATGTTTCCAGTGATAATAAAATGTTAAACATTTTCTGTTTCCAGTGTCCCAGTAAAACATTTGGAGGCTTTGATTCCACCAAGGACCTTCCTGATGAAGTGATAACATTTGCAAGAAGTCATCCAGCCATGTACAACCCTGTATTTCCTATCAACAACCGTCCTATCATGATCAAAACAGATGTGGATTACCAGTTCACACAGATAGTAGTAGATCGAGTAGATGCAGAAGATGGCCAATACGATGTGATGTTCATTGGCACAGGTAAGAAGTCTTGAATCTACCATTGTGTGCTCCTCCAGACATTATGGAGGCATAGATCAGATTAAATTTCATACTCTGAAAGACAGAACAGTGTATACCTGTGAAATCTGGGGCAACACTCAAAACTCTGTATGTGGGGATATCTTTGTTACATACATTCACTGCAACAGGTTCAGACCACGGCCTGCATAGCCTAATTCTTTAGGAGTTTTGCCAAGTGGATTAAGATCAAACCACCTTCTTTTCAACTACTGTTATTAGGGAATTTTATTAGAAATAGCTTGTCTCATTAATTATAATTTAGTATTAAAATGCAGGTTTTGAGGTTTCCATTTTGAAGTACAGCATAAGAAGTACTAAAGCGAGTGAGGCAAGCATCCAGGTATGGGAAATGTCTTGTGTGCCTTTCAAGTATTTCAAGTATTGCCTTAAGATGCCTAGCTGTTTAGCCAGAGGAGTGTATTGTTTCACTTAAGATATCTGGCACATGTTTTAAGAGGAATTTGTATGCAGATAGAAACTTGATAACATTTCCAAAGCATTTGCAGAATCATACAATTTGGGCATTTTATTAAAAGTGGAACTATGCATTCAGAAAAGACATCCTTTCCAGAAAGGTAGCAATAAGATGTGACAGTGGCCAGAAATTAGCTGATACTTATTTGCCTAGGTTCAGGGCCCTTCAGAACAATGCTGATTAGCAGTTGTTGGATGTCCTTCACATTTGAAGGAGATCCCATTAATTGGCTGGTGTTCCAATTATGTTGAATAAAAGCATTTTAAACTTCTATTGAATGTAATTGCTAGTAATTAGATATTGGCATCATGAAGTCAAAACAAATCAAACCAAAGCCTCACTGTTTCTTTTCAGATTCGTACCAAAAGATATCTGTCTGATTATCTGTCTTATAATATCCCAATTTTTTACTTGCTTTGAGTACAATTTTGGTGCTTTAAACCTGGGGTCAAATATCCAAAGCAATAAATCTCAAAGTCTCTTTCATGCTGGTGCCTGAAATATGTTATGAGCAAACTGAGAGCTGTTGAAGTTTTGTGTATGAAACACGGTGCATGCATAGCAATTCAGAACACTTACTGCACAAAATGCAGCTCTGCAGAAAGCGTTCCATCTCTTTAAAGCTGTGAACTGAGTTATTAGATACCAGTGCTACAATACGTTCTTACATAAAATGTTGAAAAGTAGTTTCATATGATTTCAAACAACACATATATTTTCCATCACAAATTATAGACTTCAATGCCATCTACAACCGACAGTGTTTTGTGCCTTTCAACAAGTCTTCTATGACCTGATTCAACCCAGAAAAAAAAATTATGGCAATACTCCCCTTGACAGAGGTGTGAACGAACAAGCCCTTCAGCATCCAGAGCATGACACTGAACAAACACAAGGATCTGATTTATATCTACATCTTGAGCACAAGAAGTGGTATTTATCTCACCAAAATTTGGCATTCAGTCTAAGAAAGATATCTCAGCCCCTGCAACTGGGAGAGATAAGTACTTCCAGAGAGACCTTCATTGTACTTTCTTCAAGACCTCTATTAGAGTAAGATCAATTCTTATGCAGAAGTTCCTGTCTGTTTTCAGACAGTACAGGAAGACTTGCTTAAACCTGAACTATAGCTTTTAGATAATTATCATGATGTATAATGGTTCTTATCTAAATTAGTTAGGCAAAGTCTCTCTCTGAAAGAGCCTCAATGATATCTAACTCTTGCCTTTGAGTTGGAAATTTAGACACTCGGTTTCCTAAATCACTAATATTCAGGTGTGTGAAAAGTGCTTTGGATCCTATCCAACATTGTTAATACTTGTGCCCAAGAACTGTAAGAGAAGTATTGAAAGATTATTATTTGCACTTTCCAAAAGAGATTTCAGCATCAAAATGCCAACTTTGTAAGTGAAGACTATTTTTATTTCTTGAAATATTACTTTTGTCCATAGCTACTGTTATTTCTCCAGCAGGAGATTATACCCTTATGGGACAAGAACAGGCATTACAACACCTGTACTTAGAGCTGGGACACAAAAGATTCTCTGTGCTTCTCTGAGCTCTCTCCTTATTGCATTTTCAGAGTGAGGAAAGGGCATCTTCCACACAAGGGTTAAGGAAAAGAGGCAGTACTGAGGCCCTGTCTGCTTCTGCCAGAAAGCTGCACTGAGACGGCTGGTCAAAGGAACCAGAAACATACACAATCAGCACATATTACATCTTCTCCAAACAAAGAACAAACCAGGGACCAGATCACGGAATCCAGTCACAGTCCAGTTTCCCATTTGATCTGAACCTATGACAAAGCCAGAATTAAGCTCTAGGGGTTATGACTGGATTTTTCTATGCCAGTCTGTCCCATCAGATTAGATACATTTCTCTGTATTTTCCAGCTGCTGTTGCAGCAATCTACATTATTCCCACATGCTGCTCAATGTCACTATGTTGAAGAAATACTTTCTTTTCCTTTTCATTGAATGACTGATGATAATTGAACATAACAATATTTAATAGCCATCCAGCGTGGTCACATTTTCCTTTCCTGTGGGTGAAATCTTTAGCGGAGTATTTTCTTTCCCACTGTGATTGTACCAGTGTGTTTCACAATGGAAATAAAATCATACCAACATGCTTGAAATGATGTCAGAAAAAAACAGGATTTAAGATATGCCCTCAGCGCGTATCCTGAGTGTCTGATGTTTGAGATTGTTTGGCCCAGTTAAAGTACATCTGTCAGTAAAGCAAATTAATAATAGTAATCTTATCTTACTGAGCAGAGCCTATTGATCCTAAAGGAGAAGCCTGATTCCACTTCTGTGAAGTTGTTTGAAATACTACTCTGTAAAACTTGATGTGGGACTCAGATAAAGCCACTCTTTGATACCTGTGGCCTGACCAGAGTCGCCATCGTGATTAACACAGTGTATCTTTGACCTTAGAGGCTTTCTTGAGCATCAAGCAACTGTAATTGTTGCAGGATCCACTTAAAAGTCAGATGTCTTTTGAAATAACATTGAGTGGAGAACTCATGTATCCTTAAAGCCCACTCAGACTTCACAATTTTCCCTATGCTGTGTTTCCAAAAAGGGGATTCCCTTTTATTTCTAGAATATGTCATCTGATGGATTGTGAGTGAGAACAGTCACAGTCCAACACAGAATACAATCATGACATATTGCTACACTGCTGTATTTATTAGATCGGAGTTCTCTTATTTAGCCATACCATGTATTTTCCTCAAAACCACAGCCATCAAATTATCAGGATAATTGAGGAAATTAACTCATCCATTACATTACAAATAAAACTAATGCTAAATTATCTGCTGTTCTGAATTAAGGTGTTGTAGAAGTGTGGATTTCTTTTTCTTGTTTTAAAGTTTATATTGCATTTGTTCCATGTTGTTCTCAATATCTCTTGAGTTAAATACCTTGAATTAGTAGCAGTAACCGTAACAAAAACCACTTCCAAAACAACTTACATAGTATGTTTTACTAGCTTAGTTTGTACCTGCAACTGCCTAAAAAGAAAGTTGGGCTTTGGTTTGTTGTGGTTGTTTTAAGAAAGAATTGTATTTTTCTTTTTTAAAAAAATAATCTATGAATTTTTTACTAATGAAAGAAAACCATGATATAAATGTTTTAGGGAGGAAAAATCAATTCTTTCTAAACTTCCAAAATATGTTCTTAGAAAACAGCATCTGCTTAAAATGTAGCCAACAGAAGAACTGAAATCTCAGTTCTACAGAGTATTTTAGTATTTCTAGAATATTTAATTCAAATTCACCTAAAGAATTTAAAGTATAAGAATTCTCTCATGAAATTACTCTCCTCTCTCCAGTAATGAAAGACAGAACACAAGGAAATGGGTTCAAGTTGTACAAGGGAAGGTTTAGATTGGACATCAGGAAGAACTTTTTTACTGAGATGGTTGTTAAGCATTGGAACAGGCCGCCCAGGGTAGTGATAGAGTCATCATCCTTAGAGATATTGAAAAGACACATAGATGAAGTACTGCGGGATATGGTTTAGTGATGGGCTTGGCAGTGTGAGGTTAGTGATTGGACTTGATGATCTTAAAGGTCTTTTCCATTCGTAATGATTCTGTGATTCCATGAACTTTTAAGTTGATCCCTTTATAAAAACATTTTCAACCCGTGCAATCTATTTGTTTCAATTTTATACTTATTTTCATTACAGAAGTGGGTGAGTTGTCATATTTTTAATCAGAAGTTTCAACTTCTAGTTCCAATACAGAAATATCTACTTATAAAATATGTTTTTGATTTTGTGTAAGCAATGGTTAATTCTTGTTTTGAGAATGCTGACATTTCTAGTTCTGTTCTTTTGAGAATTTTATCGATTTAAAATGCCTTCTATTTTGCTAAACTATTACTGCTAAGGAATGTGCAACGTGAAAAGCCCTCAGAGACATAGTTATTATTCCAATGATGTATTTACATGGCACTACACTTGGCTGGTTAAAAAGAAAAGGGATATACAGAGTGTTTCCATTTCAGAGAGTCTGCAGTGATGTGTACCAGCCTAGAAAAGATTCTTTTTGTTGTTGTTGTTCACTGAAAATTCTGTTCAAATAAACAAATCGCAGATGCAGAAGCTGTAAAATAGAAGTGATCTTAAGTCTCAACCATTTTCACAAAACCAATGGCTGTAGCTCTGGACTTGTCAAGCTTTGCCCTTGTTCTTGTTACAGCCAATTGCAAAACTCCAAGAATGTAAATGGATATAGTATTAAAAAGCTGGCACACACCTATTTCTAAACAGAAGGCACAAGTTCTATTGTATTTTTACCCCTCGGAGAGGATCATTTACCTAACACACAGAGAAATACAGATGCCTTTAGGAGCTTATATATCTTAGATACTTTGTTTGACATGCGGAGGATCGCATGTACTTGAGACATCTAACAGCTTCATCTGTCTAACAACATTTGTCCAGATGTTTTTATATCCATACCCAGCCTTCTGACAGCATCTTCACAAGTATTTTAAGAATGACAAACATCATACTCAAAACACAGAATAAAACATGCCTGGGTTAATTTAGTGCGTTTCCTTCCTCAATTAAATGGCTGAAACATCTGTCACTTTGTAGTGTCACTTAAATAGAATTTCAGTCCTTTTCATTCTTTAATAACTATAGTAGTATCTATCTTCTTTGTTGTATTTCAATAATTGGAAAACTTCAGTCCTACTGAAATTCAGAGTTTTTCTAGGTTCTTTTAAGAAGCAGTCGGTAGTTTGAACAATGAGTGCTCAGGGATATGTAGCTTCACAATCTTTATTTGTGAAATAATTACACACAAGAAGAAACTCAGGCTGCTCTGAAACTGAAGTATGCCTCTCAAGCACCTGAAAACTTTTTTGTTTTTCCTATTCAAGATATTGGAACAGTTCTTAAAGTGGTTTCAATTCCTAAGGAGACTTGGCATGAATTAGAAGAAGTCTTGCTGGAAGAAATGACAGTCTTTCGGGTAAGTGCAGCTAAATTTCAAGTGTCAGGTTGTAGATTTCTCCATGGACAGCTGCAAACTAAACTTTTTGCAGTCTAGCCAAGGAATAGCCTGGCATGCTCCTCTAATTAGCTTGTCATTTGCGGACTCAGACACTAGTCAAAATAAACCTTGGAACTTTCAGCACTATCTGGAGGTTAATGATAAAAGAAATGGCATTCTGAGCCCTTGTGTTGTGGTTTGAAAAGTAAATTAGTATCTCTCAATCTTAGAGCTATCACATGCCATGGTTAAATATGTATCTGTGCAAGTCTGGGAATAATGTCTGTCTGTTTTCTCCCACAGAGATATCCAATACATAAATTTTATAGTCGCATCAACTCTTAACACTATCCACATTATTGGCAGAATGTAATTAAGAAGATACTTTAGAAAAAGCAGTGATCTTGACAGATTTCTTATGCTTAATAATCTGAGAAACAAAGAAAGTGTTTATATTTTCAAAGATGACTATAGGGTCTCATTTTCATCATTTGGCATAGGACATCATAAACACCTCTTAATCTTTAGTACTTTTTGTGAACATGAATCTCATCTGTTTTTTCCTTTCTGAACCACCTACATTTTCAGACCAAATAAACCTTTCAAACACTTTCCAGACAGAGCCCGGGAATGTCTCATGTTTTGTACACAACAACGAATCATTTAGATTCCCTATGTTATTCTTTTTGTCGGTTCTGTTTTATGGCACCATTTCAGGCCTCAGGATTTTGGGGATTGATGCCTAGCTGGAAGATTGAGGTTAATCTGATAGCATGAAGATGATGCCTGTGTGCTGAGAGAGCCTCACATTGCATGGTCTCACTCGAAGAGTACTGACAAGGGCCCTGCTCAAAACCTGACACAAGGGCCCAGCAACCATATCCTCATTATACTCAGTTGCCCCCTCTTTATTTTTGATTTCTGGAAAGACACAACATACTTAAACAGAGATTGTGTATCTTTTTTTTTCTTTCTCTTTTCTTATGGGTAATCTTGCCTTTACTCTTTCTTACACATAAACCAGTGCAAAATACCACTGAAAAATGTATACCTCTGTTTCTGCAGTTCATGGTCATTTTGTGGGCAGAAATGTGGATTGTTTGGGGTTTCTTGTTTTCTTTTTTTGAAAACATAAAAATAAAGTAGAAACTATGAGGAGAAAATGAGACAAGTAATTTGTGGCTCCCAGCTTTTTTTCTTTTTTATACATGCAAAAGTCATTACATTAATGCAGGGTAATTTGGCAATTGTTCATAATGTATGAGTCTCTTCCTAAATCAAGTAGAAGTGCCACATTAAAGGAGATCAGAGAAATATAAAAGTGGAAGAAAGAAAATAAATGGAGTGAAAGTTTTATTTCAGAAGGGCTTTACAGAAGTGTAATAGTTAACAGCAAATTCAAATCTGGTATTTTATGTGTATAACTGTGTGTTGCACAAAAGGATTTTATTGTTCTGATTTACTTGAAAGTTCATTTATCTCCTTTGGCATATGTCTTAGCCTTAAAGACAGAATTAATGTACTTCAGTAGAATAAGCAGAATTTATATGCATGACATACGAATCTTTCATTTGGTAATTTCCAACAGATTTTACATATACCTTAAGCAAATATATGTTTTCTTGAGTTACTAAAGAGTTCACGTGCATCAGGAGCAATGTATTTGATCCTTCAGTGTGCAAAATGCAATGCTCTTGATTTATAATTCCACTAAACTGAGAGTCTTCCATATCTGTTACATTGATAACAAATACCTCTTTTAACCCCATTTCTGCAGTATTTCTCTGAACAGCTGAGCAAACAAACTAATGAATTAAATTCCCATTCAATGTTACACTTAATTGATACTTTCTAATATAAGGTCTATTAACCCATTTGTAAAGGCAAGTCCACATGTTTAACATCCACTGACCTATACCAAATTCTCTCAGGATAAGCAAGCTCGAAGCCACACAAGAATAAAAGCTTAATAAGGACTTTATTAATGTACGTAATCAAGAGTATGATGCATGTCATCAACAGTAGATGTTTACATGGAATAAAGTTCATACAGAATTGACTTGCATGCTTTGTAACCCAACTATGCTGCTTCTACTCTCAGGATTAGAATCCATTTCACCACCTGAGCCTAAAAAGTGTGACAGTCTTTTTATGAGATCTAAACATACTTATTCTTTTAAATATTTCCTACAGTCTCTCATGTAAGAAAGTAAATGTGGGTTTGATATCTGCTTGCCACAGATAAGTAAAATTAATAGACTTCTTAGTAACCCATTTGCTTGATTTAATAATGGGAATTCCAGGGTTCAAAAATCCTCTTGCACTATTACTAAGGAGTTTCTAGTTTAGTTTCGGGGTTTCTAGGTTGGGCAAATAGTATTCTAGCAGAATTATTATGTTTATAGAACTCATTTTGTATTTTAACTATTCTTCTTTTCCCCTAGGAACCCACTGCTATTTCGGCAATGAAGATTTCCACAAAACAGGTACTATATGCACAAACTTTAAATCACTTTTAAATGTTTATTGGTCTCTGTCTTTTAGAGACAGTAACTTGGCAGTCAGTAGAGACATATTAATTATGGCAGCAGCATCATATCCTTTCACATAAACATCAGTAGTTTCTCAGGAAAGTGTGACATGTGAAGGAGAAAGGAAAACTCTAGTTTATGTTACTTACTGGTAAGGTAGAAACTAAACACAAACTAACCAGCTGCCTGGAAGCTCTTAAGAAGAAAAAAAATCCACATTATCCACAATCCACAAATGAGAGATCTTGAGAGATCCCTTGCTTTAGTGGGACTAATTTTATCTCTGTAGGAATAGTACAGTACAAAATGCAGATTCTAGAAGCAAAGACTGGAAATGAGACATCCTCTTGTCCTTCTATCCAATGCCCAGTCCATTCTGGGATATGCACCACTCAGCTTTAACAAAAAGGGTAGATCTAATATACTTCAATTTTTGCATGTCTTCTGATACGGGTTCCAGTCCCCAGAATTTATATTTCTCCAGAATTTATATTTCCTACTTTCTCTTGAGTGCACTAGTAATTAACTTCTTAAAGAGTAAGATAGGTATTATAGACTTCATTGTAAGCCAGAACATGACTAAAATGAACTGGACTTCTTGATGGATGGAGGTAAAGTTTTGCCTGATTTATGGTAAAGTTAGTTCATGCATTTCTGAGCAAATACAGGCAATTCTTAATAGGCTTCTTTGTGAAGCAGCTGCTGAATTATGTAGTTGTGCAAAGAACTTTGGGTTGCCATTTGCGAATGTAGTACATATTAGAGACCTATGATCGGATTCAGCCAGAAGTTAGATAGATGGACTCCATCCACTGTTATTTCCTATCTCAGAAGCCCAAGACATAAAATCCAGTGAAATTTAAGAAAATAATCCTTTTTTTTTTTTATCGTATCCTAGAATGATAGGAGTTCGAAGAGACCTCCAGAGATTATCTAGTCCAATCCCTTTCCTAAAGCAGGTTCATTTCTGTTGATTTGCAACCCGTTTTTAATTATTTTTTTTTTTTAAAATTTGATATTACTTCCAAGACTGGGTGCACTAAAAATTGTGTGTTGTAAATAAGATTTACTTAATTCAGCTATTTCACTCTATACATTATGAAACAGAAATTGGGTTAATTCTGTAACAGACAGAGCCCAAAATTATGTTTGAAATACTTCATATTTAAGTCAGAATTCACTGTATTTAAGAAAGCTGTCTGAAAATAGTAATGTATTTGACAGAAAGTATTTTGTTTGGGGACACTCTTCTAACATAATTTACCACCTAAACCAACAAAAATGGCAGGACAAAACCAATGTAGTATTCAATACTGGGATATTTAAAACCAAACCTGTCAAGTTGTATATATGTTCAAAATGGTCTGCTTTGGATTATTTTTGTAAGTACATTCCCTTAAAGCAGCCAATCATATTTGATAATGGACTATGCATTTTTATGCAACTTCTTCAAAGCATCTTTAGTTATTCAGGAGAGAATACAAGCCTTTTGAAAACAAATTTACACTGCTTAAACTGTCTAAAGCTAAAAAAAAGCATAAAGCACAAGTTTTTCAAGCAGAGCTAAGCTCATGAAAAATCAGCCAGCCTCAGGCTAAAAATGATAGAATCATGATACTGTGTGACAAGCTTTTGGCATTGTTTCTCTTAATCAAATAAGTATATGGCAACATGTTTCCATTTTACATTTATGGTTTTAAAAGATTGTAGTTTTATAACTCAAACACTTTACTCATGTTCTGATAAGCAAGGTGTTTTTCATATAAACAGCCTGGTAACTCTATGCATTCGGAAAAAGCAGGAACATGAAATGTAAACAATAAAACCAGCATATCATATCGAGTAACTTTAAAGGAATCTCATTTTATTTTCTCACTAACAATTCTTTCATCTGACTATAAAAACATGGTACAGAGGGTTTCACCTTATTTTGGGATGTTTTACTACGCCCGTTGTTCAAAGCTACCTCTTGTGCCATCGTGCCAATATGTTACAAATGTTACAAATGACTTTTCTTCCTATATCTAGGAATCTACAAATTCCTCAGGAGCAGAACTTAGCTTAAGTTTTAAAGTATATAAAACTCTAAGGCTCCCATGTTTCTGTGAGTATAAATTTGGCCCTTGAGCAAGACTGACTTAGGACAAAGAAATTTAACTTTTATGTGCAAGACTAAGTCTTGATATAGTCTTTCTCAGCTCTTCTGTCTACAACTCACAGGAATTTTTATTTTCTCACTGGAGCTGTGTATTCCTCCTAATTGTATTCAGAGCCTGTGTAATTTTATCACTGAAACAACATATGTATGGTTATCAATATTCACAAACCTTCAGAGGAAGGCATACTAGAGCCACCATAACACTCTACAGCTGGCTAAATTCACAATTTTGTTGGCCATGAGTCTGTTAGGTGAGGCACTATAGTATTTCCCTTGATTTAAAAATGTGGAAGTAGATCAAAAAGTCAGGCCTGGCTTTCAATCAAAGGTGACTTTTTGTAGAGCAAGTTCTCACCTTTTTCTCAGGGTCAGGTTTGTGATACTCTGTTTATAAAAGCCATTGGATTTCTGGTAGAATAGGGAAAAAAAAACAAGCAAGGAGATGCTTGGCTGATACAGACCTTCTCTTTGTCTGGTGAACTATGAAGAGCTTTTGTTCCTCTTCATGTCTCATTTTTCTTTATTAATTGCATATGGAAAATTCTCAGTTATCTATTTGTCTAACTTCTAGGGAAAGGCTGCATTTAGGACAGCACCATGGGGCAAACAGAAACCACTGAATTGCCTAAAACATTAGTTCTGATATTTCTGCAAGATTTTTAGATGCAGTTTCCCTCTCCACTCGCCTTTGGTTTGATCTGATAATCATCTGATTTATTAAATTAACAACCTCTGAGGAGAGACTCTTTGCCCAAAAGACAGTTTGACAGTGTATGGCAAAGTAAGGTCAGACCACCGATGCAAATCATTCTACTACTATTTTCTGAATCTCATACTGACTAGATTTATATATTATTAGTGTCCAGAATAATGATCACCAGCTGGAGTCTAAAACCATGATCAGAAGAGCAGCAAACAGGACATCATCCTTCAGGCTATATAGCACCTGGAACACATGCTGTGGTTCGCTGGCTGAACTGTATGAACTTATCTACAAGGAACAAACTCTTTTAAGTAACCCTGTTTTGGCCCCCTCTTTTTTTTTTTTCTTATGTATTTTTTGGTCATCCTTTAATTTTAAAGACATGTATTATTAATCAGAGAGGGGTTTTAGACAAAATGAAATTGATTACAGAAGTACATGGGAAACCACTACAGCAGTCTTTATTTTCCAGTATCCATTCTCTGGGTTGATTTTTATATTAGTTCCACCACATCTTACTACATGTTTATATAGATATTAATGCCTCAGTTACACAGGACTCAGATCAATACCATCTGGACATTTAAGATACTTAACTGAAGCTCTAAATTGACCTATGCTTCTTCCATAATCAGTAAAGAAAAAGGAATCTCTTGAGAAATGGTTAGGTCACCTAAGATTTGAATTGTTTGGTAGCTTCATAATTTGCGTAGCCCCAAGATGGATACTTGATTAAGTGACTTAAGTTTGAGAGAATCAGCTTATCATGTCTTATCTGTTGCCTCTCATCTGCTGTCTCTCATCTGCTTCTTGGGAGTAAAAGGCAAACTGAGGACTGGAATGTACAATTAAGACTGTGTAGTGCTCTATGCAGTCAGTGACTTTTGCCCATGGAATGTGAGTTTACAACCCACCTATGGCACTGTAATAGATGAAAACAGATGCTTAGAAAGGACTTGGTTTTCAGTTTACCAGTGAATATTCTCTTGTCGTAATTTTTCTTGACAAAATACTGGTATTTATATAAATGTACAGGATGTTTCTGTTACAATTAAGGTCTGTATAAACTGCCAAGTTACTGTCTCTGAAAGAAGTTAATGCAACACCTTGTATGAGTGCTTTTGATCTTAATGGCTCCTGGTGTCCAGTGCTCATCATTTCTAGTAGGTAGGTGACCTCAACCATCTTCCATCCCCAAATTCCCTGGAAATGGTACCTCTGGGACATCACAATGCAGGAGATGAAGAATTTTTATAGCATTTCTTGAAGTCCTATTTTTCACACTGGCTTTATGTTTTCTAAGAAAGAAAAACTGAACAAATTTTTATTTTGTTTGTGGGAGTGCTTGGAGCGAGGCCTTAAAAATAAATATATTAATTATCATAGAATCATAGAATGGTAGCTTCACTGTGGGTGCTGGGTGACAAAGTTTAAGCTTTTGATAGTAAAATGTCAGTGTTTTCAAATGAGAAGGATTATGCCATTTAATTTTTGTTTATCTATTCATTTTGTTTTCCCCTAGTTTTTCATCTCAGAAGGAACTGTATTTACTTACTACACTCATGCTTGTTTTCTTTGTGAATTAGTGCTAAGATGAAATACCTATATTTGGACTTCCATGTAGGATCAGCAGTTCTCTTTCCTTATGTCCCTCTGGAAACCAGCTTCCCTAATGGACCACATGAATTTAATATCAGAAAGGAAATTGAGAGTGACAAGATACTCTGTTGTGATGCCATGCAAAACCAGTTAATTTTGTTTGCATCTTTTTTTCTTTACTTCATGGCTTCTCACTGCATTTGAACTACATCTTCCACTCAACACTATTTTTTATCCAAAATAAAGTAAGCTGTCTTCTCTCATTAAAGACATGTTTCAATTAGAATATGTCACATATAAAAGAGCATGAAGCATCAAGAATTATCAGACATGCAAAGAAGGGCATATGTAGCA
Organism: Urocolius indicus; assembly: GCA_013401255.1. Classification (NCBI taxonomy): domain Eukaryota; kingdom Metazoa; phylum Chordata; class Aves; order Coliiformes; family Coliidae; genus Urocolius; species Urocolius indicus. The sequence goes on from WBNH01001306.1 coordinate 204,039, forward strand.
GCAATTCCAATCTGACATATCTTAGCATCAATCTGAAGTAATTTACTTAGATTTCACCACATACACAGAAAAATCAAGGTCATATATAGGAATTTACATTAAATTTGTTTTTCTTTAAATTCAGAAACTTATTCTTCTTTATATTCTGTCACTGATTCTAGTGCTTTCCCAGTGCAGAGGTCTGAATAAAAGAAGAAAAAATGGAAGAATACTTAGATTTTACTTCTCATATAATTGTATAACTTTTATTAATGCTTTCCTAGCACAAAAATGGTAAATTGCATTTCTTTAAAATTATTTTTTTAAAAAACTTTTATAACAGCAACAGCTCTACATTGGCTCGGCCACTGGAGTTTCACAGCTTCCTTTACACCGCTGTGATGTATATGGAAAAGCATGTGCTGAGTGTTGCCTTGCGAGAGACCCTTACTGTGCCTGGGATGGTTCATCTTGCTCACGTTACTTCCCCACTGCTAAGAGGTAGGGACAGTTTCAGATGTCTACATGGTTTGCTATTTGTTTTAACTGATGGTCTCAATATGACCAGAGGGCTTTTGAGATTTTTCATGGGATGGTTAACTGGAACCCTTTCTCTTCCAAAGAAAACATAATTGTGGGAGTTACAAGCAATATGAAGTCTTAGCTGATTTAAAGTGAACGCTGCTACTTCTTGGGTTGACTCTAAAGGCTACTGTAAGAGAACACTTCTCTGAAATGTCACATTCAATAATAAACAGCAAAAAGAAAACAATTCATTTTCTCTAGCACAAGGAGGGGATTGATATTAAAAGAACTATTAGCCCAAGAGAATTATCCTGCATTTTCATTAATTCTAGTATTTATAGTGTTAATACTAATATTTATAGTGTTTAGACATTACTAGTTCAAGGAAATATTTATAGTGTTTGGACATGAATATAAAGTTATTTTTTGGTGATGTTTACTGTTATTATTGCTCAAAAGTATGACTTATGTGTGCTGTTATTGCTCAATAGTATGACTTGTATGTGTTGATATGTGTCCAAGTGCTACCAGGTCAAAACATCCACTATTTTACATTCACTTTGCACTAATGCTAAAGGCTTTGCAGTGCAAAGGTTAAGGGAAGTCAGGCTTTTCAAGTGAAAAATATCATTTTAATAAATTTACAAGTCCTAGCTGCCTGATCTGAAGATTTAAAATTATATTTTCTTTACTTGCCTTTATGTCTCAAATTATTTCTCTTAAAGTATATAAACTAGTTGCTGAACAGGTCTTGGTGACTGAAGTAGAAATTAGAAATAACTGCTTAATGACTTGCAAATACAAACAGACATTGGTGTATTGTTGAGATTCCCATGAAAAAAAAAGTCTAAAGTTAAAAAAATGTGCTCACATTAAATCGAATATGCCAGATATCTTGCACCTATGAAGAAACAAGGAAACTAAGACTTTATAGATGTCAGAGCTTATAAACATAAACTTAATGGTAGCAAAAGCTTAGTTGAGAATGTCAGATTTGTATTGGTTGTTGCAGGATATGAGATATGGTAAGGGGCAGGAAATCACAGACTTTTCAGATGGAGGGGATTAAAATTTCAAATTTCGCATGACAATGTGTCCTAAACAAATATTGATGGCAAAGGAAAAGCTGCTTATGGAACATCAGGTTCTATTTTTGCAGCAGGATGCAGTTAATTTGAGGCAAGCTTTTTGCAAAAATCTCTAGAAAATAATTTAAAAATAGAAATTTTGTAATTTTCTTATCTGGTCTAAATTCAGATTCATGGTAGAAGCACAGTGGTTTCTCTATAGGAGGAAGGGGAATGAGAGCAGAGGGAACTGAGGTTTTCAAGGAGAGTCTAAGAGATTGAAATGATATGAAAGTGTTAGTTAGAAGCCAATACAGCTGAGTGCTACCTCCGAGTCAGAGACATAAGATCAGGAATCACTGAATCAATCACTCTTCTCTACTTCCTCTCTACTAATTTTTATCTCTGAGCCTCATCTTTTCTCAGTGTTCACTAGCACCCATTTTACTCCTAGCCTATCTCAAGATCATGGAATACATATCATTCATCTGCTTACACTGTTAAAAGAAAATAGGACTTTTTGTCTTTTCCTTATCCATCTCTCCAACTGATTAAACAGCAAAGAGCTCACTGTTGCCATCAGGGTGAAGGGACTGAGGTCTCTTCTTACAGGGATTAGGGGACAGGGTTACTAAAGCTAAACAAGATTGCACAGCTTCAGGAAAACTGTGTGAGTGCCAAATTTACTCTTCTTGAATCCACTGTGAAAGAAGACATAGGTCTTGGGAGGCTGGGATGCTGACAATGCACTTAGAAAAAGACACTCTACTTCCCTCCATTTTTCCCCTGGCAGCAGCAGCAGAGTAAAGGTCTGTGTAGCTCAGGGAGAGGAACCCCTTCTTACCTGATACCTGCCATACCCACTGCCTCAAGCCAGCTTTGAATGCATGTATGACAAAATCGGTATTGCCAGAAACAGCTGTACTGTCAACATTTTCCTAATAACAAATACACATAATTTTAAGTTCCAGAAATATTGGGAAAGTTGAGTCCTGAGGCAATTGCACAGATGCTTTACTAATGGTTTGGGGTTTTGGTTTTGGTGTATTGGGTTTTTTTCTTCTTTTTCAAAAAGGAACTTTTACAAGTCATGATTTTAATTTACTTTTTCTTTTCCCTTGTGTATTTTACAAGCCTAAATGACAGCTCAGAGCTCCTGTAGCTTGAACACTTAGCTTTACCCCATGCAGATGTGTTCTGGTTCTTATTTCATAAATCATCATGTTGATACAATAGTGATACGTGCAACATTTTCCTGAGATTCTAACTAAACATCTCATCCAAACTCTATTGACAGTAATACGACTTGTTCCACAGACTTCTGTTCTACAAATAGTATCCTATAAATATGCTGCATTTCAGAATTTAGGGTGGAGTACCAAAATTTTACAGTTCCTGATGTTTTGGTGTATTTTTATTCATTGATAATGACTAATATGAAGATGAAATTAGGTTTGGCACATTTTTTTCAGTTATGTATCAATCACCAGAAAATTCCTTCTTATTAAAGCATGATAATTCACTAGGATCATTTTAAAGAAGTTTTTATTCAGAAAGCTTTAAAAGATGCACATTCTGATTAAAAACAAACAACAACCAAACAAAAACAAAAACAAAAAAACCACCCAAAACCCAACTGTTGCCATACTTCACGTAACTTATTTCAGATTTAACATTTCAGTAGTTTTCAGTGGGGAAAAAAAAGAAAAAAAGGTTAAAATCTTTTAGCCAGGAGGAGTCAGTTGTGTAGCTGTTAGTGCCTCTGTGAGAACTCTTACTGTGTGCTGATGCGGGGCTGTTAGTGATAATCTTTAAACCGCACTAGTGAACAGGACAGAGATGATCTCTCTACTGCAGAACAATGGCTTTTTAAAAATGTGGACTGTTGTCAAGAGGGAGTGACCAACAGTGCTTTTTACAAGGCTACTTGACTTTTGCATATCCGTTGCTGGATGCCATAATCTGAAATCACAGCATTGTTCAGCAGCCTAATCCTCTTTGTTCTCCTCTAATTTTGCAAGCCCTCAGGCTTTCTCTGATTCCTAAAGTAAAGTGCTCACACTTGAAAAACATCTTTGTTTGCCTGGCTCTTTTTTTTTTTTTTATATGAAGGGCTTTTCTCTGGCTCAGTTGAGTTTAATGTCACAGCTATTTAAATAAAAATAGCAGACAAAGAGAAAAACAAATGCAAAATAAAAGCTTTCTTCTGTCAAAAACATCTTTTTTTTTTTTTTAGTAGAGATCAATATGTTTTCCAAAATGACACTTCAAAATCTTCTTAGCCAAGTTTTTTTTTTATTTTAATTCTGATCATTTTAAAGACAAACCTCTTTCAACAATTTTGGAAATTTTATCAGAAATGTATATAATTGATCGGAATTGTCTCTGTGCTTTAATTTAGATTTTGTAGAAAATACAGCACTGACATTCTTTCAAAGCCATCCACCCTAGCATTTAATTTTAGTTAAAAGATGCCATGATACTTAAAATATTCTGTATTTTCAGAGAAGCTATATCTGCTTCATGTTTTCTGATGCATATTAACCTGTACAACACGTGCTTTGATCTCTTAGCAGTTTGAGTACCTACAAATCAAGTAATGAATTTGTGATTGCTATTGCCAACACAATGCAAACAAACTTCATAGGATCATTGCAAGAGCTGTGTGTTTACCAGCTTCTGAAGGCTCTGTCTGTAAGAGGCAAAGCCAATTATATGAACTGTGAAAATGAATAGACTATAGTATGAACAATATTCTTTCTTTCCCAATGTTGTTTTGGTGCTCTTGTGAGCTATGTAGTTATATATATGTTCCCCTCCAGTCATAGTAAAAGTGATCACTGAGAAACTCACTAACAGTTTTCAAATATGAAATTTGCAGACGTACTAGACGACAAGACATCCGAAATGGAGACCCGCTTACCCACTGCTCAGACCTGCAGCATCATGGTGAGTTACGGGTATGACTGCAGCACAACTAATTTGTGTGTAATTTACAGACTGTGCATGAGAAGAGTAGGAAACACAGGAATGATTTGTTGATGACGTTGTCTTGAACATCTGGGAAAGATGAATATAGTACATCATTATCCCAAGTAAATTGCTTTGCAGTGGCCTGGATCAGACTGGTTTGGGTTTAGGTTTTTTTCTCCTCAAGCTAACAGTTTTAAACATCTCAATTTTTCTACTTTGCTCACCTGATAATATCATACCAGCAGACTAGGCATATTATGTCAGAAAATAGTTATAAGTCCTTCAGAACAGCAAGAAATATGTACATGCTGGTTAATAGAGTTTACATAGGATGATAACCCAGCACATAATTAACTGCTTTGCCTAAATATGGTCTGGTCTTTGTTGTAGCTGGCACACTAGCAGGACTTAAGATCAGGATGTTCCTTGCAGTAAGACTGTCCCTTGTGCTTTCAGCATAGGTTGGGTGACGGAGCACTGGGATGAGTTGCCCAGATGGGTTGTGAAGTCTCCTTCTCTGGACACATTCAAAACCCACTTGGATGAGTTTCTGTGTAACCTACTCTAGGTGGTCCTGCTCTGGCAGGGGAGTCAGACTGGATAATCTCTTGAGGTCCCTTCCAGCCCTTGAGATTCTATGATTCTGTGATAGGTTTTCTTTGACATCTTTAGGTTTTGTTTTTTTTTGTTGGTTGTTTCATTTTCACAGTACATTGACCAGATCTTTTTCTCTTGAATTGTTTGGCCGATAAACTTCTCATAGTTAGTAATTTGTTGCCAAGAGCAAACAGATTCAGAAGATCTTCACTCAGAAAAGAAAAAAAATGTCCATGTACCATAAGTGAGGAGAATACTTAGACAATACTTCCCTCTGCTGGAAAAAAAGGATTACTCATGTTTGTGGTAAACCTATATAATAACAGTTAAACCACTGAACAGATTTCTGCAATAAATAAAGAAGGGGTGGATGAAAATGGAGACATCTCAAAACCCTCATGGCCTTCCAGTCTTTGTAATAGCAAGAATGATAAATAGTCCAAAGTTGCACTTTGTGTGTCAGCTACAATTAAGGAACACTATGTTTCAGAAATAGTTTTCTCTATTTTCCTTTTTAATCATTTGAAACTTGGAACTAACATTAATATAGCTTTTCTTTTTACTTCTTGATTGTCAGACTGTGCCCAAGCTACTCAGAGGCGTGAAGAGTTTGAAAAAGTGCATGAGTAAACTATGATCAATATGCAGCTATCACATTTTGAGAACTCATGAATGGACAACTAGCTTAAATTTGAACTAGTCAATGTGGACTAGCAGAAAGTTCACAAGTTTCCATTTGCAAGATATATAGTAATGCTTATACAGTGCAGATGAGATCATCCATATATTAGGGTTGAGATGGTATTTTCAGTTCCCCAGTAGGAAAATTTGACCAGACACCAAACGTTGATATTTTTACCAGCAGAAGCATGTCTCAGCTTTACCTTTTTACTTTCTGGATAGTTTACTCATGATCTGGACTACCACATGTCAAGTTTTTTAACATTCTCTTTCCCTTGCTAGCTGTGTTTTATACAACTATAGGTCTGTTCTTTATCTTCATAGACAAGAAAAGGATTTCAAAACACATATGCTTTTATATCTTCCCATATTTGGTAAACATATTTGTCTTAAAAGATATCTTCCACCCAAAGGGAACACAGTAATCCAGTGCAGTTTTTTCGTGACAAAAATCATGAGAATTTATGGTCAGGAAAAGTATTATATGGTGTACCTGATCACAAGGAGCTTTAATACAGCTTTGTCAAAATGAGTAGATCGAGTATGAGAAAAGACATCATTTTATTTGGTGGTGAAGTGAAAACAATGTGACTAGAAGAATCAGTAATTTACAAAAATTACTGAGGGAATGCAGTACCAAGGTCATAGACTGTGAGGATGCACTGTCAAAATATTTAATTAAAGTTTTAGATAGCTCTTGAGTGAAATCTTACCCAAATTAATTCTGAGTTGTAAATCTATGAATTATCCTATATTTACTTGTTGTTTACACACGATTGTGCATTGCAGAGACAACTGCATGGCCCATAAACTTCCTATGCCAACTTATGCTGAGTTTTTTCCTTGATTATGACTAGTTTAGTTTCCTGGACAACAAATTAATTGGGTTTGTTTATATCCAAAAATAAACTCCAGCAATCACTCCTTTACTGTAACTGCCAGTTGATTCTCCATGAGAATCAACAGAAGCAAGAAAAAAAGAAAATTCTCTTAGTGTATAGCTCATATTGCAGAAACTTAGTTTTGATCTGAAGCAATAATGCTTTTAATAAAGTTTAGGTAGCTCTTTCAGTTGCCCTTTTGTGCAAATAAGTAGGTGCTTGGTCAGGCATTAATGCTTAAGTCGAAAAGCACAGTCACCATTGTGTCAACTAAAGAACAATATTTTAAGTATGACATACTGGTGTTATAAAAAAATAATTCCAGTGTGGAATTTTTCTTAAGAACTTGTAAATGAAGAGGCAGCTTTTTTTAGGTGATTTATCCCAGGAAAAACTCATAGAATCACTCAGAATTGAACCATATAGTGAGATTCATTCATCTGCAATGCGATCTTAGTATAAGTATTTAGCCTTTCATACTTTTCAGTTATGTCAGAAATTATGTATTTAAAGGATATTTATCAGAGTAGCAAGCTGATAATGCTGTTGGGTTCATTTGGGGAATTACAGCTCTCAGACAGGATTTTGGGTTGAATTTCATAACCAACTTCATGACTTCTATAATTTTCTAATTGCTCCAACTGCTCTTCTAAACTTCCCAGACTTTCATTCTTCTTCCCAGTCTCTTCAGTTTCTCCCTCAGTCCCAGAGCTGCACTCTGATCCTGTGATTGTTTTGTCACTCTGCTTGCTTTCTTGCACTCCACATGCTCAGCATTAGGTGAACTTTATAGACGTTTTTGAGCTTGCATTGAACTTCCTTAAATCATGGAAATGGAATTTGAAGGATCTCTTAAATCCTTGCTGTCTCATTGCATGACTGTCACCTGTACTATATTTCCTGGAGTTGTGAGAAAATGTAAAGGGGCCTTCTGCCAATTTCTGGGATGATCTTTAATGCACTAGAATGCTATGGACCAGATCCAAGAAAACACACAAAAGTTTAAAATTACATCAGAGCACACACCTTCAAGGTAACTTCCATGAACACTTGTGACTAGCTTTTTAGTTACTAAGAATGATTAAAAGCTAAAATTGATCAAAGGGATGAAATACCTCCTCTGTGAAAAGAGTCTGAGAGAACTGGGGGTTCTTCATCCTGGAAAAGGCTCCAGATAGACTTTAAGTTGGCCTTTCAGTATTTAAAGAGGGCTTATAAGAAAGCTGGGGCCAAAATTTTATCAGGATCTGTTGCGATAGGTCAAGGGGTAATGATTTTAAAATAAACACGAGTAAATTTAGACTAGATATAAGGAAAGAATTTTTTATTATGAGGTTGGTGAAACACTGGAACATGTTGCCCAGAGAGGTGGTAGATACCCCGTTCTTGGAAACATTCAAGGTCAGGTTGGACAGGCTTTGAGTAACCTGATCTAGTTGAAGATGTCCCTGCTCATTGCAGGAGGATTGGACTAGGTGGCCTTTAAATGTCTCTTCCAACCTGAACTGTTCTATTATTTTATTATTCTAAGGATATCCTAGGTACCAAAGTTTTCCATATACTTAAAATATGCTACTGCTCATGGGAATTAGTACCCTTGACAAAGACATATCTATATTTGTCACTTATACTGATGTTTAAGGTCTAGAAGATTGCCTCCTTGGCTCTCATGAGACCAGTGTTACATATACTCTGTTAATTCACTTGGACTATGATGTGTTCAGGAAAGTATAATCAAATGGTTCTGCAAGCCCTCTGGTTAAATCAGTTATTTGGAATATGAGAGAGAAGACTCAAAGCTTGTAGATTTAATCAATAGCTTTACTTCCAATGCAAGCAAAGTTCATGGAGCCTGGGAGAGCATTGCAATAGAGCATTCATCCTAGAGTGAAATCCCTGCATTTCCATCCTTTATTGTGGAAGTCTGTAATTCTCTTTTTCACAGAAGCACCGCACTGGAGCAGTATTGTATGTGTTCCAGGCTATAAAAAGAGACATTTCCTCCTTAGACTGCATCTCTACATGTGCTGTTGTAAATTGCAGTTCAGATACCAAACTGCCTTTTTTGACTATGTAATGATCTTTGGCTGCTTGCTCAACCTTGTGAATTCTGTTCCTAGCTGAAAGCACTTAACTCGAAACCAAAGAGTCAGAATGTCGGTCAGCCATTGACAGTGTTGAATATGGACCCATGTCAGCCAATCATTTCTATTTATTTCCAATGTTATAATTTGTAGTTCTATTCAATTGATCTCTTCACATGCTTCCAGTTCCTCTGGTTCATTAATACAAATTCTCTCATGCTCCTCCTCAGACCTTTCTCCTGGTACCTTTGGCTACATTCTCTTGCTTCTCTTGCTGTTTTACTCTCTAATTCATTCCTCCATTACTCCTCATCTTGCTGGACCAAAGCCACACTGACATTCTTCACAGGGATGTGTTTTCTAGAGACGTTATAGAAGTTGTTTCAGTTAGATGTTTGTACAGCACCCCACTTACTTGCTGCAAAGGCTCACAATCCAGCAAAGGAAAACACGTTAATCCATTCCTTAGCTGTTCAGTGTACAATAACAACAGTAATGTTTCCTTACTGAGAACTAGGCAAGCACCAGTTCCTATTCTGTCCTCCATCATTCTATTCACTCTCAGAGATGCAAAGTCATTATGGAAGGACAGGTGATTTCTGCATCAACATAAACAAGGAGCTCAATTTTACTTTTACCTTTGGCTCAGTCATCTAGCAAGCAAACAGCCTGTGTTTGCTAAGCAACGTGGCAAATATCTTAAAGGTACAGTGAAAGCGATCAAAACTTGACAAAGGATTTTTCTGAGAGGATTTTAATTAGATACTGATTTTCAGTTGAAAGTTTTTTTAAAGATTTCCAGTGCTAAAAATAAAAAATGGAAAACGGAAAGAATGACAAATAATGTCAAAGAAACAAGAAACCTCATGAGACCAACACAGTATTAAATAGCTTACAACCTTCTCCTACTCATTTACTCTCTAAGATTATTATACTGCTGTTACTTTAGTCCATAACAACATTTTAAAGACCTAAGGTTGAGAGTTGAAATATGATGCCTTACAGCCTCTGCGGTATTGGAGAAGAATCAAATGTTGTATAAATCCTATAGCTATGTGATATTTCCAGCAAGTTGATGAATATCTTGAAACGTTGTTACAAAAGGAAGTAATTTATTTAACTTTCTTTTTCCCCTCCCATAATGTCTAGTTTATTAACCTCATAACATTTCCATAAATTATATCAGTATAAGAGGAAATGATTAATTGAAGATTGTTTCCTCAAAAACATTACTCCTGGTCATTAACAGCTTCAGCAAACTGCAGTGCCATATAATCTAAACACATTATATTACTTTTAAATAGCCTCATGTTTTATTACTTTGCTCTGAAGCATTATGATCGTAGAGCCCAGGAGGCATCATTACAGATATTCTGCAACTACACCCTGACTTTCTTACTGCATACAGTTTGCTATTAAAAATTCTAGTTGCATCCTAGATGTTTTCCTTGATGAATAATAATGAGGTTTACACAAAATTTCACTATGAAATCCATTAACTAAAAATAAAGAGATGGTAACAGATGTTAAGTTTTAAAATACCAAAATAATAAAAAAAAAACCCCAACAAACTACCAGGGATTCTTAAAAAGATAGAGATGTTGATGGAAATTTTCCAGATAGCATACTGATTTTTTCTTTTAAAGTTTTTATCTTTAAACACTTCAAGGGAGCCAAATTTCTAAACAAACAAAATCACTGAGCAATTAAGATTTTTCATTTTATTTTTATTTTTCCCTTGCTTTACAGATAACCCAAGTGGTGAGACCCTGGAGGAGAAGATTATCTATGGAGTAGAGAATAGCAGCACTTTTCTTGAGTGCAGTCCAAAATCTCAGCGTGCTGTAGTTTACTGGCAATTCCAGAAGCAAAATGATGACCGAAAAGAGGAGGTATTGTAGAAAAAAATAATGAGATGCATCTAGTCTTGTCTATGAAGATATACTTGAATCTGAATTCTTCCCAGAATAGTGTCCATCTGTATTTTAGTTTAGCAGAATTTCCCTGTAATCTTATAATTTCTGTTGTTCTTTAGTATTTTCTTACTCTTATTAGCATAAAATCCTCTAAGTTTTACCGACTATTACATCAGAAATACTTCATATCCCTGCTCTGGTCAGATTCCCTGCAAAACACACTGGTTTTCTGTTACACATTGCAGAAATACAAAATGTTTGTGTGCTAAGTGCGACCTAGAGCAGCATACAAAGATTATAGGAATTTAAATATTACAGAGACCTTAAAACCGCCACTGAGGAAAAGTCTTAACTACATTCATGTAATTATACTGTTTGACTAAAACAGGAGCAGATCCTATATACTGCATGCTCTAAGACTTTCCAGCAGATAAAACAGAGACAAAAAAAAATTTGGGAACTGTAGTGGACACAAGGGTACGAAAACATACATATTTTTTCATCAAAAGCAACATTCAAAGAGGCAGAAACAATGACTTTCCCTGCATTACAGTAAATTGATGCTTTATTTTTTTTCTGTTCACCAACATTCTTATGTCACCCTGGTTCTCAAGTCAACGTTACTATCAAGCCAAGCCACATCCTAAGAGAATCATCTACTCTGATAGGTACAGGGATCAATCTAGAAGGCAAAAACTTGTTTGTTGCATTGAAGTATTTTTAGATATATCCAAATTATTCTGAAACATTTATGTATGTTTTTAAAGCATGTACTGATTACTTTGCTACATTAGCAGCTTTAGGTACTTTTGGTGTTTGCATAAATATTAAGTTATTTAGAATTTGTTCTTGATGGAGAGAGCAGCAAACAGGTTTGTGTCCATTCTGTCCACAATGACAAGTAGTTTCAAAGACATAAATTATATTACTAGATTTTGGGGATATTTGACCCAAGTTTTACTAGTTGAAATGAACAGTCATGGTTAGAAGATAATGTTGCACATATATAAGAGAAAACTGTTGAAATTACCACTTTTTTCCAATACAGATAAAAGTGGATGATCGCATGATCCGAACAGAGCAGGGTCTATTGCTACGAAGTCTTCAGCGGAGAGACTCTGGTACTTATTTCTGTCATGCTGTGGAACATGGCTTCATGCAAACTTTGCTCAAAGTCACTCTGGAAGTAATTGATACTGACCACCTAGAAGAGCTGCTCCATAAAGAAGAAGATGGTGATGCCACCAAGACCAAGGATGCTACCAATAGCATGACTCCCAGTCAAAAGATCTGGTATAGAGACTTCATGCAGTTAATTAATCACCCTAATCTCAACACAATGGATGAGTTCTGTGAGCAGGTTTGGAAAAGAGACCGCAAACAACGCCGGCAAAAGCCTGCCAATGCACAGGTGAATACAAATAAGTGGAAGCACCTACAAGAGAATAAAAAAGGTAGGAACAGGAGGACCCATGAATTTGAGAGGGCACCACGGAGTGTCTGAGCTACATTACCTCTAGGAACCTCATCCAAGTAGAAACTTGTATAGACAGATAACTGGAAAAAAAATGCAATATTCATGAACTTTTTTCATGGCATTATGTTGATGTTTACAAGAGTGGAAAGTTCAAACAATTTCCACCAGGTTTAAATAAAATCCATTTCTAACTTTCTTAGTAAATCCTTCCTCTTTGCTCTGATTCTAAGACCAGAAAGACCAGAGTTTCAAGGATGTTAACTCTCCCGGATCTAGCTTACTGCTCAATAAGTTCTGCAAGTGCTCAACAGGCAGGTTTTGCTTCCTCTTTTGCCTGAGATATAAACTAAATGCTATATTTCATGCTGTCAACTTCAAGAAAAACAAACCCCAACTTTCATCATCAGCACTACCATTTCTAGACTGATACATGAAACTGCATGAACTCATTAAGCTGATGAAGGTTTAAACATGTGATTGGACACAAGGATTTTGTTCTTGTTTTGTCTACCAGTTCTTCTGTTTATATATAGTAGAAGAGGAAAAACAATACTGAATGAGATTGTTTGTGGAAATCTGAACAACATAAACCATCCATCATCTGGAAGAACAAAAAATGTGGAGTACACTGGCCTACTACTGATGACTTCTTTCAGCTTTGATCTAAAGATGTATTTTATTAAAACTATAATTTAAATGTACCACGAAAAATAAGCAGCAAACATTAGCTCTTTTCTAAAATAGATTAGACTTTTTGTCTTAGAATTATTGTACTTTCTAATTATTGGTTTAGAGGGAAAAAATGACAACTTCCAATTATGAGTTGCTTTACTCTTTTGTTTGGAAAATCTTCCAGAGAAACTAGTTGCATTGCAGTTAACCTCCTCCCCTCTGTCTCAGTAAGCTATATGACATGTAACTTCAAAGTAATTTTAAAACTAAGCTATTTTAACAGTTGAAAGTCACTGTATAGCATGGAAATCTCCTGCATTCCTTTTTTTTTAAAAAGTATGGTATTTGAAATGATTCAACTTGTACAATATCTTATTATAGGTTGATCCCATGAAGAGGAGAGCATTGATTTTCAGTTGTATATTTCTTTTAATTAAAAAAAAAAAGTAAATAGCATTAATATACCCTTTACTAATTACACATTTGCTTTCTTGGTTCATAAATATTTGTGAATGCTAATATTTAAATACTGTGGCTCATAGACTGACATATATTCACGAGCAACACTCACAGTCAGTTTAAGGAGTTTTGTTCCCAGCTCGATGGTAGAAATATGACCACACTACTGAGTCTCAGCACTCAATTCTTTCTGTGGGCTAGATCAGCCAAACAGAGAGAACCAGCACTAGGCCATGTAAATAGTAACCTCATAGCCAGCTCTGTTTTAAGACCTAAGGGACAGTTTTATCTGTGGGTCAAGTCTGCTGTGGTAGTAAATTGGTGTAGTTCAGTTTAAGATTAGCTTATACTAGCAAAGAATTTGATCCTGCACTTCTGTCTTATTCTATGTACAGAAGAGCAACAGGGTAAAGCAGACAATGTCCTTGTACCGTAAGTGTCAGGTTAAGGTTACAAGTAGTGGGTTTATTCACCTCAGCACAGATGTGCCTTCGGTCCCCAGTTCTATGGTGTCCAGTTCTTTTGAGGTCATCTTTCTCCAGCTTCCCATATTTTATCTTGGTGGAGTCCGTAAATGACATAATTTCAAGTAATGTCATTGTGGGGAAAATTACTAGAACGAAGTCCTTAGTTTGCTAAAGGAGCTTTTATATAAAAGTATATCTGTATTGATAACTAATCCATTTTGTGGTTATTCAGTCCAGATTATTTATTTTATCAATCACTACACTATCAACCTTATCAGACACAATATAACACAACTGCTGTGACAGCATCTCTCACAATATGTCCCAGTCTACTAGCCACTTTCTGCTCAGTGAAGCCTTGGCTTCTTGCCTCTGTGGCAATTGGATTTTCATTAACAGCCCAGTCACTTAAGTCCCATTTAGATCTTTTGCAGGGTATGCACTTGAAAGACTTTTTGTCATTTAATTCTTCAGAAAACAAAACAAAAAAAAAGAATAGATGAGGACAAGGCTGTAAGGCTATGATTGAAGGAAGGCTCTTGGGAATTTAGTTTTAGAGCAACTTTAAGTCTTTAACTTGAATCCCGTGAACCTTAATATGCCATTAAATTCCCATGTTTTCATGATGTGCTGAATACAGATGAATTAAAACATAGGTTCAACTATGTGCTTTCCTGTACAGAAGTACTAATTTTTCAGTTCAGCTTCTGATTAATTTTTGAGCATTGTTGTCAGCTGAAGTATTTAATTGTAATCACAGAACACTCTAGCCTTTTGTGTGGGACTATCGTGTACTATCAAGTCATCAGAATCCTCTTTGTTATAAAAAGAAACAGTTTTAAAACCTCGGAGAATTCAGTGGGAAAAAATACAGATTGATTTCAACAAACCCTAAAAGACTTTGTTTCCTTTATTACTTGTTTAATGGAATTGCTTTCTTAACTTTTTTCTCTACCGTGCTCATAGCAATGGGTTCTATAACAACTTGCTTTAAAAAGTCGAACCAAATAAAACCACTCCTGAAGAAAAAGCAGTTTAAGTCTGGATTCTAAGATGTTTTTCTATATAGAAGAAGATAGTCTCTGTGAACAAAATTATAGACATTGAAATGTTTTTACCATAACCTGCCAGTCTAATTTGGCAATTGATATGATCAAATCTTAAAAACTTCAACCCAGCCCTCACTGACATCAGTAATCGTGTTTATGTCTTTGTATTTGTTCATATAAATACAAGGACAGAGGATCAAGTCAGCAGTGGAATTTTTTCTGTTTAGACTCAAGTTAGGCTCAATTTTATGATCAAGTTAAAACAGCTTTTAATACTGATATGAAACAGCCTTTTTTTCAAAGAACATATACTTTAACAATTTCATGTATCGAAACATGCCCTGCAGCTTCAGTAAAATTTGTACCTCCGTTTGTGTCATTACTGTTTAAAGTAACATAAGAATGGAAGGTAAAAATGGTATTTCTGTAAATCATCAATAAAACCCTCTAAATCTCTAGTTACAGACTTCAGAAAAGTAAACAAACAGTTGTGTTTAAGCTGGAGAGAAATAAAGCATTTCATTTATAACTAGAAAGATCTATTTAGATTTTTTTAAAAAATACCCATTGTCAAGGAACAAAAACGCATTGAATCTTATTCTTTCTCATCTACAGTTTGCACTTGCATGGATCACAGCAGATGGGAATTTGTTCAATGGCTCTCAAAAACTATATGATTATCTTAAACTGTATCATCAAACTAAGAAAACATGCATCTTTGCGGAACAGAGTTAAATCTTCATGACCCAATAAAGTCACTATGTAAAAAATTAAATTAAATGCATGTGAATGCGCATTTACTGATCCTTTTTATGTATTATTTAGTGAATATCAATGGTATGTGTTTAATAGTTCAGTTTTTGCTACCTACACATTAGCCAAAAGAGTTGTAAATATTTTTGACTAGATAAGGAGGTACAGTGTAAAGTACTGTTATCTAGAGGTACTCCATTTTGGTGTGTTCAGCATAATACTAAAATGCAAGATTTTGCCACACAGGTTCTAAGTTGGTTTATTTGCTATATCAGTGCCAAACTTATGTGCTTATTCTTTAAGTGCATTCTTCACTGGGTAGTAAATAACTCTACTTCTGTATTATCACTTAAATTCAGATGGGAATTAGAAAACTGGAGAGAAAAAAATGTATTGAAACTGCTGCTGTAAATTATTTCTTTTAGCATGTATTCAGTTGTTAAATAAACATTTCTTCCAAATATTTAAAGTTCGCTGTCTTGACTGTTTACATAGAAATTTGCACTGTAACCTCATGAGCATATGGAGTGTATTGTTGCAACTATAAGGTTCTCAATGTGTATGAACTCTCTACTAGGCCAGAAAGGTTGCTATTTTTACTAATGGCATTTATTATTTGTTTTTGAAGACTGCAAACTAATAATGCCTGAAATGATAGCTACAAACTTATCTTTAGCCTATCTTTTGGCACAACTGCATAAACTTGTGCAGATAAAGACTGGAAGTGCCTACCATCTCTATCTCGAAATAATATGCCATGGCACTACGTATTGTGCAAACTGCTAATGAGACAAATTTTAGCCTGGAAAGCATAAAGTTGAAATATACTAGACAAGTGGAGAAAAAAAAGTATAATTATTTTCATCTGACACATACAGAATCGAAGAAACAACTACTAGTACTTAATCACCAGTAATCCATTTAGCTTTGTCTGTGTTCCTTCCTGTGAAGCAAGGATAGAGATGTCCAGTTCAAAAATACAGGGACATAATGGATATGGCAAGCCGTGAATCCAGTAACTGAAAGACAAGAGTAGTTTTTTAGTTTGTCTTTCTACTGTATGGATAATAAATACTGACAAAGGAAGACCCTTGTTTCTGAATGTAGCCATGCTGAGTCCTTTGCTAGAATACCCTGTAGAGCACAGATTGTTCTCTGTTATTACTTTGCTACATTGCCAGGAATGTACAGTGTCTAGGGACAGGCTTCATTGACATTGACTGTGAAGAAAGAAGAAACATTCAGGGTTTAATGCTTGCTTGTTCATACAAAGATATGTGTGTGTGTGTGTGTGTGTATATATATATATATGTATATGTATATACAAATATTTAAACAGACAGTTTTCACTGAAATTCCCTTTTCCCTAAAGTATTTGAGGCTCTATATGTAATTCTAGCGCATCTCTGAAGAACACGTTTGGCAGCCTCAGCTATAAATTGTAATAAATGTTTCCTTTGTAAAGAGTGAAACACACTATTCTGTTTCCTTACAGGTCAGTATGTTCCCCATTAAACATACATTTAATGGGAGGCAAAGTAATGATGGCTTTTTCCAAAGCTTAAAATAAAAAGACTGTTCTCCTCAGAATGCTCGGTAAGGGGATGCAAGCAGATCAGAGTATTAGTAAGCGAGCCACCTTCTTTCCTCCTCATAAATACTTGTGTGAAAGGTTGAAGGAGAGGACTAGAAAAACTAGAAACTGTGGAGAACTGGTTTTGTTTGGAACTTTTTTGTCCTGGAATTTACCAAAGGTTGACATTTTGGACAACTTTAAGATTATCTGAGTTAAATCCCAAATCTCTACTGAAGCAATTTCCATATTGAAAAAGATTTACTTAGGGTAAGAAAACAATTTCCCTTTCTTTCATAGTATTTTTTCGCCCCTTTAGAAAATGGGACTCCTCTTGCCTCAAAATTAATCCAGAAAGGACATTATATGGTTTCTACAGTCCTTGTTGAAGGCTAGGGGAACACACATGCGGAATCCATTTCTGATCAGCCTTGCCTGAGCTGCTCTATGTCCAGGCGTTCCAGTCAAATTAGCACGGAGTCTACTCTTGCCACATCTGTTACTCCTAGATGTAAAAATGTTCTGTTCTCATCCACAAGGCTGTAAAAAGCATGCCTTCATTTATAGTTGAACTATGAAGTACAAGGCAAGAAGATGTCTGTTGGAATCACGAGGGATGGCAGCCCCCTGGACTGGGGGCAATGAGAGATTCTGGGAGTGATAAGGCAGAGTCTGGCAGCCAGGGACAATCCTCCTCAGCCAGGAGCAGGGCAGGCCAGAGGGCAGCCATGGCAGCCTCAGCCTAGGTTTCAAGCACCTCCCTGAGCTGAGGACTGAATGTCAGCCTGCAGGTGGGACCCAGCAACCACAAGTGGACTCCACAACCTCTCTAAGCAGCCTTTTCCAGTGGTCTGTCACTCTCACACTAAAGAAGTTCCTCATGTTCAAGTGGAACTTCCTGTATTCCAACTTGTGTCTGTTATCCCTTGTCCTGTCACTGGAGACTACAGAAAAAAAACACTCACCCCATACTCTTGACACCTGCCCTTAGGTATTTATAAGCATTGATGAGGTCCCCTCTCTGTCTTCTCCAGGCTAAACAGCCGCAGGTCTTGCAGCCTCTCCTCCTAAGAGTGATGCTTCAGTCCTCTAATCAACATGGTAGCCCTGTGCTGGACTCTCCAGAAGTTCCTTGTCTCTCCTGAACTGGGAATGCCAAAACTGGACACAGTACTCCAGATTTAAAGATAGTTTGCTGCCTCTGAAAGCTTACAATAACCATCTGTAACCCAACAGTACAACTCTGGTTTAGTTGACCCAGTTCAACTGAAACTGGAAAAAGTGGTAAAATACACACCTAAATAGTTACTAAAAATTAATGTACAAAGAAGGCCTCATTAAAATAAAAGAACTAGGTCTTCATTCCTGGTGTGAGCCTACCATATTTGCCAATACAGTTAAACATACCATTGAGCTATGTCTCAGTCCCTTTGAACAGGTTTCGAAGGATGAATCTTGTTTCACATACAGGCTCAATGGTTTTTTCAGGCGGTTTCACCTTAAAGTCTGGTGTAAATTATATCTGATGGTCTACCCTGGGAGCAAAACTACTCTTTAGGCCCCTCAATGTGGGTTACCCTTGCAGTCTGTATTACTTTTATGCTTCGTACAAATAAATGATATTAATTTCTGTGGGAATTTCACGGTCCTCTTTTCTTGTAAGTGTGTTAGCATGAATTATGATTGTTTATGCAGAGGCAAATGGAGATGCACGTTTCTGCATGGAAAAATGATAAAAGAGACTATGGAAATTCTGCTAGATCTAATGCATCAAGTAAATACCAAATATTATTATTTCATTTGAACTTCTCATTTCTTGCTATAGCTGGGGGCAGGAAAAGAACAGACAAAAGAAATGCAGATATTTCAGCTATGCTTTGCAATAATCAGTCCCTTAGGGCCTTTAGTTTCACATGTCACTTTTTTCTTGGTTTGTAGCACTACATAGAAAAAATGCATTCCTATAAACTCTGCTTTCGCTGAACAATACCACATTGAATAACTCAATAAACCAGAACAAATAGGCAGGCTGTGCAAGTTCCTCCAAAGCAGGCTTAACTTTCCTCTTCTGTTTGTTATTTTTTAGTTATAGTAGAGGTCACTGGTGCTCTTTCATTAGAATTTTGTCAGCGCTTCTATCATAAAGCCTTATTTTCAAGGTTTCATAGTTTTGTCTAAGGTAATTCACTATAGGCTAGAGATTTTAAATGACAAATAACTTCGCAGTTCTTAAAGGTGCTAAAATTGCATTAATTCAGTTTTGAAAACAAATAAGCCTAAAATTACAACTTTAGCCATGTTAGGTGGTTGACTTAGTGACTGTGCTGCAAAAAAAAATTACGAGCTAAATAAATTTCAATGAACATAATGATAAGTTTCCCAACTCACTGTATTTTGTGTCTGTTTTTAAAACATCTGTGTGCTCATCAGAGGTCCTGAATCAGACACTCTCTTAAGCACATGCTCATATAAATATCTGTGACTTACATGTTACTTTTCTTGAGTTACATTCTGGAATAGAATGTTTTCTTGCTTCACACCCGAGTTGTTTTGTGTAAGTTGATTTTTAATTGCTGTTCTATGTAAAGATAATACAGACAAATATCATGAACTCTTGACCCAGTCCAATGTCCAGTACATAAATATATATATAGATATATATATACATATAGTTTGTGCTGTTTGCATACAAGACTGTTAAGGAGAAGTGATCTTTTTTGTTATGTGGTAATTTAAATTTAGAGGATACAACTGATCTAGGTCTGTTAGAGTGCTGTGGAATTTTTCACTATATTTCCTTTATTAATCAACTGTGTGCACACACCATTCTCATAAACATACCAGTGCTTCTAGAAATCATGTTATATTTTTTGTCTTTAATGCTAACCAGTTTCTTAGCTAGATCCTCACACAAATAAATAAAGCTCTGTGCTCCTTCACCTTTTTTTATTGACTGGATACTGAAAGGTATGGATTTCAATCCATGGGCTATTCACTGTGACACTACAACATGAAAACTAAAAAGTTCAATGTCACTGTAAAGCAATTGAATAAAACAGGACTTCAAAATATGACAAATATTTTGCATGTTGTATATGCAAAAGAAATGTCAAATGTGGAAGAATTAAACTATTTATAGTTAAATTCACTGCTGTCAAAATAGCAGACACAATACAGCTGAAAAAAATCTTTGGATACTGAGTGAAATGCATACTTAGCAAATACTGGCTCTTTGTCTTCTATAAATTGTATGGCATTCACTGTGCTTCAGCAACATGTTGGCAATTGTACATAATCTTGCTTAATAGAAAAACATTTCTGCGAATATTTAGATTTATTTGTTACTGCTAAATCCTTTTTTGTATCTCTTTAATCTGAAAGAAGCTGAAACCTTAAATAAGGCTCCAGGGATACTCCCAGGTATAGTGCCCTTACAAATTGCATTTTGCATATAATCTCCATGTAAATAATGATGGGCTGTGCTGGGCTGTGAACACAAATTAAGAATTAGAGAAGGATATCTGGATGCTTTTTATTAAAAACCATGAAAAAAATATTTTAATATTCACAGGATAAAGGAACACAAAGTGACAATCTCTATGTAAGTCTTACTGTCTTCTATAATTTTGCTTTGTTTTATTTTCAAATCTAGATATTTAAATGCATTCTTTCCTGTTTTGTTACTACTGAGAAAGTTTCTTCTATTACAGATATTGAATGCTTTTGAGTTCCTTGTAAGCCAATTGAAAACATTCACCACTAAGAAGAGAAATGTTTATCAAGGACAGAAAATGGAGTGTGTTACTGCTAAACCTTGACTCTTAGACTAGTTGGGTAGTTAAATTTACAGTGTAGAACCAAAACAAATATCACAAGGAGGGAATGTGATCTCTTGAAGAATACTTATTCATTCTCCCAAGGCAAGGCAACATCCCAGTATTTCCTCCCTTAGACTTCCTTCCCAAAGTATAACTTAACTTTGCAGTACTGCAAAGGAACTGCATTTGTAATGCATTATCTGGTATTCTAGTGACTCTTAGCAGGTAAATGATCCAGAATGAAGTCTGCCGTATTTTACCTCTGTTACTCCTTCGTACTAGCATTTTATCTCTACACCAAAGATCTTCAAAAGGATTTATTCAAGCGATCAAAGTAATATTAGAACTATGCTAAAAGAATTAAAAATAGATAATATGTTAATAATAAACATAAAAAGTGGTCACAATTACTGGTAATTTCTAAAACATTAATTTTCTGTTTGAAAGGTGAGTGAATTCATGCACATGCACAGATCTCTTCCAGTTCAAGTATTGCAGATGTAAGAATGCTAAAAATCAAAAGTCTTCAGAAATGAGTGAAATCTGCTTCCATCATAGCTCTTGGAAATTAAACCGTTATCTTTAATGGAATGGGATCAGGCTAGCCTTGGCATTTCCTGCCATGAGTCACTAAAATAAATGGCTTGAGGCATTCAGACAAAATCAAGTGCTGTATGGAAACCTTTTTTGATAGTGATGAAGTAGAAAGTGGTATACGAACATTATGTTGCATAGCTAGTACCATGAAGCTGATATACATATGACATGTCTTATCCCTGATTTTTGCATTTGACTTTTAACAGTAAGAAATGTTAGTTTGATCTCACTATTTGTTTTACATAAAAGTTTACATTTCTTTTCTACCTCTTGAATTATGTGTCAGTCTGTTGTCACTCAAAAAGGTAAGTGATAACACTTTCAACATCAGACAATGACTCTCCAGAATCTTGCAGTAGATCTTGGTGTTTGAAATAAAATTGCATTTGAAAACTAAATAGAACTGTCAGCTTTTCATAAAAACACCTCTAGGGGGTATAAACTTCTAGTATTACCAAGAAGGATATTTTCACATCATAAAAAGAGCTCAGTTTGCATTTTAAGCCAACTGTTTTGAGTCTAGGCTCTCTCTTTTTTATTTTTTAGTATCTTTCCTGAAATTATGCTTTATAGGAATGAATTAATATCAAAACCTTAATATTGGCCTACAAAATTGATGTGTGTCATTCAGTTCCATGTTTCAGAAGACAAGAAGTATGAGCTGCCTCACAGAAAGCTGTAAACAGCTCTTCAATCAGCAATAATGAGACAACCTTCTCACAGGGGAACTTTGTTTCTAGTGCTCATTATTTAGAAGACACCTTATGCTTTAAGTTTTCAAACACATTTTTCTGTCTTTTTTCTTAAGGAATGAGGAAAATTGGAAAGCTTGTTTGGAAGTGCTCAAGGCTGCTCATTCAGTGAGAGGTAGACATAATGATTATAGAGTTTTGGGAGGCTGAAATAAATCTGCACCATATTTATTAGTTTGCATGTTCTTACTATAAACCATACCTGACTGGATATATTTCCAGGTAACATGGAAAATTTCTGTATTACTGTTATGAAATATGTGTATCTATTTGTCTGCTTCATCCAGTGTTCATGGTTTTGTAATGGTGTAAACAAGGCTAAGTTTTGCTTACACAAGGTGGGGGTGTGTGGGGGGTTGTAGTGCATCCTACCAGAAGAAAGAAACAAGGATGGAGCAGAGCTGAAATGGAGTATGGTAGGAGGACATTAGTCATGAGTTGAAGGTGGTATGGATGATCCTGAAGGTTATCAAGCTACTGATTTCGGTTCTTTGAGAAGGTAATCTACTTCAGTCTCAACAGGTGGGAGAATTGGGCCATGAGGAACCTCATGAAGTTCCACAAATGGGAAGCAAAAAGTTCTGAACCTGGGGAAGATCAACTCCATGCACCAGTGCATGGGCCATCCAGTTGGAAAGCAACTTGACAGAAAAGGAGCCAGGGGTCCTGGTGGACATCAAGTTGAACAGGAGACAGCAATACACCTTTGCATCAAAGAAGACTAATGGTGTCATGGGCTGCACTGGGAGGAATGTTGTCAGCAGGAAGCAATCCTTCCCTTCTGCTCACCACTGGTAAGGCCATACCTGGAGTACTTTGTCCAGTTTTGGACTTCTCAGTACAAGAGAAACACTTACCAGAGAGAGTAAGTCCACAAATATGTTTAAAGGATTAGAATATTTCTCATATGAAGAAAGACTGAGAGACCTGGGACTGTTTAGTCTAGAGAAGTCAATCAGGGGAGATTTTATACATATGTATAAATAACGGAGAGTGCAAAGAAGACAGATTCTTTTCAGTGGTGCTCAGTGACAAGACCATGGACAATGGAAACAAATTGAAACACAGGAATCCCTTTCTGAACATCAGGAAATAGTTTTTTTGCTGTGGAGGTGACTGAACACTGGCACAGCTGGTCCAGAAAGGCTGTGAAATCTCCATCCTTGGGGATATTTAAAAAATGCCCGCACATAGTCCTGGGCAACTGGCTCTAGGTGGAGCTGCTTGAGCAGGGGGACCAGATGATCTCCAGATGAACAAGTATGCAGAGTCAAACCAGAAGTCCATCTTTCTCAACTATCTATCTGCAACACTGGACAAAAATCAATGTGCACATAGACTATAAGAAAGAAGTAAATATGGTGATAATTCCCCATAATTCCCTCCTAGCTTTCAACACTGTGCAGCCCAGGAATCTTGTGGTCCAAAAGTAGTTTCTATGTATCTCTATTGATGCAATCCTCTGTTTCATGAACTTGTACAACCTTCTGTGAATCCGTACAAAATTTAGCATCTGTTTTACGTTTTTAATGTACTTTTTAAAGGATGACACATTATTTTGCATTTACTGAGCTTGTGTCATGGTTTTCTCCCAGCCAGCAACTAAGCACCGTGCAGACACTTGTATGCTCCCCTCTGTAGGATGGGGAGTAGAATTGAGGAAAAGAAAGTAGAATTCATAGATTGCGATAAGAACATTGTAATAACTAAAAAAAAAACCTCAAGCAAATCAGCAATAATAATATTCTATAGTAATAATTATTGTAATGAAATAAAAAAAAAATAATAGAGAGACAGAAATAAAACCCACAGTATTTTGCCAGTAAACAGATCAAGGTAATAAATACAAATATTCCTCTGCACAAAGATTCCAGTTACATGACAAGGATCCTTATTTGTAAGTGACAAGAAGAAAGTATAAATATCAGATATTAAAATGTCAGTGGTCCATAAAGAGGTATTTAAAAATGACGTATAGCATTCAGTACTAGTTTTTGTTTACTAGTGTGTATTATAAGATGTTTAAAAGACTTATGAGTTTTATCATCTTACAATATGCAACTAAGAATCTAATTCCTCTACCAAAAGCGTGAGTACAGCCTAAAGAAAAAGAGAGCAGGTCAATATAACTATCAGCTGGGAAGAAGAGACAGACAATGCTGAGATACTAGTGATTAGTCTAATAAGCAATTGCTTTGGCACAACAGCTACCCAGTTATTGACAACTATTGTAATACAAAATGAGAAAAATAGCAAAGACATTTTCACTGAAGACTGTGAGGAACTCAAATTGTGCAGCTGAACTCTACAAAACAATGCAAAAAATAAGAGTATACTTCTATCATTATCTGTTTTATTTTTATATGCATCATGGGAGATCAATTATGATGACAGCTGTGATAAGTCTTCATTTTAAATTGTACTGATTATCACTTGTAACCGTCTGAGGAATAACTAGAAAGAAAAATAAACCTGATTCTACATTCACAGTAAAGCCTAGTGTCTTGGTAGTTCACTCTAATATTTAAAAACAATTGAGTTCAGTGAATAATCAAAAGAAAAGTATATTGGTAAGAAACAACTTTACTTCTAGAAATATAATTTGTATCCGTAGAAGAATAAGGATTATTTTATGTTGTTTATTATATGTATTGCCCTTCCTACATAAGTAACTTTCAAAATGCTTTCAGGACTTCTTTGTTTAGCGTAGGAACTTCTCTGTCTTCCATGGTGGGAATGGAGATCGCAGTGAATATCAGTGTATATATGTGAACATTTAGCACATTGCCCACAATCAGAATTCAGCATTGGAGTGGAATAACATGAGACTGAGAGAGGAAAGACATCTGTATATGTTTGAAACCACAGTGATTATTTATCTTGGCATTTTTTCATAACTATTAGATTAAAAGTACCTCTTCCATAAAAAGTCAACTAAATTTTAAAACTAAATTGAAGGATTATTTATTAGATTCTTATGAAACATTAACCTTTTCAATGTATTATAGAGACAGCCAAAGTGCCTCCAATATTTAATTTTAAAACATGTATGTTTTTCTTAGTCTTCTTTTATGAATAGTCTTTCATTTAGTGGGCTTGTTTGGATAATAAAAAAATGACACAGCTCTTTGCAGGGAAAGAATAATCAACTGGAAAAATTGCTTCTTAAACCACTTGCATTTGCCCTAGACATCTTCTTAGTAAGTATGTCTTGTTTTGACCAAATGGTTTGTGGATTAGAGTTATCACATCTTGACAGAGTTAACAGAACTGAATTTTGATTAATTATAAGCAATAATAGAAAAAATTCAGGCATATAATCAGAATGTGAAAGGCACCTTGATATCCTATATTGTCATATCTTTATTAACAGATTTCTTTCTTCCTCATGACAAATGTTGGAAGTAATGCTCTTACTGCTCTTTAGCTGAAGACTAATGCCAAGGATAAGCAAAAGAGCTGGGTAACATTATCTCAGTGCCTCAATCAGAAAATGAATCTAGGTTTTCCAAATCTGAAACCACAACACCGTTCATCCTTCCTAAAGAAACAGACTTGCAGTATATATTTTCACATGCTTTGTGTTTGCTACTACCCCAGAATCATTCACAAAATACGACGTCTACAAAATAACCAAAATTCATTACTACAAGCTCTGTCTCATGTGAAACTAACTGCTTTTTTTGGAGGAGGTATACAATATCACCTTTCAATCTTCTTTTTCATATTCTCCCTCATTTTGAAAAATATCTTGTTCCATTGCAGAAATTATATGTGGTATGAGTTCAAGTCAACTCCATTTAAGCTACAGAGTATATCTCAAACATATGAAATGTATTTGATCAGCTATCCAGGAAATACGATTTTTCCATATGGGTTAGTTTTTACATAAGGGAATTTAATGTTTCTATGGAGAACATAATATGCTCAGACATATGAAATAGGTAAAGAGTTGCAAACCACAGAGTGGGAGTAGCAGGTGTCCAGCTGAATTTTCACATAGGAAGGTCTTGAAGGTCACTGATGGTGATGAGGTCTCCGAGATTCCCAAATCCTCGTAAAGCTACTCCTTCCTTTCCCTATACACTAATCTCCTACTACTTTTGATAATCCAGTGACTCAGGAAATAAGGCCTGTTTTTTCCCTTTTGTTTGTCAGAAGCAGACTAAATGGCAACAATCTTCTGAATTACAGTTTATTAGGGTAGAACAAGAGTATTCACAAAGGTCATCACCCAGAAGAATATTCATCTCTTGATGTACCAATATTTGTCTTCCTGCTATCAGACTCAAATATCCAGAGAACACAAACGTAACTGTAGTAAAATTTACAATCAAGTATGACTATCCCCACTGCCCTACAATGGGCAGACAATCTGATATCCTTGTCCGGCAGAAAACTGAGTGATGTCAGCCCATTACAAAGGGAATACATGATGATCACGCTTCCTTCTGCTTTTCATTCCCCACAAAGTGATGGCTTTCATCCAGATAAATTGGTTGATCTTTGTCAGTTGTGTTTTATTCTCTATTACCTTTCTTTCTGTTTTTATTCTTCAGTTTTGGTTATGATTCACAGGAAAGATTTGCTTGGTGCTTTTCCCCACCTGAAATTCTCCTTGTAAATTATCTTCACCTTCTAACATCCTCAGCTCCCTGCAATTAAGGATTGTTTCTATAAAAAAGAATGTAATCACTGCAGGGAACTGTCTGCGTTAGAATATCCTGGAACTAAGGGAATAACATTATTTGATCATTTTACTACTGTTATTTCTCATTCTTAATGTAGCAGACTTGGAATAGTTTGTGAAGATTAATGAACACTAAAGTAACTATGTTAATTTAACATTGTAAATACTACTACTGTTCAGATTCATAGAGGTAATATATGAAAACCACTAAGAACGATTGGGTTAAAAATATAATATATAATAAGAACTAAGAAAAGCATGGATATGCAGTGGTTTTAAGAGAGTCCCTTTGGTTAACATAGCTATTTGGCAAGCTTTGATGCTTTCAGATTTAGCTTTTGGTAAATCTGCATCTGGTTTTTCCTAGTAAAGATTGGCTGAGAGAAGGAACAGTGAATACATTTTCTCACATATAATCAGATAACACACATCCTTCCAGAAGTATTGCTTTTTGAAAGTAAGATGATCAGATAACCCACATCTCAAATTAACTGGAATGTGAGAAATCACAGGCAGAGACACTTTGGGGAAGAGGAACCAGGTCTAGGATATAAGAAAAGGCAAGATGCTGTGGTAAATATCCGAGGAATTAGCTGAATATGCATAAAATTCACACCCTGTCTGTTGTTAAGTTCTGCTGTTAAGCAGCTCTACATGGCTATGAGTTAAAGTACAGCATCAGGTTAAAACACACTTTTAACTTCAACCAGAAGACAGCAGAAGTGGAAAGATTGGCAACGAGATCCCTGCAAGTGAGGAAGCTTAGCTGATGAATGCTTTGGTTTTGCACTGGTAGGACTCAAGAAAGATGTGCAAGAAGGTATTTTTCTCTTTCAGAACTGTTATTTACTTCCACATTTTGTTACAGTACAAGTATAGTAATTGTCTTTAACTTAACAATTTACAAGAAAATATCATGATGAATTACTTTATTCACAACAAATTCTAGATACATCAGTTCACTTAGTTAAATAGTGAAAACAATGGTAAATTCTACCACACAGAAAATGGAGATACATGCCTTTGACAAAAACAACTGCATAGTACTGACATATTATGTCCTTGACTCTCATTTTCTAAAGTTTATGTGTTTATAAGGGAGAATTGGGGAAAAAAATCAAAGAAATAGAAAAAAAAAAGTAAAATAAGAAAAAATTGTTGAAAATAAATACTCAGAATGTGACTATGAGAAATGTTACGAGAAACATTAACTGATTTTAGTGCTGCTTGGAAATATATTGAACATTTTAGCAGAATTGTTGCAGTTGTGGTGTTGTATCTATAGTAATTTGACTGTTGAGGAAAACAGACTTTTGAACAAACTTTGTAGATAATAATTATATATAAACCATGAACGACTAAAACATTGCCACCTTTATTTTTGAGTGGATGGCTCACTCGACTGAAGAGAGATGAAGACTGGAGGCCTGTCATGAGTTCACAGCGAGCCATTTCTGTTAACAGGGAGGAGGCTGTAATAGTGGCTCCTATAAGAAGTTGCTTAAAACTTCCTATCTCAGACACAGACCCAACTCTGGGGCTGAGCCAGTTGGATGTCTCCGTGATCACTTTCTAAGAAGCCGGAAGAAGTTCTTTTTTCTGGCAGGTGGTGGAAGGAGTTGGATGAGAGAGAAATGACTATGCAGACCTCAAGGTCAGTGAGGGAAGAGAGAGGCCTTCACCATCCTATAGAAGGTTTTGGGGAGAGGGGAAATTAAGTGGCTATGTGGTGCTCTGTGTGCAGCTGGGTTCAAACCACAACAGGTCTGATCTTGAAATGATAACCACTCTAGCAGCTCACATTGAGGGACTGACCTGTGTCAAAAAGTAGAAAACTAAAGGCTAAACCTCAATGCAAGTTGGCTAGTCTCTCTCAGAGGTTACAGGCACTGCAGAGCTGGCTCTTTGAATAAATATCTATTCCAAAATGAAAACTTTTCTATTTTACAGGATAGCTATTTTAAACAGATTTTAATTATGCAAGTAAGAAAAATGAGACCAAAGGTCATAACTGCTACTAATAAAATGTGCCACATAAATGTTTCCTCAGATATGTGTCTTTTATAGTCATGGTTATTGTCCTGGATGAGTTATTTGCTGATGTTATATGATGTTATATTAGTTAAACTGGTTTTGTAGCTATTTTGAAGAAAAAGTTGTCCCCTCTCACTGCCAAAGTTTCCTCTCTTCTCTGACTTGAGCCAGCTGATGTTTATAGTGATCTAGGACATTAAAGGTGGAAAGAGAGTTTTGCTGTTGTTTCCTTAAGTACCTATCTTACTTAGAAATAAGTTTACTAAAAGGCAATGGCACATAAGATCTGTTGAGATTTTTTTCAGCTTTAGGCAGGCTTCAGGGTGAATAATAAGCTTGTCTTTTCAAATATGGTGTTGAAGTCCATCAACAAAGTTACTAAGAATATAAATATCTTTCACCAGATATGCATGATAGGCATGAGCCTAAAAAAAGTGACAGTGACTCAGATTTCCTTTAGCACCTCTTGCACACCTTACTTTCTCATGTGCTGAATACTTGGAAAGAAGTCAGTATGTGTTTTGGCCATGTCTCAGTGGATGGTTGTTGTTGTCTGGGGTTGTAACTGTTCTTAACTGTAGAGTTAAGTTCCAGGGTAGCTTATGTTCAGATTGCATTGATAAAGCAAGAGATCATTTGTTCTCAGTCTCAGCTGTGCAGAAATGTTGTAGTGACTTGTTGTGGAAGATTTTATCTTCATCTGATTGTGTTTTGTATTGAGAGTCCCTCCAGAGCTAATTCAAAACTCTCGAGAGGCAGCCACCTGGTAGGGCTTGAAGTTTAAACACATTACATCTGCAGTACTTCACCGCATGCAAAAGAAACGTACAGGAACAAGAAAATCAATAAGTATAACAGAAATATGCAGTATGATTTGGATAGAAACATTTAGATCTTGACATCTTAATAAAATATGTGAAAACTGAAATATCCTTCGCACTATGACTTATGACTTATAACATTTAATTTAGGTGATTAAATAATACCCTAGGCACTCTTCTCCACTCAGCAGAGCTCCTGGTCACCAGTTCACCATTTCAAGCACTTCATCTGCATAATTCAGCTGAAACGGTATGAATTCTTTACGTTGTCTCAGGCCTTCACCCTGTATGAGAACTGTGAGAAGTGGGATGAGGAATATGCTTTTAAAATTGCAGTGCTTCTTTCCCAGTGATAGACTTAGGTATTTTGTTTTACCGACCTAATTGAGGGAAGAACATGTCTGCAGCACACACAAACTATTTTGTAGAAACATTATTCTACTAAGAACTATGTTTCTGTGATAGGGAATTGCTGTAAAATGAAACAGGCATGCAGGGAGCAATTTCTTACCTAGACTAAGGCTTGGGTAGCTGCATGCCAGTTCATTCTTTCATGTAGATTCTCAGCACAGAATGGTGGTTTTGGAGCAAGATTTTTTCAGAGTTTCATGAACAAGCAATGACTGTTTCATTTGGGATTTTTCATGAAATTGCCTAAGCGCTGTGTACTGGCCTTGTTAAGTGGCTATCAGCTCTAGAATTACTGCCATTACTAAAACATGTAATGAATTTCCTTAACATGCCACGTGCAAACAAAGGTGAGTCAAGAGCTCATACACAAGCAGCTTACTTGTTCCTTCATTGGAAGATGGATGAGGAGACAGGGCAGCAGTCTCCTTATTAATCCTCAAGTAGGATTCTTGCTCTGTTGTTAAAAAGTTCTTCTTAAGCTCCAAATAGCAATGTTAGGCCACACAGTGGCACAAGTAGAAATCTTTGCTGACTATATATTTGATCTAGTGTTTCACAAAGATGAGAAGGTTTTGGAATAGATTCTACTTCCTTGAGGCTGAAATGGCAAGCAGCAAAAGGTCAGCAGACAGCAGTAGGGTGTCAGTGATAACATTGCTATTTACAGGGTGACAGACACAACAGGAAAATCTTCTGTGTCAGCTGCCAGAAGCAAGTCATGGAGGAGGTATACTTTGGGCCTTGGCAGGAGCATAGCAGGGGAAAGCAACTAGGCAGTGGTAACTGAATCTGCCACATCTCCAAGGAAGTACGGATGGGATTTCTTCAGCTATAATCTTACTGACATGCTGAGAACTTGTAACCAAGATCATATATAGTACTGGGGCATCTGTATACTACAGAATGTTTATATTTGCAGTATGTTGATATACTTACTCATAACCACCCTTGCCTCTACTTATCCATTTGGAGAAAAATATCTCACAGAAGCATGAACAAATCTAACTATTGTAGAATCAGAAGGTTATAACCGTTCCAAAACGTGGTTAGAGGGAGCAAAAGATTAATCCCCCAATTTAGTAAGGTAAAATGCCACATCGATGTCAGCAGGTTTAGTAGTCGGACTGCAATAGGATACAGGTTATCTTGGCAAAACTCCCCAGTTGTTTTAAAGAGAAATTGGAATTATACAGGGAACTATTGGTCAGCTTTTTCCAAGAAGTCTGCAGAATTTATTCCCACCTGAGGGAACTTGGTCCTACCAACTAATTTGGAGAACAGGAAAAAGGAAATTGCACACTGGCGGGGTTTACGGTAGACAATGGAGCAATCTCCTTATTGCTTAAACATGCAAGCTGCATACTTTTTATTCTACCTCTCTTTTGTTGTGCCACCCACTCCCTCCCCTCAAAAAGCTGAATAAACATGAAAGATCAGTAGACATACGAAGTTTTACACAACAGAGTGCAGCTTTACAGGGCTTTGTTACATCTTGAAAAGATTAAGAGCACCTGCATGTGAAGAATCCCTGTCTCTGAACAATGAAGCAAAGGCACCTCCAGTACTAGGGCACTGGCAAAGGACACGGTTGAACTGCACGTTTTTAACAAAGCTTGTTTAACCAATACTGTTTTCTCTAATTTGTAAGGAGCAAGGCTGCCATCCAGCGGCTTTTCTCCAGTACAAAAAGGAATTTAACAGCAACAGGGAGAGTACGTTGATGTTCTCTTGATTTAAACAGGGATCTCTTAATTCTCTAATTTCTTCTTTTGATTTTTGTTTTGTTTTAAACTTTTAAGACAGATAACAAAACAGCTGAGAAGTACATTGAGAAAAGAAAGTTTATTAGCTTACTTTAAATGATCACTAACTTTTGTTCTTGTAGACATAGCTTTTATATATGTAACTTGAAAATAATTTTACCTATACAGAACTGTGGATAAGCACAAAACAATTTAAAAAAATCCTCATATCTGAAATAATAGTGTGCTATTAGTGTACATATCACACTGTAAAATGGAAGATACATTCTTCAGCTCGATTGAAAGCTCGTGAGAATCTTTCAACAATCTTGGAATCAGGCCCTTATTCAATAAAAAGGAAATTTGAACTTATGGAGGAGAATTATTATGTATATTACATATATTCATCTCTAGGGACCGACACATCAACAGGTAGCATTAGTAGGAAATTTCCTGCTATTTATCCCCTTGCAGATCCAACTTGAATATAAATACGTTTTTATCTACAGAAGAATTGAAGCTTGGGCTGGTGAATAAGGCAGAAGGGTAATCTGCTCCTGAGGCAAATCATATAAGTTACCTTTGCCTCCATTTCCCTCTGTCTAAAACAGGGATAATTCTCATCTAGCTTGCAGGCAAGATGTGAGATTCAATACACTGTGAATTACAAAGGATTTTGAGATCCTCAGAAACATGAGAGCATTTGTGTACTTCTTGATACTGTTAAATCTATCATAGGCTCAAAAGAGGGTACATTGTCCAACTTCTTCCAACTAATACTTCTTAGCAGCCTCCCTGGCTTCCAAGGCAGCAATGAAGATGGGTTTCCCTTTCCAAATGTTATTAAGTTCAAGGACTCTTGTTTCAATAACGTTTCTAACAAGCATGATTGAATGTGTTTAGTTTAACTGAAAGAAAGCAAAGGGATGCTTTTGCCACAGTTCTTTTTCTGTGAGACAGAACACAGTTATTAAAGAGCTCCAGAATGCAGACTGCAAAATTTTAGTAAGCTTCAGTTCTTAAGATGAAATGTAGTAAATTTAGAGGCAAAAGAGGTTAAGAATGTTTAAGAAGCAAGTTAGTGAGAGTTGTAGTAGATTCAGAATGAGATGTTTAAACCAAACTTAGGTATTTTTCTGGAAATCATTCATTTGGAGCTAGAATTTCTTGGTGGAAGTCAGGTCATCTGTTCATCCCACAGATCAAATTAGATTAGATTATCATGAGATTTTCTTTGACTTTAGAATGTTGTAATATATGAAGTCCTTTGTGAAAAATCATTTTGTTTATAAAAAATATTTGTTAGAAATAGCAGAAATTGTTATAGTTGGTGAAAAGGAAGAAGAAAACATCTGAAGTTTAAAAATGGGAATAGTATCTAGGGAACAGCCACACATTTATTGGAAAATACTAGAAATTTCGCATTCAAAATGTCACATATGTGAAATGTCAAAGTATTTCTGTAAGTCATTTATTTAGTAACACAGTTGGGATCTGGTTTTTTTTTAAATATTACTCCTAACAATAATTTAAACTTTTTTTCTTTTATATTTCCTCTAGAAACTATAGAATATTTACAGCAATTCTTTTTCCTCATACAAAGTTATAATATCAAAACTCCCAACATTTTCTCTTTATGCTGAGCAACACTCCTGTCTCACTTCCTCCATCTTCTGTCTCAGTCCTTCAGATGGAAGGATCTTATTAGAGAGTGAACACTAACAGGAATCAATGCAAGTGTTGATTTCAGGATACTGGGAGGAGAAACGTTTTTCTCTGGGTTTTGGTCAATCTTTGGCTACTAACTTTGCTTAACTTTAGACATCTGAAAATCAGACACTTAAATATGAGTTATCCTATAAGGTTGTTCAGCTCATTCATCATAGATGCTTATGGTAAGACAAACTGAATCACACTCTGGAGGTGCCTATTTCTCTTCTTTGACTATGTGAAGAGCCAAGTGTGACCAGCTCAGTTTCAGATACCTAAGTTTCACAAATGACTTTTGCCTTCTATTTCCAACACAATCTAAATTAGGGCCACCTGGCAAGAAGAGAAATCTCTTTGTTTAATCAAGAGAAGAGTCATTATTATTTTAAAATATTTTGTCTATTTTAATTTAAATCCATTCACAGCCTTTACTATTTTTTTTAAACACATTACAATTATTGAACATAAAAACAAATAAAGGAAAACATTTTTACCTCTGTGTGTTACATATAAAAATCCAGTCCATTTACTTGAGATGGTAATCCTACTAATGAACTTGTTTGAGGTCATTCAAATAGAGGACTGCCAAAAGAGCCTCGTTTGAAGGAAAAATTAAGCCAGAGGAATGAAGGGGTGGTGTTTTACAAGTAATCTCTCACATCTGAAGTTTTCTACTAAAGACTTACTTAACAATTACTGTACAAGCAGAAATTAATACCTCTGTTTCATAGATCCGGCATCAAGTACCTCTATAAGTTGCAAAATACCAACACTGCTCTAATTTTGAAACACAACTGAGGTCCTTAAACACAAAACCCTGTCTAATAACATGCTCATACGCATATTTTCATCAATCATGCCACGTTCATATCACAGTTCCCTAAAATTAACAAGTTATTTTAAAAAATATGTCACTTTAAAGCTGTAAGATTTATTCAGGAAATAACTCCACAGACACTTGCTCTTTACACTGATAATGAAAATAAAAATAAGAATTAGAAGGTTTAAAAATCCCCAAACCACAATCAACTCTCATCTCTGCTCTATAAGGAAGGTGCAAATTGCCTAACATGAATGTCAAGATTACAATAAAGATCTAATTTTCCTTCTAATAGTTTGTGAAATGTGAAGCATTGTTGTATATACCTATTCTACTTGGGCTTTGGCAACAAGAATGTGCCTCTGAGTAAGAACAGCTGCCCTAAGGTAAAACTGGGTTAGCGTAGTATACTATAATCTACACACTATTAAGTAAGAAGAGTTTTAGCTGCCTCATGGATGATTTTCAAGCCTGTGCAATAGGAAAACTGTTAATAGATGCAGCTACACTTACATCACACCTTCCACCTCCCCTCCACACTGATTTTTCCGTATTGCCCCATGACTTTTGTGCCTCACATGAGATAACTTGGCTGGAAAGTATTGTAGTGAGCAAGAATACCCTCTAGTGGTAATCTGATTAGTTTTCATAGTGTTTTTTTCTTTTTTTTTTTTATTAAGCTTTATTTCTCAAGTTGACACTAGGAAAGCCTGTTTGTTTATAAGTACAGAGCTAACGCATTTTACCTGTCTAAACTCATACAGCAGTGTCTGCCTCTGCTGTGTGCATCTCACAGCTAGAACTATATCTCTTGCTTGTAGCACAATGCCAGTAAAGAACATCCTGTGATACTCCTTCCTAGAGCTGCAAAGCATGCTGCCTAGTAGCCCTACAAGCCTGCTAAAAGATTGCTGCCCTTCTTGCAGCCTTGAACTAAGTCTTTTTATCTGCTATATTACTCAATACTACAGATTGTCGTTCCACTATATGACTCACCTTATGAAAGTTCATACACTAGAAAATTGAGTATTTAAGACATCTTAGATCATTGCCCTTTACAGACTCTAAAACTGCTACAGGTGTTGGACTTTACCAGACCTGCAGGATTAACCCAGTGAAGGCATCAAACACTAAATGCGAAAGCCCATTTAATTCTGTTGTAAATCTCAATATACAGTGGACATTTCCCTTAGAGGCTAGCTAGCAGGATGCTTCTGAGAATCTGTCAGAGAAAGGATAGGATGACCTATCAGAGAAAGATGATGGAGACCTGAGA
Organism: Urocolius indicus; assembly: GCA_013401255.1. Taxonomy (NCBI): domain Eukaryota; kingdom Metazoa; phylum Chordata; class Aves; order Coliiformes; family Coliidae; genus Urocolius; species Urocolius indicus. Next base: position 239,863 of record WBNH01001306.1, read on the forward strand.
GGATGCTTCTCTCTTATTGGATTGGATATCTCTTATCTCTCTTATTGGATTACTAAGAGTTTGGGTACTTAACAGATTGATGATTATATAGTTGTCAGTTGCCATGTTTCTCCCAGTTTATAGGTACTCATACAGCCCTTCACAGTGCATTGAACAGAATCCCCAGGTGACTTGGAAGGAAATTCCACACATCAAAAAAAAGTTCATAGGAAAGCCATGTGGGGTAGCACATGTGAAATAATCCAAATGTGTTTGAAATTTAAAGCTATTCCAATACATGTAAGTGACAATAAAAGAACTATTTATCTTTGGGTAAAAAGAGCAGCTGTGAAAACATGAGTTTTCTCAACAGGGGCTTCTTCCAGGTGAGCTCAAATATTAACCATAAGCGTATCAGAACTGAACATTTATTTTTTGAGTTTTAACAAGTAATCCCTGTGGTTAATATTTATTTTTTTTAGATATACTTGATTTTTAGGGTTTTTTTTTTAAGGCTGAAATATTTAAACTTCTGTTAATTTAAAAAGGAAAACTGTTGTTTAGTGTTTCTCTGGTTTTGCAAAATATTATGCAAAAAAATCTTAAGAAGAAATTACGTGAAAATGTCATTGAACTATTTATTTTAACCTTTTAAAAATTATCTGAAGTGCTTTCAGGTTGTAAAAGTTCGAAATATGCAAATTTTATAAAGATGACATTATATCCATTTCACAGAAAGCTTCTTCTCACAGAATAGGAGGTTGGAGTAATTTTGCCAAATTCTGATATCTTTTTTTTGCAGTATTGCTTAGAGATCTTGTCTGAAAACTGAACTGTACAAAGGAATATAACAATTTATAATAACTGATCAGCCTTAAAAAAAAACCCTACAACCAATAATCCAACAAAAAATCCCTGCCAATCTGAATAGGAATTATATATATTACATAAAAGAAGATATGGCATGATTATTTACCAACAATGCTTCAAAAACTATCCACTCTGATTTTTCAGAACCTTTGAGCACATACAATTCTTACAGACATGAAACAGAAAAGTGGATGCTCACGCTTGTTGAAAATTAGCATTTAAAGAATTTGCCCAGCCCTTTACAAAATGTATGAGTGAAGTGAAACTTAAGTCATATATTTTGTGTCCAATCAATTATCTTAAATAACAAAAATAATCATTACTCTATAAAATAATGATTTATCTTACAGTTTGGGCTGATGCTGCTTTGTACATTGAGTAGTTGTTGCTCCTTTGGTTTATGTACTTGAGTTTATATTTTTTTTTAATGCCATGTGGTTACACATCACCCTTCCCTAGTACTGTAAGCTATTTATTCCATTCATTTCAGAAATATCTTGTTGACACTAAATTTTGTCTCAGTGGCCTGAAGAGTTTTACTTTTAATCCTCCTGATTTTCTAACCATACTGTGAGGAAGAGTTGGAATTTAACTGAATGCCACCTGTCTTTTGAATGTCTCCAAAGCTTTTATCTGTTCATCCAGATGGCTCAATTTGCATTGACAGTTTTTGTGGCCACTTCAATTAGCTTAAGCTGCTTCATGGTGCATCTAATTATTTTAGTATGCATTTTAAAAGAACTTTAAATTCAAGAGCAGATTTTAAATAAAATGCTGGGGGGGGGGGGGGGGAAAACCCACAACAATAATAAAACAGGCAACACCACAAAAAATCCTACAGAAAAAAAGAAGCAAAAAACCCCAATACTCCCAAAAATATTTAAATATATAATGATGAATTTCTAGTCCTGTAGCTAGGATCATGTTAGAAGACTTGGTAAATTACTTTTTCTAATATATTAAGCTTACTGTGATATGGAAAGGATTGTTCATACAATAGAATAGAACACAATAGAATAGAATTGATCTTTTTCATGTGTTTTAACAGTTCTTTTTCTTCTTTCTGTTAAAATGTATCACATTCTGTGAATAATATTACATACAGACCATTACTGTGTGAGTACTGATAAGGAAAAAACTTTGCTTTTGTGAGGGTTTTGTAAATAGGTTAATTCTAGGTGAACTTTACTATGTAGACTATATGCAGTTATACATATGGGCTTCTTGAAGTTCAATGAAAACAAAATGGAAATCTTCAATCACATTTTGTTGATCAACCCAGTCCCAAATATTTCTTTCAAATAATTTTCCATGGAGGGGAAGACAGTCTTCTTGTTTTAGGATTTTTTTAAATTGCTTTCGGTTAGATTGATCTGGAACTTAATATTCCATGATCAAAAAGTATTTTTGGTTTGTCCTAAATATTGGATCGGTTGTCTACCTTACTATGCCCTGCTTACATTTGCCAACATTGACTACCATGACTATTGTTAAACTTTGCCAAATCTATGACATAAGAGCAACTGATGTGTATCAGAAGTTCATCACATCTTGGACACTTCAGATTTACCACACATGCCAATTACACAATTTTGTGATTTACTTAGAGGTTTCTTCTGGGGATCTGATCTATCACCTGGTAAATACTCCTGCTCAAAAATTTATCTTAACATACAAATTGCTAGAGCTGGTATGTTGCCTCTCTAGCATTGTGACTTTAGTGTAACATTCTACAATCTCTCTGGCTTATTGTCTTCTTTAAACTACGCCTCTCAGCATTTCTAGATTAAGTATATCTTAGTTGTGGAATTATTACTTAGAGTTTCAGTGAAGGTATACAACTGTACTTTGTGTTAAAAAGAAATTGGAAAGGGAGAATAGATGGAGTGGGAAGAAGAAATAAACTAATCAAATGTTTCAATGTTAATCTGGTTAAAGCACAACGAAAAAGAAGAAAGAGATCAAAACAGCTGTTCAGACAAAACAGTTCAAGGGAATAGCGTGATTTGTTATTTGATTCAGCTAAAATTTGGTTCCACTGCATTAGTGTACTTGTTTATGTGTTTGCTTTTATCAACCGTACCTGTTTTTACCCACAAAAAAAAAAATGGAAGAAGTTATATTAACAGGATCTGTTTAGCAAAGAACAGGATGGACAAAAAGTATACCTTATGTTCATAAGAGAAAGAAGGGAATAGTCTGCATGATATTTTTCCCCTCCATGATTCTGAAGCACATTTTACGTTCTTTCAGTGAGAAAGAGTCATGTTTGAGTCACAGGATTTGACAAAAATCCCTGACCCCCGATTTCCACTAGAAGGTGTCCTCTCCCTAGCGATACCTATGTAACTGAAGTATATAGGTCATTACTGAGGCTTAGAGAGGCTTATCGTATTCCTTCAACTTCCAGTGCACAAACCAGATCAACACATGGAAAGAACTACTATTTCTAAGGAAAAGCCCAATGTGATTTTGATTAGCATAAGTAATACAGTTCTGCAGTTTAATGCTCACATCACCTTGTAAGTCTCAGTCTTAAACGTCCTAAGATTTTAAAGAGTCTATCATAATGTTTTTGTCTTTTTCAGTTTATTACTTCTTCTCTCATCTGATTTTCCAAGTCTTTTGGTGTCAGACATATTTTGTATTATCAAGTTATCAAAACCAGAATTAAGCATATGGCAGTCTCCAAAAGACTGGCCTGTATTGAATCACAGCTTCTGGATTCTTTGACGAGCCATGCATAACTGCCCTGTGTAAATGTGAAAGATCCATAAAGATCCATAAAGATCTTGTCTTCTTTTCTATTTGGAAATGGAGAACATAATATCATTTTCTGCCATCACAGGTTCACCACAATGTTCACATACAGAAATACAGAAATGATTGCTGGGACAGCATAAACACTCGTATTGCCACTCACCAATAGGTTTTATCATGTTTGTACTGTGTCAGTTCAGATTCATCTACAATCAATTGGTATTTGGAGTAAAAAAATAAATATTAATGAAGTATACTATTTATATTAATAAAAGCAAATCCCTGCTTAACATATCAGAAAATAAAATGTCTCCAAGATTAAAAGGCAGAAATGTGAAAGTTTTGGTCCCTTTCAATGTGCAAGCACACAATAAAAGCAGAATAATGCAATTTGATCAAACTTGCAATATTACTTGATGCTTCATTGCTGCAGGCTAAGAACACAGACAACAACATTGGTTCAATACATGCTGAAAAACTTGTTGAGTAGTGGTAATATGAACATGTGTCTGAGCCTTCTGTGCAATTTTTCATATCTCCTGTTGCCGATTGATTCTAAGCAGTTTCCCTTTCTGGTGATTTGTCATGTGCAACAATAAGTAGTTTTCTGTGTTTTCTATGTTACATTACGTTTTCCTCAAAGTTCTTTTCCTCATTCAAAATCCATCCTGTCAATTTTTCAAAATTCCAATGTTTTTTTCAACAGTGTGTTGGCCACAGCAATGGACAATAGAGGGCCACCTCTTACATAGCTAAGTTGGAAAAGATCCCAGAATAAGGAAAATATTAAATGGAGCAGAAAAAAACCAGCATATGGATGTTATTGATGTAGAAGGAAAGCAGTCAACTGCATTGTAGAAATTCCCACTCAAACGAGATACAAGAAAGCAGTGTTTGTTTAGCTCACACTGTTGCCAATGCAAAGGACCATCATGACCCATAAAGTAAACCCAGGAGGTGGAAGGATTGTCTCATAAAGGGAAGAACAAATATTGTAAATTCAGTTTCCATTGTGACTAAATGGACACAAAAATGTATTAAAAACTTAGCCAAGACCTCTCAATGCTACCATATGGGAAAGTATACAATCAGCTCAATATCCAGGTATTTCTCAAGGTTATGAGACACTTTTAGTGACATCCTCAGTCTAGAAATGATTTCTCTATTCAACAGCTGGTAGGAAGGCAAAATTATAACAATTTGGACTGGATCTGTTCTCTTAAAAAGTAATTAATCATCATTAACTACCATCTGACTAGCTATCATTAATCCTATTTTAATAGTACTGATGCATTTGCATCTCTGTGGGGAACACATTGAGATCATACAGGCTCCATATTTAATTTAATATTGTAATAAGTAATGATCTCTAAAAAATCATGATAAACTGCATCTTTGAAATATAGCATTATGTCTTTAAGACTTGCATGGAAGAATGAATGAGATATGAGCCTATGAAGATGGCAGACTCTGTGGTTGACAGAGGATCCCCAGCAGCCCATGGTGCAGCTCATAGTGAGGCAGCCATTGCTGCTGCAGCCATTTAAACCATGTGAGAGCAGAGTACCACTCACATCCCATGGAGGACTACATACCAGAGCAAGTGGATGCCTGAAGGAGACTGTGACTCCACGGGAAGTCCACACTGGAGTGGCTCCTGTCAAGACATGTCAACCTATGGGAGAGAAGAGCCCACACTAAAGCAATTTTGCTGTCAGCACTTCTGACCTACACTGGGGCAGTTCATTTCTGAAGAACTATACCCTGTGAAAGAGTTGAAGTTCATGAAGAACTGGAGCCCACTGGAAGGATTCGTGTTGGACAAGTTTGTGGAGGACTATCTCCCATGGGAGGGAACCCACACTGTAGCAGTCGGAAGTGTGAAGAGGCCTACCCCGAGGAGCAGGGGTAGCAAAGTCCATCTGTAACGAACTGACTGTAAGCCCCATCCCCTGTCCGACTGTGCTTTTGCAGGGAAAGAGGTAGAAACCCAGGAAGGAGGGGGTTTTATTTATCATTATTCTGCTCTGTTCTGATTGTTATTAAATCAAAGCAGTTCTCTCCAAGCTGAGTAATGATAATTGCTGAGCGATCTCTCTGTCCTTATCCGTATCTATTAGACTTTCATTATATTTTCTCTCCCCTGTCCAGTTTAGGAGATTGAGTGAGAGAGAGGGTTTGGTGGGCACCTGGCACCTAGTGAGGATTAAACCACCACAATAGCAAATCCAAATAGCAGATGAAATGACTGAGTCTTGAGTTGTCTTGCTTGGCAGGAATAGAATATAAGTAGTCTATAAATAGACTTAAAATAGCACAGCAATTTATATTGTATCAATTCCGTCAAATATAGAACAGTTTTAAATCTATTTTATTATTACTTAGTACTTCTGATGTTGAAACAAAAGTTAACAGTTAGGACTACAGCTCTCTATTAGGCTCTGTGCCTAAAGGAGCCGTTATAATAAAAGTGGTTAAAGGTTCAGATAAACAATGAAGTTAGTACATTTTAATAGGTTACACAAACAGTGACTACTATACATTCATTCTTCAACTGTTAATGAACTGCATGAAATTGTAACTCTCTTCTCCTGAAGATTATGTTAATCCACTTAACTTCATCTTTGCCAGAGTTTCAAATAAATAAAGTTTAGCAATATCCATTCTCTACCAACTATGTAAAAAAATCAATTTCTGAGATTTTTTTTTTTAAACATTGGAAATTAATTTCTGTTATTCTAGAAATAATAACTTCCTCTCCTAGAGATATGCTTAAATCCTTTCTTCAGTGATTCCAAGTCTTTCTGAAATTGGGTAGGGAAATTGACTGTGGCTGTTTTGGCATTCTGATTTAAATAAATGTCAATCATTATTTGAGGAAGTTTGCTTTCTTCTCTTCCTTTCTGTCAGTTGGAAGTGAAGAAAACCATCAATTCTTTGAAGGATGAGATTTAGAGGCTGTTAAAGTTTAAACGGTTCTAGATTTGTATTCTTTTATGTTTCAGACAAGAATGTTAATGATTAAATATCCATATTAAAGCTGTAATCATTGTGTTATCTCAAACATGGTCAAAGTTTCAATTGAAAAAGTTATTCTATTGTATAATGTGAAATGTATTTCACACATTTCATATATTTCTAAACAAATCTATAATTGTAGCATACAGCATACTGACCCAGACTATCAGACTAGTTAGCAGGCTTTTTTGCCAGAACTGGACTTCTGACAACTGTTTCCCATTTTGGTTCAAGTAACTTCTTCCAAAACACTTCCTTAGGTAAAAACATGAAAAAAATGGAAAACAATTTTTAAAATAAAATCCTTCAACATTAATATATTAGGATATAGCCCTAGGCCGACTGCTTAATTGAGGGGTTCTTTTTTCCCTACTTGCAGTACTCTATTATTTGGAGACCTAAAAGATTTCCTCCCTTAGCTACTGTCAAACTTCAGCCTGTTTTTTGCAGAGGCAGAAAAACAAGGTTTGGTTTGGTTTTTCTATGATTCCTAGTACAAATCAGCAGAAAATTGACTTAGATCACTGATTGACCTTTTAGACTCTCGTAGCTTACCACTAAGACAGTAACACCTTTATTAACTTGAAGTTCATAAATATGAGATCAGAGAACTCCCAGTACTACTAGAAGTGAGACAAAGTTCAGACCAGGAAAACCTATGACTATCAACAACTCTGGCAAGGCTGTGTGGAATGTATTGCTATTACTGCTTGGAATAACGAAATAGTCTCAAAGAGACACAGAAAACATTGATGGGGAATGAGATATACAGTTTCACATAAATTGATGCAACTGAGCAACAAGCCAAGCAAAGTAATTGCTGATATCGCTTGAATTCGGGGCTCTGAGGAGACACAGAAGAAAGATTTTAGGTATCAAGAAAAACACTGGTGTAGCTTTTAGAATCCTCCAACGTAGTGAATAAATGGAGAACAGGGCATTATAAAGGCTTTATTAGTTTTCAGAAATCTCAATATTTCTCAAAAAACCCGCTATTTGAGAAATTATATGCCATTAATAAATTTGGCATAAGAAATCACTGGCAATCTGCCTTCCAGTTAACAGTGTTAAGAATTCTGGGACTTCTAGTGGAATATTCTGGGTATGTCAGAAGGGCAAATCCGGTTACCATGAGGTTTCTTTCAGTAAGCTCTTTGACACTGTTGCATTTTATTTTTGCTTAGCATTAACAAATACACAGACAAAAGGGATATCTTTGAATTTTGCAAAACACTAAAAATGAACATTTACTTCTAAGCAGCTGGTGTACTTAAGAGGCATTTTATGCCTTTCCAATGTCCCAGAGGTGCCAGTCTGTAGCCTAAAGTCCAGCAGACTCTGACCTAATATCTACACAGAAAGAGTATAAACAGGAAAAATAACGACTGTAATGTTTTCTCTAGTGCTTTGATAGATTAAAGGAAAAAAAAAAAAGGGGAGTTTATTTGGTTGTTTGTTTTGCTGTTGGTTTTATTTTTTCTTCTCTCTTTAAAAATCATATTCTAATTTAACTAAAATTGTGATCTGCATTAGGAAGAAGGATACTGTATTGCAATAAATCCTTCTGATAATTTATGTTTGTAGAAAAAAAAGTACAGCATTCAATAATCCGTACATTCAGTTTTTTCTCTTGACGTTTACAAGCCTTTCATCTATTAGTTCACCCACCACTGCAACAAAAAGTTACAATTCTAAAGATGTGCAGCTTAGCTTTCTGTTTTATTGTTCACTAAATTCCATTTTCGTTCCACTCAATCAGTCTCTCCTCTTCATTCTCATTGAATCCTGTAGTGCTGAAAAAATGTTAATGCAGAAAAAATATCATTGTGTGAATGATATTTTGTAATCCTTTCATAGATTTTGTAGGTTCTGTGTTCATTTGCTGTTCAGGTACAGCTTCATACGAAATGACATCTACACCCTGAATAGATAGGACAGAAGCATGATAGACCACTTTGCTTCAGAAATTCTGTATTTAAAATTCTGACTTGGATGGTTGCTCACCGGTTTCAAGAAGGACCAGTAGCAAATTTAAATCTATCTGTTCACCAAAAACTTTGAGATCTCTTTGACCTGAGTGATAGCAAACATAAACATTTGCAGGATAAGGACAACTTGTGACCAAGTGTTCAATTTAACATAGTAACTCAAACATATGAGCTTTCATGCTCATTGGAATTACAAAAGTCCATTAAGCAACTATCCTTAATATAGTATATCCTGAAAATACTTTTCTTATGAGAAGAAAAATAATGTTACATTTGTTCTCTGTTTTTCTTTTTGATCAGTTTTAGACAGGTAAATAATTTAAATGATAAATAGTGAGCAACATTTTTTGACAGTGAGTGCAATTTACATTTGAATCTTTGCAAACAATTTCTTATATCTCTCTGTACTTCACTCAACTGTCAGTAATATAGAGCACAACATATCACTCACACAAATGTGATCTAAAAGGAGAATTGTTTTATCTTTCAACTATTTCTTTCTGTGCCCTGCCTGTAATACAATCTTGTGACACAGTGGAATTTTCTGTGGATCTCATGTCTGGTCAACCTCTGATCTCCTGCAGTAGTTGATTTTCTCACTCCTCTGTAGTGCCAGCATCAGGCATTGAATTATTTCTTTGTGTTCATGCTTGCCAGGGATTTTTCCTAGGATATAATGTACTTTAAGAAAACTTTTAGTTATTTCAGACAGTCTCTAAACATTTAGTTATAGCTGCCTTGGGATGGTAATCAGACAGAAATGCAAATCATATCTCCTGTGATGATGGACAATCCATAGTCAGCAAAGGTCTAGACCAGCAGCAGTCCTGTTGATTAAGCAGAAATGTGAGGCTGACCAAAGCAGTCCCACAGGCCACTTTGCTTGCTCATACTACACTCATTGCTGCTAAGAGGGTTGTGAAGCACCCTATGAGCAGATCACAGGTAGGATGATGCAGTGAAGGTGCAGAAAGTTTCCAGCTCAAATAAATTCTACAGAAATGGCTTCTTGACTAAAAATTTTGAAGCACCAGCAGTCCTCTGAAATGCTTTGGTGAACAGGATCTCATTGCCTGGAGATACTATTCTGAGCTCAAGAACTTCCTATTATGTAGAAAGAGTCCTTAACCACAGTACAGATGGGTATACAACACTACTGGAGGTAGATTTGTTGACCAACTTAGTAGATATGCAAGAGTTTTTTTTATCTTGCCAATCTCAGAGTCTACTAATATACCCTACTGAATGCCTGTGTTTGGACATGTACAAAGCATAAGTATGTCACGTTTTCTATGGTGTTGGTGTGCTTTATTGTGCTTTGTTGTGGAGATGAGAAGTGGTTGGATAGCTGGATAGCACAATGTGTGTTGGGGTTGTTGTCTGGTCCAACCAGATACTGCTTCAGAGCACCAGGCATCTATATTACATAAGCTGTGTACTGAATTGGCTTTTCCATCTGGAAAGTGATCTTTTTCTGGCCATTGACAGACACGTATCTTTTATCTGGAGAGAAAGAAGACAAACGGTCACATTTACTTGGTATTATCTGCCAAGTCACTTTAAACATCAATTACAGGATTAAAACAATAACTTTTTTCTGTTATCATTAGACTTCTTTTTTCATCTGTCCAGAATAATCAAATGTCTCTTTTGTGTGACTGAGGTTTTTTTGTTCCTCTTTTGACTATTTTTCCCCTCAGTTTGATCTAGTTGAAAAATCCTTTTTTTTTTTTTTTATTAAAGATTGTCTCTATGCAACTGGGTATTAAACTCAGAGAAATAAGTTTTCATTCCCAAGTCAAAGCACATAATATAACATAGCTTTATCTTGAAGACACAATGCAAAGCAAACTGGCTTTGATACACTAATATTTGTTTAGTTCAGATCCTGTTTGTCTTGGAATGTCAACCTTGATCTTTTTGTCTGTTAAAAATAAGTTAACAAAAATGAGATGAAAACAAACAGATAGAAATGGCAAAAAAAGACTTAAATGTAGCCTGAGTGAGTCATGTCGAAGTATAGTCATACTGGCAGCCATCACCTTGCCCTTTGCATGCACCATCTAGAAACAGAGAAATCCAAACTGTGTCATTACATGGCACAGGCAGCAGGGCATGTACCTAGCAACAACATCTATGCAGATGTGCTCCACAAGTGTACTGATATATATCATGCAAGAATAAAGTGTATAATTATACCTGTGCATAGCTACAATTCATTCATATGTAATATATAGTCCATATATAATATTTATTAAACACTCCAATCTTCATTAAATTGAGTTAACTAGAACTTGTGCAAGTGGTTGTGACAGTGTCAACAATAATTTTCAGTTTAGCTAAAATAGAATTCATAGGTTTAGAAAAAGGTGGAGGTTTTTTGAATAAGAAAGCATTTCAGAGTGCTTTTGATGGAGTTAATGATCTCTTTCGTTACCATTCTTTCCTGTTTCCTGATACTGATTTAGATCTTTAGTGACCCTCGTTTAGTACAAGCCAGCTATTTCTTGCTGTAGCTGTCACTCTACAGGAACTATGTGTTGCATATCACAGATGTTGGATCACTTTTCAAAGTTATCTGTTCTCTGTAACTTAATGTCATATCAGACAGAGAAGGATACATGGGAAATAGACTCCAGGAATCAAAAAAGTCTTTGGAGTCCCGTCACTCCATATAGCTGTCATGTTGATTTATCTGACTCTATTTCAGAAACAGAGATTTTACTTCTTGCAAAACTTTTCTTCATAATGGATCTCAGCTTGATAGCTCAGAAAACTCAGGTTGTTTGCACTAAAAAGGGCACAAGATGTTCTAACAAATTTTAGAGCCACAGCAGGAAATGGTAAACTTCAAGATTTCTAGCATTTGGCTTTGATTGAGGTAAGAATCAAAAAGCTCAGAAAGATGACTGAACCAGCCCAACATCTTGAGCTGGTGATGTGAAGTTGAGAGTGTCCATTTTCAAGCTTTTGCAAAATATTTTTATCCCTTTACTGTGTTCCTGGCAGAAAACTCCAAAAGAACAAGATCTATTCATGCAAACAACAAGCCATCTGTGAATTCTTTGCTACAAAATATTATTGAGGCCAAATATTACATAATTTAAAACATTAGACATTTATACACAAAGCAGAAGAATTCAGAGTGATTCCTTTAAAAATTAACCCTAGCATTCTGGAAGATAAGAAAAAAGTCGAGAAACAGAAATCTTCGTCATGAATGGCATAAACCATCACTTTATAAAAACTGATTAGCAATAAGAGGTGACAGAGGAGACATGAGGTTATATTACTATGCTGTGCTGTAAATATTCTGCTGAAACTTTTTTTTTTCCCCTCTAAACTTGTTTCTAAAGATGATTGACGTGGTTTTCCACTGCCTTTTGTATGTGAGCTGCACTAAATAGTGGAGAAGGGAGGAAGGGGGAGTTGCAAGAGAAGTTAAGACTTAGAGAAGGAGACATCAGCTTTCTGAGGCCATGGTAGATCCACCATCAAAACTCCAAGTTAACATTTTTCAGGACAGTTCCCTGAGGACTTTATCTTGAAAAAAGTTCAAAAATGAAGTGATTTAGGAAAAACCAGTCCAGTTCAATGAACAGATATTTTTCAAATAATGTCCCCCTAATTAAAAAAAAAAATAAAATGCTGACCAGTTTTATTCACTTCTATTAAATTAGTCCCTTACTTTCTTAGGGAAACACATAAGTGTGTTTTCTTTCTTTGCTTTGTTAAATAGTTTCTCCTTCTAACATGCTATGGTATATATTGATCTGAATGAGTACACGACAACAGAAACGATACCGCAGAAAAACATATGAAATTTAAATTATTAATTTCATCATTTATATGGCCCCTACTTTTTGTTAATGAAATCCCAAAGATCTGGATTAGCAATATAAAATTTGAGGATTCACAGGAGACACAGAAAGGGCAAGGCTAAACAAGGGAGGTCAAAATAGTCATATTTGTCCTACTCTAAAAAGAATCTGCAAAGAAATCAACTTTATCAGTGTAAGATTAGAATATCTCTGTATTTCAGGGGATAATTCAGACCTAGACCATCATTTAGATGCTGTCCTGTGTTGAGACAGAATTCCCCATGAGACTATTTCTTGCATTGTTTTCTTCCTGAAGCTTTTGAGAGTGCAGGGCTTGTGCAGACAGGCCCCTGTGTGTCACATCTCTGTGGAAAGATCAGGGAATTGGCCATTGAGTTTCTCCTCTCTCTCTTCGTCTAGATGCATCACCAAAGTACACTTGTCTGCTCCTCATGGTGGCAGAGACATTTTTCATTATTTACCTAGAATAAAGCCAATGATTACAACAAATGCAAACATTCTTTTTTTCCCAGAAAACGGATTTGAACTGGAAACTGTAAATGCTGTAGAAATGAGGGCTGTAGACAGACCTGCTAGACATTTTATCTCCATTTTCTTTCTTTCTTTCTTTCTTTCTTTCTTTCTTTCTTTCTTTCTTTCTTTCTTTCTTTCAGAGGAGGTTAGAAATGGCATGGAGAGTTTTTTGGTTTTCAGCCTCACAATAAAAGTTCTGGTTGATTTAAACTAGTAGTTGGATTAATTTAAGGCCACAAAGATCTGGGATGAATATCCAGAAAATCTACTGAGAGCAAAGCAAATGATCAGCAAAGTCTCTCAAGGGAAGCTGTAGAAACTCTGTTACTTGGGACTCTTAAATTAAAAGGTACTCTGGGGAACAGTTTTGGCTTGATAACTTACTAGGACTTTCCTATCATTAAGCCTGGAAAGACAGTCATTATCACCAAGAGCAGGAATACGGTTCATTTAAGTTTATAATGAAAGCTGAAATACTTGCCCATGTGACATGAATGCTGATGAAACATAATAATATAAACATCACCAGACACTTGTGGGAGTCTCAACTCTCCTTTAAAGAGTGAGGGAAGAATGGTGAAATATGAAGTTTTGTTCTTTTCACTGCTCCATGTAGTTCCTGTATACCTCTCGTACAGATTGACCTGAGGGTTTAAGCTGTTGCATTCCATTCACCTGAGTGAGTACATGAGGCTGAATGTCCATATCATTATATTTCCATGCTCTTTAAAAAGATAAACATATTTTATATCAGGGATTTATAGCCAGCTCAGCAGGCTGTAAGACACATTGCAAAATTATGTGGAGGATTTTTAATTTTAAAAAAATAAACAGTTAGGAAAGCAACTCAGTGAGGGAAAGTTGTGGAGTGGTCATTTATATTTCTAAATTTACAGGACACACTCGTCTGCTCTGCCCCACAACCCCTACTTCAGAATAAGGCTTTCTGATGCAGGACAACTGAAACTGGGGAATTTAACAACATCTGTTGTCAACTGACAAAGAGTAGTCCACTTGTAAGATAGAAGTGCCCTTGTTCTTTCTGTCTACTTTAGACCACTCTACTGCATTTCTGCACTAAAAGGGATAGATAGGACATTGCCTTAGCATTTAGGATAACACACCAAGTCACAGCTTTTGCAAGAGACCTTGTAAATCTTTTCCGCTTTGGTCCATAAAGACATTTAAGAGCTTCACTTCCATAATTTCAGAGCAAAGTAACTGCCTAAGGCTCTGAAGGGTCAAATACTAGTTTATTTGTGCCTAATTCTACATGCAAAGTGGGGATACTAACATTTCCTACCTACAGGGTATAAATACATGAAAATTAAGACATTTCAGCACTATGTCAACAGAGCAATAAACTAGTTAGATTGTGAAGCACACACTGACAATAACACACCAGAGACTCTGGCCCAGTGACTTTAATTCTGCATTGCAAATTGTGATAACAGGCTCTTTTAATTCAAGAAGATTTTTACTTAGACACTGTCATGTACTTAGCATACTACAGAAATATCAAGCAAGACTTAAAGAAGATTTAAAGCAGAAAAGATTTCATTTTGCATGAATAAGTTAAAGTTTAAAAAATGATTAAAGTGTCTGAAAGTAATGAGTTAGTCAACTCTGAATCCTTCACTAGGATAGCTACTTGCCACTATAAATTCTTTAGTGTCCAGATACTGTTTATAAAACACATAAAATCTACTTTGGCTTGATTACAATTTCACTTTCCACCTTAATTATATCAGGCAGTGTTAATCTGACAGTTAGAAAGCCTTATATGCAGTAATTTTATGTAGAGGATTTAATTAAGCTTAGAGGATGATGTTTTAACTACCTACATAAGATTTACTTCCATTGGAAGTTCTTAAATTGACTGGTTCCAGAAGCAGTACGACATTGTGGTGTTAACAGTAAGGAAGGGCATGGTACTTATTTTGGAGCAAATTCTCACTGATGTCTAAAGCAACCTGATAAACTGTGCAAGACGTGTTCAATACCTGTGCCTAAAAAGTCACAGTTACAAAAGACTTTCCTAATCCATTGAACTCACTTAGATAAGGAGGCAACAGAAAAGAGATTTGACATGTCAGTGCTTAATCTTTACCAAGTGGCACTCTCTAGGACAATGGCCAGACACAATTTAGGGTATAGTTTGCACTAGGGACTATTTATAATATATAGAGAGAGCTGACCTGAGAGTCAAGAGCAATCTCGAGAGTTGTGCAGAGAGGAATCTCATGAGGTCCAACAAGGACAAGGGCAGAGTCCTGCATCTGGGAAGAAACAACCCCAGCACAACAACAGCACCAATACAGGCTGGGGATTGACCTGCTGGAGAGCAGCTCTGCAAAGAGAGACGTGGGAGTCCTGGTTGACAATAAACTAAAATTGAGCCAGTAATGTGCCCTGGTGGCCAAGAGGGCCAAAGGCATCATGGGATGCATCAAGAAGAGTGTGGCCAGCAGGTCAAGGGAGGTTCTGCTCCACCTCTACTCTGCCCTGGTGAGGCCTCATCTGGAGTCTTGTGTCCAGTTCTGGGCTCCTCAACTCAAGAAGGACAGGGAACTTCTGGAGAGAGTCCAGCTCAGAGCCACCAAGATGATCAAGGGACTAGAGCAACTTCCTTATGAGGAAAGGCTGGAGGTACAGGGCTGTTTAGTCTAGAAAAGAGGAGACTGAGGGGAGATCTTATTAATATTTACAAATATCTAAAGGGTGGATGTCAGGAGGTTGGGGCATCCTTTTTTCCATGGTATCTAGCAATAGAACAAGGGGTAATGGGATGAAGCTGGAACAAAAAAAGTTCCATTTCAACATAAGAAATACTATTTCACTATGAGGGTGACGGAGCAGTGGAACAGGCTGCCCAGAGGGGTTGTGGAGACTTCTTCCTTGAAGGTCTTCAAGACCCGCCTGAACATCTTCCTATGTGACTTGATCTAGGTGAACCTGCTTCTGCAGAGGGTTTGGACTAGATGATCTCTAAAGGTCCCTTCCAACCCTACCATTCTATGATTCTATGATTCTATAATAAGCAGCATGGAAGAAACTGTGTGCTGGTTTTGGCTGAAGGGAATTCATCCACAGCCACAAAGATACATGGATGTAAACAGAGCTACGTTACTTGCTCACAAAGCCAAAGTCAAGTCCTTGGACTGTTTTCGTTACTACCATGAATGTATCTTTTACCTTTGCTATCTGTCTCCTGTCTCACATTCACTGAGCCTGGGGAAAGGACTGAGGACAGTAAGAGCATGTTGCTGAGTGAATGTGGTTCTTGTGAGGTCTTGGCAAGAAAGGAGAGAAAACTGGCAGCAGCTGCAGCTGTGACTTCATTGCCTTCAACCTTTCTGGTAGACCAAGAGTGCAGTGCCTTTCTGACAGCAGCACATTGCAGACATGAAGATATCCCTCCCTGCCATAGGTCATCAAAATATAACTACAGAACCCTGATATACCACCTCAGTTAGTCATTTCTTGTTTTCCCAATATGCAGCAGCTGTTCTCAGAGCTCCCTGGAGCCTAATGCAAGTGCACTCATCCCTCATCATTCTTAGGGACAACTGACACCTACTCCATTATGCAACTTTTCAGCAAGGAGCAGGGCACCTGGAAGACATTAGTCATTCATTCAAAACATCTTTATGTCCAGAGAACTGGAAGAGCTGGTAGCTTGTGTTTATTTGGATGTAGTTTGGATATAGTATGAGGATTCTTACACAGGCTTCTTAAAGGCTTACAAAAAATAATTAAACAGTTCTGCCTAAAGACAAGGTGAAATACTGCAAGCTATTACATTTATCAGTGCACTTACCTGCTGTTAGTAGGCATGTTTTTCAAGCGAAGATTAACAACAAAAAGTTTGGAGGCTACTCTCTAAACTCTCTGTGACAGCCTTGATAGGACACAAACATGGAATTTTACATCCAGCAATGCAAAAGAAAATATTTATTAACTTATTAACCAAGTATTCTTCTGCTCAGGAAACATCCTTCTGTGGATAGTTAAGCACTGTTTGAAAATGTTTTATGAAATTGTAAACATGAAAACTTCAGAAACTGAACTGACAAAGAGACAAATTTTGCAGCTACATTAATCCCAACTGCCATCATGTCAGATTTCATGACGTAAGCCTAATACTTAGAGGAGAGATTCCTAAGATCATAGAATCACAGAATCACAGAATCTCAAGAGCTAGAAGGGACATCAAGAGATCATCCAGTCCAACTCCCCTTCCAGAGCAGGACCACCTAGAGTAGGTCACACAGGAACTCATCCAGGTGGGTTTTGAATGTCTCCAGAGAAAGAGACTCAACAACCCATCTGGGCAGCCTGTTCCAGTGCTCCCTTACCCTCACAGTGAAGTTCTTCCTTGTATTTCTTTGGAATGTGTTATGTTCCAGCTTATGCCCATTGCCCCTGGTCCTATCATTGGGTGGCATTGGGCTTCATCCTTCTGACACCCTCCCTTTATATATTTATGAAAATGAATGAGATCACCCCTTAGTCTCTTCTCCAAACTGAAGGGTCCAAGATCCCTCAGCCTGTCATAATAAGGAAGATGCTAGACTCCTTTCATCATCTTTGTGGCCCTGTGCTGAACTCTCTCCAGCAGCTCCCTGTCCTTCTTGAGCTGAGGGGCACAGAAATGGACACAATATTCCAGATGCAGTCTCACAAGGACAGAGTAGACCTGGAGGAGAAACTCTCTTGATCTACTGTCCACAGCCCTTCTAATAGACCCTAGGATGCCATTGGCCTTCTTGGCCACAAAGACACACTGCTGGCTCATGTTCATCCTGCTGCCCACCAGGTCTCCCAGGTCCCTTTCCTCTCTCCTACACTCTAGGATTTCCTTGCCCAATCTGTACTGGTACATGGGGTTATTCTTTCCCAGATGCAAGACTCTACACTTGCCCTTGTTGAATTTCATTAGATTTCTCCCCACTCAACTCTCCAGCCTGTCCAGGTCTCATTGTATGGCAGCACAGCCTTCAAGTGTGTCAGCCACTCCCCCCAGTTTAGTATGGTCAGAAAACTTGCTGACAGTGCCCTCTATTCCTTCATCAAGATCATTAATGGATATATTGAACAGTACCAGTCCCAGCACTGATCCTTGAGGGACTCCACTAGACACAGGCCTTCAACTAGACCCTGCCCTATTGATCATAATTCTCTGCCTTCTTCCCTTCAACGAGTTAACAATGCACCTCACTACCTGATCATCCAGTCCATACCTTCTCAGTGCTAAGAAGACACTCTCTTTCTTGTATATCATCTTGAAAAAATATATCTTGTTTTGCAAGAAGTGTTTGCAGAGCCTTTTCCGGGATGACCTATTTATATAATCTTCAAGTGATCACATTCTTCCTATGCAAAATTACCCTGTAATTTAATTGGTTTACATTACTCTTAATTACTTTTCCTCAAATTGCTATGTAATGCTGATGGCAGAAAGATGTCATATTCACTGTCCTTACACATATGGAGAGATATGTAAAATAACTTGCAATGCAATTTGTGGTTCTACAGAGTGAAAAGTATGCAATAAAAATAAGTGTTACTTCCAGGAATGATGTCACTTTTTAGTTATAAGATCTTGGCTGACCTAGTAACTAATAAGTGTTACTTCCAGGAATGATGTCACTTTTTAGTTATAAGATCTTGGCTGACCTAGTAACTAATAAGTGTTACTTCCAGGAATGATGTCACTTTTTAGTTATAAGATCTTGGCTGACCTAGTAACTAATAAGTGTTACTTCCAGGAATGATGTCACTTTTTAGTTATAAGATCTTGGCTGACCTAGTAATGTCATTTAGGGAAATCCAAAAGCAATGCATGCAAGGCTACAGATAATTCAGCAGTATTTAATGGTTTTGTGATAGAATCGATAGGGCATGCATAATTCCAGTCTGTTTCCTGCCAAATGTTAAGTCATACTGATAAGTAAGATGCAACGATGGATTTCTAACTCATTGTTCCATAGGATTATTTCTCCACTTCATCTTTGTAGAAACCATGTGTGTATCTTTGTTATACATTTTGTTCTTGTGGAATGTGTTACAATGATCATACCGCATATTATTAGTAAATCTTGTTGCACCCAAACAATTCTGAGTCGTCTTCTGGCATACAAACAAACAAAGATATTTGAGACCATAATTCAGAGATATGTTTTTGTGTTTGTACTGTATTTAGGATCTACATTTCCTAGCAAGACTCTTAAGTGTGCATGCAGTACATTTATAATTAATAAATGTTGGAACAGCCAAGGTGTCCATGTTACTATCACAGACTGAGCAACGCTAGTTGTTTTGCTGATACTATGAAAAAAGCTCACAAGTGAATAATAGTTTGTAATCTAGCTATGAAGGAATTTTCTTTCTGGTTTCTATTAGTTTACTGAAGCCTTAAAGATGGTACTCCATTTACTTGGCTTTCAATATTATCTCTTCTAAATAAAGACATGTTATTATAATATGTTTTGACTTTATGAGTTGGATTTGTTTCACCATAATTTAGGAAGAATAATGCAAATGTTAAAATTTTGGAGAGGTATCTGAGAGGTATTCTGCCGTAGCTTGAGGCCCTATTTTTATTAGAAAATGTTTTTTGTTCCTATTTGAAGGTTTTTTTATTATTATTATTCCTATTTGCTTTGGAAGTTTCATATTGTTCTGTTATATGGAAAGGATAAAGTTTATTATATTATTATTATTGTTATTCAAAATAACTGTATGAGAAAATCTCAACATGAAGACAATCCTATTTACACTATAATAAGGTTGCTACTGATCTGGATTCTTCAGCTTTTACTCTTGTAAAAGGCTTCTTTCTCCTAACAGGAGTTTTCCATGTGAGAATACTATGTGACTTGTCTCAAGCAAAGGATTCTGACATAATCTTTCATTTATCAATACTTACCATATAAGACAGATGTAAGAATGGTCTAAATGAAAGGTTATTTAGCTACAAAACTAGACCTCTAGCTGTAAAAAAACCTCTGTGTCTGTTATAGATCTGGAGTGACAGGTCAATGTTATCACATAACTCTCTCAAAAGCATGCCCTCCTTCTTCACTATAGTATGCAATACAGGTGGGCCTGTGCATATATTATTTGGTATATTCACACTCAAACTCTACATTGATACCTTGTGACAATAAGCCTCAAGCTGTTTCTATCCAGGTATTATTTAATCTCATTACTGTTATAAAAGATTTGTGCTATTAAAAACTTAGTTGAAGAGGCACAGTGATCCACAGCAACATGCTGACGAAGGTACTCAGCTTCTGTCTGCTGAGCCATAGCAAGTGGGGTGAGAGGCAGTGACTCTTGGTACCATTTTGACCAGGGCAGGGCAATTCAGGGGGCACGCTGCTCCAAGCTCAGCATGATCCTCATGGTCACCAAGCTAGGGTTGCAGAGAAGGGAAAGTAGCAAGAGTAAAATACAGCACCACAAGTCAACAAGTCAACCAGGAAACAGTTACTGTCTACTTGTCTGGTGTATGACTCATGTCAGGAACTAAAACTGGCCTCTTTCTGCTATGAAAAGCAAGAGAAAAAATGACTGGAAAACAGTTGCATAATTTTTTGAAAGCAATACATTGTTTCCCGTGGGTAGGGCCTGAAACAGCACGGAGTGTGGTACCGGTACTCTCCTGAGTTCATGGAGTTCACTTAGCAGAGCAAGTGAACACTCAGATCAAGCAAGAATTACTGTAGATTCATGTAGGTGATCTGCAAGTTTCACAGGAAGTGGACTGCAAGAGTGGAGAGGGGAAGGAGTTTTTTCTATGAAAAGGACAGGTCTGTACATAATAAAGATAGAAATATATTGATAATATCTGAACTCCAGTCCTAAACAAATGGAGAAGTCTGATCACATATTTGATCCTCTGAATACTTTGTATGCTTCAATGACCCAGTGTTTGCACAGTAAAACAACCCCTTCAGCATACTTATGCCTCTGAAACCTTTGAAGATTTTGGTGGAAGTGACCATGTCTGTTTTCAATACGAGTCAAGTGTGCAACAAAATATCTTCAGGGAAATTTGTCTTGTGATGTAATCTGATTGAATCTCGCCTGTTGCTTGGACTTCTGTTTTCTCTAATGGCCAGAAAGGCCCAGGATTTAGGATTGAATGCCCCTACCTTGATCAAGTTACTGGAGATTTCTCCTTATTAGGGACATGATTTAGTGGTGGGATTGGCAGTTTAGTGGTTGGACTTGATGATCTTAAAGATATTTTCCAACCAAAATGATTCTATGATTATTTTCCCTTCAGACTTTCTCTGCACAAGTGGCTTGGTCTCCCATGTATTTCTCTGTCCTGTCCTTGTCTCAAGCATCTAAGTAACATGGGTTACCAAGCACATGAAGAAATCCTACCTAGGTATTCAGCAGCTGCAGAGCTCTTTGATAGGGGCTAGATCTTGCAGGATACAGGGACAATGTATCCTTCAAGACACATAGCAGCTATAGGTTTTGTTTGGTTGCTCTACTCTGCATCATCAACATCAGCATCCTAAGACCAGATAGCAACTCTGCAAAAATCTCCAATTACTGGACTTTACTAACTTTTTTAGTCAAACTTCTATTGTAACTCACTACGCTAACAAATATGTTTTTTGAACTATATGTGGTTCTTATACCATCAGCTGGACTATATCAGTTTATTCTGTTATTTGTGTTACTAGACCTAATACTTCTACAGATTTTTTAGCATTAGTATTATGAATTATATTTTCAGAAAGTGCTGAACATTAGACTTCACATTGAAAATTGCTCGTAAATTCAGAGCAACACTTAAAAATCTTTGATATGATGAACAGGAAGAAGTTGCTTCCAAAAGTTGAGGTAGTGGAGAGGCTAGAAATTGAACTAAATGACATTATTGCCTTTGTCAGGGCAAGAAAAAGAAGATCATAGTGGAACTGCCAAGGGATTAGCCAATGTTAGTGGAGGTAAGCTGTCTTGTGTTGATATAATTAGACAAATGAGAAGTCTTCTCATTAGAAAGTCTTAACACAGACAGAACTACGTTGCTTGTATGATAGAGTGGTAACTGCATATGGATTTAATCTTGTCACTAAATCTAAGGTGCCTCTGTATCAGGTTTTAATGTAATTTACCATATCAACTCAGAGTTGAGTGAAGCAAGTTCCTCCTGAAAATTTAATCTTCATCTCCATTCTTTTTTTTTGTTTTATTTCTCCCTTTCTCCTTCAATGATTTTTATCTGCCTCAGATTTCAACAACTATGTCAAGCAGACCACAATGTTTCAGGTTTTTCAGGTTTGATATAATTTTGCCTTTCAAATGTAACTACAGAGGAATGACGTATTGGGATAAGTTCACTGGGCTTGTCTGAGCTACATGATTATATCCAGTATAGTGGACAGCAATGTTAAATGGAGGTAGTGGGTTTTTTATCAATCCAGACACTTCTGCCTTTAAAAGAGAGAAGCATTCTTGAATGTAAACTTGTTCTTATACAGTTTAATATCATCTTCTAAACTCCACAAATGGGAGAACTTGTAGAAAGAAAAAAATTATTTGCTAATTTGTTCGTTCATTCATTCATTCATTCATTCATTCATTCATTCATTCAGCTTGTGGAGACTGGTAGATTTGGTTGATGGAAAGAACATGACTTGAAGATTTCCATAGAAAAGAACAAAATCCAAAAGGCATTTATTAAAAGAAGGTTTGAAAGACTTCAGTTAAGTTTTATTGAATGAGTTATATTTATACTTTGCTGTATGCAGGAACTCAAGTTTCAGACTGCCAAGAACACAGGATGGGATCATGTGGTTATTGGCTAGTCTACCCTTCAGCACAACAAAGTAGCCATTGAAACATCTACTTTTGAAATGGTTCAGTGTATCCACATTGACCAACACTGGTTAGTGTAAATGGTTCAGCCTGCCCACACACGCCAGTCATGAAATTCCAGACACAGTTCTTCCTTTTCTATACCGTGCTTGGCATTTTTTAGGATATTACTTTTTTTTTTAGTAGCATTTTAAGGAAGAACATTCAAAAGAGAGATGGTCTGTTTCTCTTAAATGTTATTTTTGTAAAGAAATTCTGAAGATTCTAAGCAGAAGTCTATGTAGTATCAAAAGGCATCTAATACAGAAGAAAGTATTCTATTTTTTTTCCTTGAATTTGACAAGTGTTTAGACGGTTGTGATTTGAGAGATGGAAGTTCAGTCCTTTGATTTGCTGAGAAAGTTCTTGTATGACTTTAGGCAAACCATTTAACTGTGGTAGAAAATTAATGTAGAATTGTACATATAAAACTAAAAGAAAGAAAAGACAAGAAAATGAGGGGAGGATAATTATTTCATAGATTGTAAGATATCTATCACAAGAATATTGTGGTAGTTAGCACTATATGTCAAGTCATATTGCAGACTATGTTACAAGCAGGAATAAAGATTAACACTAGGAAGCTACTTCAGTACCAACCTCTAAAAAAATTATTGGTAGTCAAATAAGTTGTGTCTTTCAAGATTAAGTTCATCCAAATCAACTGAGTTCATATGAAAGCTGCATCGTACTTGATAGTTTGAATGACTGTCTTTGCTACCTGTTGAAATAACTATGGAAAGGTAACCACAGTGAGACTGCACAGTGAGAACTGGTTGATCTAAAATTGTTGATACTTTTGCTTAATGATGATTTTCATATGACTGAAAAGCTTTGCTGGAGCAAACTCAAGACAATATTAAGGCTTGTTAAGGCTTGTTCATTGAAATAATAAGGCCTATATTACTTAGACAGAGACAGAAAGTTGAATACATATGAAACAGTGGTACCACCTGTACTTGGACTCCAAGGACTAGATTAATCTCTCGAGATGTAGACATCTTCATTTGAGTTAGTCCTACTAAGACACTTTTTGGTTCATTAAAAGACATAGGCACTTCCATCTCACACTGTAATAGTTTTCTATATGTTCTAAGCCATTTTATCTCTGCTATCATTAAGGGATAATATTAAGCTCCTACATTTTAAAAGCCTAAATTGAAATGAATTAAATCCCATGCTGTCCTTGCTTACAGACCAGGAAAGGACGACTGGAGCCTACCACCAATAATAGTTTGAAACTCTCCTGCATAGAGCTGACAAAAGCCATACAGGTTGCAGTACTGAAGTCTCAAGTAAAAGTCTTTCACATGCTTTAAATGATGCTCTTGGGGTATGTAAGTGGCAGAAACTAGGGAACTTCAGGAAAAAAAGTGGCTCTAAATATGCTACTTGCTGCCTCTTCTGTACCTCATTTCAACATTGCATGATAAGTCAGTGTTGCAGCTTATAACATCTATTTTATCTCAAGCTATCATAATACATTGTGACAATTAATTCAGTTCATTGAGACCGACAATATGTCTTCCTAATTTTATCTGTAATCACTGTTGTACTAGACAAAAACCTACTAGACAGCTGGAGCAGTTCATTGCAGCCTCTCCTTTACGTCTTCCTCCAACAGAAAGTATCTGCCGGCTCCAGGTAAAGGACTGCCAAGATAAGCAACCAAATCAACTTCATCCATTTTACAACAATCAAGGGAGGTGCAAGGACTTCCTCTAACATGCCAGGCGGCTTATTTCCAGGATTTCTCCAGATCTCTGGCCAACTGTAGCTATATCAGCTGATCTATAAAGTGAAATTTCATCTCATCATACTGATTTTTTTTTTTTTAACTAAGTTCAACAGTTTTAATAGCAGATCTTTGCTAGCCTTAAAGGTCCTTATTTTGTCTGAAATTAATTAGTTCAGCTGGTAGAATGAAGAGCTGAAGATATAATCAAGTGGGAATAGGCTGAAAGGAGTAACTTTTCAGGCAGTGTGGGTGAAATTGAAAGAGAAGATAGGAGTGAGTTTTTACTAGCTAGTGACTTCACTGAAACTCTTTACAACTTTTTTACACTCATTTTCAGCCAGATCTGGAAATCAACAATGGTTCTGGCAATATAAACTCTCAGAAGGATTCCTTAGTAAAAAAATGTATTGCAGCTTAATTCTGTTCTCACTGAAATCAATGTCAGGAAGCTACAAGACTGAAAATATGTGTTAGGAGGGGTTTGTTATGCAAATAGCTATTCCATGAACATGTTCAAAACATAATCTCTTGTAAACAGAAATCCTACTGAAGGAAATGTGCCAGTCTTCTGTAAGTTTTGAGTAATACAGCATTTTCTCCCTCTGTCTCCAGTGACTCTCTTCTATGTGCACTTTCAGTCATTTCTAGAAGAACGAACAGAGAGTAATTTTGGCTTGCCTTAGATTTAGCTAAGATCATCCCTTAAGGCTTTGAAAGACCTTCAAAAATCTGTACCAAAGTAGAAGCATGAGAAAAATTCTGAATCAAGCACAAACAAGGAAATATTGATTTCTAATATAAACATGTTGAGCAACATTTTCTTAATAAATAAATAAAATTAGAGTGTTTCCATGAATATCAGTTGAAATCCTTTTGGCTGCATTTAGTATGATTTGGGACTCTGTCTTTAACTAATGTGTTGAATGCCTCTTGGTTGTTTCTGAGGTGTTAATGGAAAATAAATAATGAAGAAAAATGCTAATTACCTGCCATCCCCTGAAAAGTTTCATGAAGCTCATTTTGTTGTAAAAGGTTGTAAATAAATCTCTAAGAATATCAGCCAGCATCCAGAGTATGCCTGGGGACCGTATCATATGAGTAACATTTTCCACAAAGTGCAGTGGAGTTCTAATAGCTGCTTTCTGTTTAACAGAACACTTCTGCTCTGTCATCAAAATTAATTCAACTTTCACTAAGCCTGAGATTTCCATTTTCATTTACCATCAGACTGAAACTGCATTTGGTTTCCTACAGTATAAGACATTGTCATTTAGAATCAGAACAGGATCAGCATTTTCTTACCTCTTACATCTCTAAAATAAATCTCAGTTACAAAGTTCTACATATTCATTTAACTGTGACATTATTTCTTGATCTCAGGAGGATAAAGCTTTACATAGATCCTCAACATAGCATGGAACTCAGAATCAATTTCTGAAAGGAAAAAACATTGTCTGCAGCTACTTAAATAATTTTGTTCCAGCTAGTAAGCCTATCAAGCACCTCTAGGTTGGCCTTGGTCTGAAAATCATTCTCAACCATGACTCATTTCAATATGATCACAGAATCACAGAATCATAGAATCTTAAGGGTTGGAAGGGACATCGAGAGATCATCCAGTCCAACCCCCCCTTCCAGAGCATCACCACCTAGAGTAGGTCACACAGGAACTCATCCAGGTGGGTTTTGAATGTCTCCAGAGAATGAGACTCCACACTCCATTTGGGCAGACTGTTCCAGTGCCGTGTCATCCTCACAGTGAAGAAGTTCTTCCTTGTATTCCACAGAATCATAGAACAGTAGGGTTGGAAGGGACTTTTAGAGATCATCTAGTCCAACATCCCTGCAGAAGCAGGTTCACGTAGATCAGATGGCATAGGAACATGTCCAGGTG
>WBNH01001306.1:266820-551172 GCA_013401255.1 Urocolius indicus
TAATATATAAATAAAATCCTATACTCTCAACAACCTGTGATGTCAGTCAGATGGTATTGAATGTATTACTACAGGTTGTAATCCTATTGGTTCTTAAAGCATAGTTATAGTATAAAATGAACTCATGAACTAATGCATCAAAGAAAAAACCCAAGAAACCCCCCCCACAAAAAACCCAACCAACCTTCAACAAAAAAACCCTGCAGTCTTCTAAAAAGCTACTGCCAGAAGTGCAAGAAACTTATTTTGCCTAAGGGTGGATTTGCTGCCTAGAGCTATTCTTCCTCCATCATTTCCTTTACAAAGTGAAGATTATTTCATCATCAAAAGCAACGTACAAAGTATGCTTTCTCTTTTTTGGCATTCTAGAATATACCTTTTACTATCTTCCTGAGAATCTTTATGCTTTTATTTGGCTGCTTCTTAAAGTTCTGAAAAGTTTCTCTGTTGCATAGAGATTTTTTTCCTGGATATTTTATGTTATGTGGGTAACAAAATAATAATGTAAAGTTGTACTAGCTTTAATTATTTATCAAAAAGTTTTGATAATTAATATTTTCTGGAAGTGTTCCAGAGGAAAATCATGCTCAAAGTACTCACAAGTTTTAATCTTACCGTTCAACAAATTAAGTATGCTTTGTCTTTTCTATATGTTAAATAATCTTTGAAATTATACACCTAACAAGCTGCCAGGATTCATACCAGTGACCTGGACCTAAACTAAACTAACTGGAATCAATGGATGTTATGGCATTAAGTCAGGCTGTGGAAGGATTAAGGATTAAATCAATAAGCAGGCTACAGACAGAGGGTATATTGCACATTACCAGAGTTTTATGCATAGACCACACCACTAACTCTGAAAGTAGCCGTAACATACATTACTATGGTTCTGCATTGACACACACAACCATGCTGCTTATAGGGTGTAACTTAGATTAAATCCTTAAATTAATTTCCATCATAAAGTAATCTTAGGCTGTAGTGTCAAAAGAAACTACAGAATCTCAGTATGACCCTAATTATGATTTGATTGGACTCAGAAGAAATAAATACATTTCATATCTAGGTGCAACTAAAACTTTAATAAGTGATACATAGTTGGACAACATTTAGAATGTACTTTTAAAACAATATTGTAGTTTTTATTCATTGATTTTAAATTATCAATAGAATTCATCTGCTCCAATAAAATTTCCATGAACAATTCCATCAATTTAAAGACTTATAAGACCTGCAAATTTGGTTAAATTTGGCCTAAGCTGTCCCAGATTGGGATTCATCATGCCATTTTAGGATTCCACACATGGATATTATTACCCAAGATTGACATCCTAGGATCTCTTCTTGGTTAAAGGAGAGAAGTGAATTAAACTTTTATCCTAAAATAGACATGTAAAATTAGTCAGATATATTGCACTCTTAAACTGTCTCTTCCTCCCTCTACCACCCTCTGGTCCTAAATTAAATTCTTTGCTACACAGATTTATCTTGGAAACGTGTTGTGACACTTCTAGGATGCATGTTATCTGATCTATCTTAGGTGTATTCTTCAGAGTGAGATGAACCATACGCCACATGTACCTACTTCACTCCATTGACTATAAACAAGACCTAAATGACTCCTGGAGGAAGCTATGTTTGGCTAGATAGTTCCCATACATTAATGTAGAGCATATAGCTGGAGGCAGAGTTAGATCATTTCAGACTAATGAATATCCCCAGTGGTTTAAATGCCCCCTCTGGGGCTATATCTAACTCTGCATTTGTTGAAGCTATTCTGATATATGTTAGCAGCCAAACTGGCATTAAGATCAAAGGAGAGCAGAGACAGCCTAAACCACATTTCATATTTTTACTTCTGGCCAGTGCTGAGAACAGGTCACATTCATTGAATCCATACCTCACGAGATACACATCTGAACTCAGGATTAAGCGTTATTCAAACCGACATTTTGTCAGAGGATAAATTAATTGTTTTGTGCCAGATCTAAATCTGTTGGCATTCCAGTCTACAGAACACAAGAATGATTTCATGCAAGTTTGACTGTTAGATATAAAAGCAGTACAGATTACAGTATAGATGTAAAATATAAATTTGTGGTGATCGGTGAGATGAAGGGAAATTTTAGAGGTAATTAGACTGCCTTTTCACAAAAGACTATTAAAGAGCAGTCTAGTCTTTTGCTACTTATTTTCGTAACTTGGTAACACTAAGCTACTATGAAAGCTTTGGACACTAACTTAACGACTCTTTGTAGATTTTTTTTTAACTTCTCATCCTTCATTAGCTCAATCCACATATCTTAAAGAAGCATAAAAGAGAGCAGTATTATCTTCAAATTAGTCAGACAGAAAACAGAAGTCATCAAAATGTTTCCTAAGGACAGCTAGCAGGCCACTGGAAAATTCAGAATTACAGAATCTGGTTTTTTAAGCTCTAGTCCAGGCTTCTTTACATGAAACGGCTCCTCTTACACTGGAACTAATATAAAGTGTGTGCACATGCATTCAAGCATGTCTAAATCATCAGGATGTTGACATGACAGCATTTAATTTTCCAGACTGAATTATTTTCTGTTTCCACTGCATGGTGTCTTAAAGCTGGTAGAGAATATGTTCTCAGGCAATGAATTTGCTTTCAGTGACATGGAGACTGAATATACTCCTGAAAAGTTGTATTGATTACAAAGGCAAGCAGATCCTAATGCTGCTAGCTGGCTTGAGTTCATGCTGAACTATTCTAATCAGTACTTAATACACCGTGTGGCAGAATTTGCAGCTGAAAGCTACATTCTGATTATTTTTTTCCCTTGATATTATGTGTATAGGCACAGATACAAAACAATATAGTGTTGTGACTTGACTTTTCTTTTTAGCTGGCAGTGTTCAAAAGCATATAGAGAACAAAAACTTAGCTAAAATCAAGTACTGAGAAATTAGTAGTTAATGAAGAACCAAATAGTGGCGCAGCTGAGAACATACTCTGTTAAGAATCTAGAAAGATGATTAATCCAAAGAATGAAAGTATTTGAGTATGGAATATAAGACAGTGGTAATCAACTCAGAAGATTACTCTGAGAATGAATAGAATTCAAATAAATGCTATGTATTTACTGGGCCCCAAAGCTTCAGACTTAACAGCTCAAAAGCTTTGTATATCACTTTTAGAGACTGTTGAACTAGGTAAAGGAAAGTTTGGAAAAACATGTTTAAAGAGCATTTTAAAAATGAGAGCTTGCATATGCCAAGCATTACTCCATGGAGACTTGGAAAGGACAAGAAATAGGCTCTGCAGAGAGGCCACATTGCATCATTGGTATTACACTGCCCTCAGGCTCTGCATACAATCCAGACACTGTCAGTGGCAGCTCCACCAACTCTGGAGTAGTGTGAACTGGTTTGGACTGGGGCTGCAATTCTTCATGACTTTGTCTTGTTTAATATATGATAAAGAAATTAGGAGATGTTAACTGTATTTCACATGTCTATATGTCCTGAAGGACTCCAAGGAGTAAGGACAGAGGATCCTCCTGTTCTTATGTGGTTCCATGTTACAAGATTGTCATTAAAAAGTCATTCCGTCTGAAGTAACTCAAGATATTGATTATGTAGATATGTTCTTACAGCTTCTTTACTACTTTTAGATTTATTTCTATTATCATTATGGAATGAAAATTTCAAAATCATAAATTTATTGTACAGAAGATACATTTGTAATCAGAGTTGAAATGTATTTATTCTATAAAATCCTGAATACATATATAAAAAAATATATTTTATGTCTTTTTATTTTTGGAGCAATGTCTTCTGTGTAAACCAGAGGGCTTCTGTCAGCTTTAGACAGACATGTATAAGTGTGTACACAGACAGTAATGTGTAGACTCTCCCTTACTCAGCAATCTCACCCTCAACAGCCTGATTACCCACTTCTCCACTTTCTTTAACATTGCCTCCTTTATATTGTGGTCTGCAGATCCATTCACAAAAGCATCATCCACTAAAGTTACTCCTCCATTTCTTCTGACAAGCCTAATGTCTCTAGTTGCTTCGCCTAGCTATGTCACACACAAGTACTTGTGGAAAGGGTACATAATGGTATCCGTGGTTTTCCTGCCTGTTTCTCCACCCTCTCCCTACTATTTCCAATCTTTCTTGATTTATGTTAGCCTTCTACATTGCTAGATTAAAGACTATGCTGTTTGCAGTATTCCTGACCTCAGACACTTGCAAGGAATGTGTTAGCCCCTGAATAATAATGGGCTTAAAAAATATATATTTTTGCATAATTATATGTATACATTTTATTTGCCTTCTGCAGTTTTACAGGAGTAGTTAATGTTTTAACCATGAGGACTAAGGTGTTGTTTTCTTTAATACAAAAGCTGAAAGTCTTATGTACAAATAGTACTCTAGGAGCTGAAGGCTAGAGAAAATATAAGATATTCCAAAAGCTGTGATTAAATTGAATTATAGTGTTTATTTGTTTTGGAGAGACATCTGTTTGAATACTAAAGTTTTACTGAACCATTATTTTTCCTCCAGAATCCTAGAGCTCAAAGATCTCCTTTTGGCTACCTGCTGATCAATAGATGATAGATCCATAAAAGCTGAATCCCTGATGAATCTCTTCACCCTTTGAGGAAAAGGAATGAATGCCAACACTATCACCCTCTCGAAGTTATGCTGTACTTTGGCAGTTACACATCAAAGGATGTGTTCACAGCAGCTTGTCAGTCTTTCAACCTCTTTCTTATTGAGAGTGAGAAATCATATTCATAGCTGAGACAATATTTTCTTGCATGCAAATAACATGGTGCAGATCTCTGAGGGAAGACTGAGAGATAGCTCTGGACTTTAGGTATAATATGAGAATACATTTGTATCTGGAGAGTATGAGAGTAAACAACAAAAGAATAACTACTTCCCAATTAATATAATAATAACTAGTAGCAGGTGTGTTCCATTCATGTGCTCTATCAGCATTATATATAGAGGATTCAATACTGGAAATCTGGCACTCCCAAGAAGTTTAACTATGCTTTCATGGCTTTCTTTTTTAATACATATGTGGTGGAAGGGAGGGAATCTAACGCAGTATGGTCCTGCAGGTATTTAATTAAAAAGGATGTCCTTGTAGAAGTGGCTGTAAACAAAATTTATTCATTCCTTCCACCCCTCCAAATGATAACCATAAATGAATAAAATTTAAATGTAAAATTCAAAAGAAAAAAATCTTTTGCTTTCAAGTTTTTCAAACTAATCCCAAGTATTTAAAATACTTTTTTAACCTAAGATTAATATATATAGCAATGCTTTTATTAATTTTAGTGACAATATAATAAACATATCATTAAAGTCCTGCATGATTCTGGTTTTGATAGGTTATTTTTTTATTAGGTACAAATAAATTTGAGTGGTCAAATCCAAATGGAAAGATTTCAATTCTTGGTGAGAAAAAATTACAGCAAAGTCAATGCACTGGATCTAATGTGATTGAAAATGTGTCAAATTTTGTAAAATATGTTTAAGACCTTATTGCATTTGCTGTGTTATATAGTAAAAGTTATCGAAGCATATCTACATGGTGCAAAGCTTTAGACTAAATATTTCCAAATAAAGACCAAAATATACACTTGTTCAAAGGCCTTACATTTACCTCAGCTATTGAGTTGTGCAAAAAAAAACCCCATCTGTTTGAGTCTAGATGCAGCTCTGGCATGAGAACCTACATATTATTCTGGATGATGAACAGTAGTAAAAGGAACATCATTATGTAATTTTCAGAGAAGAATGGCTAGCTGATATTTTAAATGATGATATGACAAAATGATTTGATTGAATTGAGGAAGAATAATTCCAAAATCTGGCAGTGGAATGCAATTTCAATTCAATAACAGCAGTGTTCTTGTGAGATTTAACCAAAGTGGAGTACTTGAAAAAGATCAAAGGATGGTGGGCTAGTCTGTGGGAGTCATGCTGGTAAATCTCCAAATCTGGAGATGAGCAGCATCCATTGCTCTGAGCTTTTGGTCAGCTTTCATTCCATGTAAAATAAAGCCACAAAGTCCTATCTTGCTCTTTCCTTATTTCCTTGTATATTAAGATCACACTTCTTTTCCTCGCTTTCAAAATACTTCACAGGTCCACTCCTGGCTGCACCACTGCCCTCTCCACCTCTCCCTGCTCTCTGCAGCCATTCCATCTCTCCTTTTCTGACTGTGTTTTTTCTCTTTCAAATCCACTGAACATTTTACACCTTTTTTTAATATGCTATCTTGTAGCTCTGGAACAGCCTTCTGATTATACCAGGCCAAACGGAGTTCCTCTTTTGCCCTCAAATGCCTTCTAAAAGTTCTTCACATTGATATTTTGGTATGTGTGCAAACAGACTCTCTTCCCTTGATTTGATATATAGAGGGATAACTTCTATGAGTAATTTCTGGCAGTCAACATCCATATAGGAAAGAAGAGAAGATAGTCAGCCAGATTTCATGAATGAAGGTATAAGGAGTCTCAGCATTTAGCAAACCACTGCAGGTCAGGAATAGAGGCAACTACATGATTTTAAACATGTGGAGTTAAAACAAGCTGAAAGGATGTAGGGATACTCTTATTTGGTTTGTTCAGTCTTGATCTTATTTAATTTAAACCATACCTTACCTTGAAGCCAACATAAACCACTCTGATCAATATGAAGGTGGTGTCATATAGCAGCTTGTACGAATTAATAAATTACTCTTTTATAGCACTTTTCATCAGTGCATGTGAGAACATTTTACAGAGAAGACAGATGTACTGTTACCACTTTGGAGAAGGCAAGACTGAAGTTCAGAGGCTTGAGATCCATTTCCAAGGACATAGCAGTCAGTAGTAGAGCGGTAGAAATAAATCCAGGTCCTCTGAATTCCAGCTTTCAGATCTATCGACTAAAACATGTGGCCAGCTGTCTGTTGTGTTCTAATTCCTAGCAAAGCTTTCTGATTGTAGTAGGTAATGAAAGAACAAAATTCAGTGGTCAGACCATGAATTTCTAATCAATTTAGAAGATGTTTATGAACTGAGCCATACATTTCAGAATAGCCTTCCAGAGTAAAACACACAGAAGCTTTTCTCTACTTTTTCCACCAACTAATTGAATTCACATCTTTGTAACATCTAGGTAAGTAAATCTTATAAATGGGTTCTTTCTTTCTAAGAATGAAAAAGAGGTAAAAACATTTCTTTGTTAAAAGTAAAAAAAATAATGTTCTCTTCTTCATGGACGAAGAATCATTATCCCCAGTCAGTGGATCATGACTGTTGATTTCTAACTCATTTCTCTGTTTTCAATAGGAAAATAGTTTTGATTTGAACAATTTGGAGTCATCAGGAAAAAAAAAATCTCATTGGAAAATGAAAAAAATCTTAACTTGTGCATTCACTTGAGTTCATTTATGAATTCCAGTGCTATGGGCAGAAGGCTGAAATAAAAGCACTCATTTTAGACAGCTATAAATACACTGGAAATGTAGTCCTGCTGACAGAAAGAGCTCATAGGGCTCTTTATTTTTGGTTTGCCACTGAAGAGAAAGTCTTGCCTTTCACATATGCTTTACAATGGAACTGTGTTCAGGCTAGATAGTGCTATAAAGTCAACATATATATTTGGAAATAAAAACTTACAGAAGACATACGAACAATTTCCTTTGTTTAATACAGAATGTTGTGTTGGGATCTCCTAAGAGAACGTATTTGTGGTTTGATTCAGAAAAAAAAAATAAAACAAGACTTTTTGAAAGCCAAAGGTTAATCTAACAAAACAGTATCCAGAGGAGATGCTATAACAACTCAAAAGCTCCACAGAACAGCTTGAGGCAATAACTCCTGAACAGTGAAGAGAGTAGTCCAAGTAGGATAAAACCTTTTTATTTTTGATAAAAAATGCATTCCTAGCTGGAATATAGATTTTAAGTCAAAGTTGCATATACTGCCAGAAAGTTGCATATGGGTTCTGTGTTTAGGTCCCCTGGGTTCTCAAGCACTACGGGAGCAAAAACTAGCCATTCTATGACTTTCAGATTTTTATTAAATTTAAAAGGAACATAAATAGTTCAGTTTGCCTTGTGGGTTTTTTTTCTGATGTCAAAGACATAGTTATTAACTTTTTGCCGTCAAATATTTGTTTGTAGAACATGTAATTTGTACTATAATTCACAGACAGTAATGTGCAAAGTCCCTGTAAAAATTGAGCAAATGAGAGTGTAAATATGACTGTTAAATCCAGAGGTTTATATTTTTAACTATTGTAAGTTAATTACATTTAAATTAATATTGAAAAACATTAAAAGCTTTGGATTCTGAAACGTAATAACACTGGTTTTAGTAGTGTGATATTACCAGCTAGAAATCTTGTCCTAAACAATCAAGCAAACATTATGAATAAGGATAGTGTACAGTTTCCTCAGAAAATTCTTAAAAATGTGATGGTATTTATTTAAACATGAAATATTTTTAGGGTTCTAAGAAGATTTTATTCTGTAGCCATATGTGTGGCTTCTGCTCAGATTTTCTACAGAGGTAAATTCTATTACTGTACTAAAATATTGATGATTATTTCAGGATACACAGGCAGAACAGAACAGAAATTATACATTGTATTGGTCTAAAATGACTAAAATATGATTTTGCATCCTGCATTTTTCTGGATAAAAGCATTAAAATCTATAGATTTCATATGCACCTAAGGAACTCCTGGGATGATAGTTATCTCAGTTTTCAGTAAGCCATGTAGCTTTGATACAGATCATTATTCTTTTTCTCTAGTTCTATCAATAAATCATTTACATTAGTGATACACAAAAAAGAACTCAGCAAAAAGCTTTGTGATTTTGTAAACCAAACAACAGAGTGAGGTTTGAGAAACACAGATATACTAGAATAAAATCACTTGCTGTGTTAACTTAGACAAGCTACTGCCATTTGTTCCTCTCTAAAATAAGGAAAACAATAAATGATTTCTCTGTAAAGTGCTTTGGGATTTATAGATACATTGCAATAAGAAACACATTATTAAGAACTATATTATTTAAGTTCATGATTATGAATGATATTATTCATGATTATATTATTCAAGAGAATATGTTTTAATGCTCATAAAAAGTCATAGATGACACTATGAATAGAAGTTGGTCCCCTCTGACAACACCATCGCTATAGGCACATCCAGACTTAGCAAGGTGATTGAAAAAATGAAGTATCAAATACATGATAAATGTTTTATTTCACAGTTTTATGAAAATTAAAAAACTTCAGTCCTTCCAGTAAGAAAAATAGGAGTTTAACAATCCATTATTACTACTCTTTAAGCATGTGTTCCAATGAAACTGTAAGCAACAACGCAGTAAGCCTGACTGGAATAAGCTTTGATTGTTCCAATTGATAAATTGGAAAAGATTGAATCTCTGTCTGAATATAAATGGAAGGCTAATCCTTTTGCCATATGGTCTGGAAACATTATTACCTTTAAAGTCTCAGATGTTGGTCTCAAGTGATCATTATGATTGTACAATATAGAGTATCCCCCGTGGCTCATTAATTAGCTTAGAGGTTAGAGAGATAACTGAACTGTTATTAAAACAAAATACTTGAGAATTGGTCAAGTAATAGCAAAAAGAGAGATCTGGGAGAAATAAGATTTGCCTTCTGGAAGAATTGGTAATGGGATCTAACAGCTTGAGGACCATTGGAATCACGTTCTCTGCTAGGAAAACAAACGGGAACAATTTTCCACAATTTGGCATTAAGAGTCATTAATTATACTGAAGAGACAGGAAATATACAATAGACTTTTAACTTTATGTGGCTTATATTGTGGTAACTTTAGGATAAATTGTTTAAGTAACTTCAAGAACTGGAATTAAATGAAATACATTTCATTTAGAAAATTATTTGTGCCCAGGATAAAGTTGACAGCACAAGATGCTGGGATCTCTGCTCACTTATCAAGCAGACTTGCAAAGGAGAATCTAAAATGATTTTTTTAGGTGTTAATTTCTTGACAGGTGACTGCTAGAGGATTTTGTATCTATAGTACTATTACTAATTTTTCCGTTATATACAATATAGAAGCAATTCCTGTGCCTCATAAGTAAGTACAGTGCCTTCAACAGTGAACTGTGAATAGATACTATTCAGTGGAGTATCAAATACTAGAGATATTGTTTATGAGACAAAGCTTATAGCTTGATTTTATTTTAGGAATAGAACTAAACTTCCATGGGATGAATCTTGCCTCACATTTAACTTCAAATTTTTTAGTTGGGAAAAAAAATGATTCCATTAATAAAGAATAATAATGAATTTTTAGAAAAGCAATTTTGCAACTGCTTTGGAAAGTAATGTTTAGTTTTAGTGACACTTTAATATGTTTCCAAAGAGGAAGAAAAAAGCCTGCTTAGTAAGAAAGCTTAAGATGCAGGATAAATGCATGTTTTTTTTCTTTTCAGTGGCTTATTCCAAATAGGCCTTCTTGCAAGTCTGTGAACTATTCACTGAACTTTGTTCTTATCTATGAAGGTAAACATTATCATAAATAGTTGTAGCATTAGACTTTACATAGTAACTGCAAAAAGCTTTCCAAACACTCTAGAAAAACAAACTAAAGGGCAGAACACAATTGAAGGTAGGAATTCTTAAAATGCACTTACGAAACATTCCATACATTTCAAGGATTATACAAGGAATTTATCTAGTACACATGCAAAAGATTCTACAGCTAAGTCACAAAAAAATTCGCCTTTCTCACTCAAAGCCACACTGGTACATTTATAAGTAACATTTCCTTCAAATTATCAATGAATAATTAAAATATTTTCTTTATTTTTGATGTCCTTATGTGTCTTTATGATTATTTTGTAATATTGTTGATAATGATGGCATTTATGTTATCTTTATAGAGTGATCCAGGAAACAGTGATACCAGTGGCTAAGTTCCAATATGTGCCATCAATGTTACCACCTTATTACATTTTCATGAGGGT
This sequence comes from Urocolius indicus, assembly GCA_013401255.1. Taxonomy (NCBI): domain Eukaryota; kingdom Metazoa; phylum Chordata; class Aves; order Coliiformes; family Coliidae; genus Urocolius; species Urocolius indicus. The sequence continues at coordinate 277,842 of WBNH01001306.1, forward strand.
TATTTCCTGCATTTTATTTCTGTTTTTATAGCTGTGAGAAAAGGGTATGAAAGCTGTTGTAGTCTTCCTATTAGCATCATAGATAATAGCGTGTTCAGATTTGTTCTGGGGATATGAAATAGACTTAGTGGTTGCACATCTTCATTTCCTAATCAGATTAAGGACATGCATGTCTATGATATTGTTACTATGAAAATAGAAGTTCCAGCAGAAACTCAGTTCACATTGAATTAATTGTTGTAGTGACAATTAATTTAAGTAGATGTTTCTTTAGAAAATCTCGAGTCAGATTTTTAAATGTACAGCCAACTTCATTTTTAGATATTTAGCAATGATGGCAGATCTTATTAGGTGCCCATTTGCTTTATTAATTATGTAAATAGAACAGTCAGGAAAAGGTTATGGGACTCTCAGGTGTCAGTGAATGACTAAATTGGGAATTACACAAAAATATTTTTCTCTTGAACAAACCTCCTTGTGATTTATTTCATGGTCTTATTGCTAATGTTGCCCTCTCAGCAGTGCTTGGTAATTTCATAGGTTTGCACGTATATCCCAGTTTGTAGTTGTAAGTTGTATACTGAAATGTCAATAAGACCATCAGTAGGAGGTAGATCTTACTCCACACTGCTGACTTTATTTGTTCCAATTAAGTGTAGGCATCTGAGGCATTTAAATTAGGACCCAAATTTCTTGAAGCTGTTTTTATAATCAGTGGAGAGATACCAACTCTTTACATGACAATTGGGACTGAATCTCTGGTAAGTAATTAAATCCACCTAGTAGCAGCACTGTCTTCTCTAGGTGACTAGCTTCCTACAGTGTCTGAGTGGACCTTCTTCCCAAGTTTTTCCCACAGAGGCAACTCTAGCCAAAATTCCAACAGAGTGTGCCATAGACATAATTTAGCATAATTCAGGGAAGAATATTCTTCCGATTTCACTGATTTCCAGGAGATTGTCCTACTTTAATGATTTCCAGATTTCCCAAAGTAACATTTTTTTGTGCCTTCCTATTCACCCAAGAAAAAACTAAGACAATAGATGATAATTAACATACTGTATTTGCTTTTAATAAATTCCTAACTTTAAATATTATCTATTTGTAATGACAATTGTTAAAACTATTTGGAAGATGGAAAAACATGATGAAACAATGAAAAAGAACATTTTTATTTTGAAAGCACTAATAATACTGTCAACTAGATCTGATACTGTAATATACAAAAAAATAGACACATTGCTCAGTTTCTCTGAACACAGGAATATTTGAACACTCCTTTCTGTGTTTATGTTTCTATGCCTGCCTTCAAAGCTCACTGCTTCCCTTTGGTTCTACTATTATCCCTAAACGAAGGGCTTTTGTCAGACTTATGATCCGAATTTAGGCTTTGGAACTTCACCTAAAGTCAAAACCCCTGTAAGAACCTTAAAATATTAATTCCAATATTTGGTGTAATACCCCAATTTGCCACTGTAAATATTTGGGAACTGTGGGTCACTTCCTTAACTGTCATTGCCTGACCTGCAATCATGTTACACCATATATTTGGTGATACAATTTTGATTAAAACTAGGGTAAGAGATTGTTACATAATAAATTACATTTCAGAGAAAAAACAATCTCTTGTATAATACAGACTTCAATAAATATGAATAAATAATTAAACAATAAATTTAATTCTAAATCTCTTGTCTGTTAACTGAAAGGAGACCTCTAATTCATGCAGCTACATTTACTGGTAAAATGAAGTGTCACCGAAGTCTTCAAATCTTTGAACCATGTTAACCATTACTTATGCAAACTGAATTATGTGGCTTGTAGCACCATGTAAGAGAACTTCTACTATCTTTATATAGAATGGTACAAGCCAAATGTAACCACATAATTATTAGTTATGCAAATATGTATGAACTTAAACCAAGGAGAAAACATTTTCGGTGTTTGAACAACAAATAAACATCTGGTCTCCAAACTGACTGAAGTCAGTTGACAAAGCATCTCCTTTAACACTTTATTATTTTCTCCAGACTCCCCTGTAAATTTTGGTTCATTACCTTCACAAATCACTCAGCTGAACCAACAGCTGCCACAAGCTGAAGTGTGTGCACATTTTAAAGGTGATTCACTGCTGGAGTCACTGAAGAGCAGTGTTTTTTCCAGTGGCAAAAGGGAACAGAGAAGTGGGCAGAGAAGACCAAAGACCTTCAGTTAGCAGAAGCATATACATCCTTAGTTCTTTGAAGGCTGTGACAAATTGCATAAACTTGGCATTGAGGACTTGGCATTGCAGACTTAGCATTAGATGTATGCTGTCAAGTATGAAAGGTACAGACATATGGTAAGCACTCAAATATCTGATGCTTAAGGGTGTGGAAAGCAACTATGCAGAATTGGTAGCAGATGTTCCTTCAGGATGCGTGTGTATCTAGGTCCTATGGAAGGGCCTACAGCTTTAATGACAACAATTAACATGTAAGCTATGCAAGTTTCCATTAATTCTACCTCATCTGTAGAGATTTGCCTGTAATCCAATAATTTCCTCAACATCTCAAGGTAAACTTGTCCTTTCTGTGTAATTAGAAAGGACAGCTACAGAAAAGGTCATAGAGCTGACCTAATTCTGTAATACATTCTTAAAAATGGCTATGAAAAAATCCCCACAACTCTACAGGAGTTTTAGTTTGGCAGAAATAAGATGATATTTTAAATGTAACCATTTAACATCTAAGTAATAGAATTTTCATCTTTAAAATCATGAGTGACAAGAAGAGGGTGAATACTGAGTGTTGTTCACCTTCTCTTGTACTAAGAAACTACAGAGCATTGAACAAATTAAAAGGAAAAGGTAAGAAGTAATAAGAATATTGCACCCTGAACAAAATTATGAATGACCTAAGGTATGGGACTTCTTGCCATAGCCTGGTAGTGAATTCTGCATGAATAGAGAGCAAGGGTAAGGAAGTTCATGGAAATGAAAACTCTCACTACAACAAGGAAGTTGAGGTGCTGGAGAATATCCAAAGAAGAGCAACAAAGCTGACAAAGAGTCTAGAGAACAAGTCTTATGAGGAGCAGCTGAGGGAACTGGGGTTGATTCACTTGAAGACGAGGGGAGACATGATCACTCTCTACAACTACATGAAAGGAGGTTGTAGCAAGGTAGCCATTGGTCTCTTGTCCCAAGTTACAAGTGCTAGGACAAGAAGAAGTGGCCTTCAGATGCACCAGGGGATGTTTAGATTCGATCGTAGGAAAATCATTTTCACTGAAAGCACTGTCAAGCATTGAAATAGGCTACTCGGGAGAGTGATGGAGTCACCATCCCTGGGGGTATTTAAAAGTCATGTAGATGAGGTGTTAAGGGACATGGTTTAATGGTGAGCTTCATAGTACCGGGTTAATGGTTGGACCCAATGATCTGAAAGGTTTTTTACAGTCTAAAAAATGGTATGATTCTATGATTTTAATCTCGGGAACACCAAGAATCAAATTATTGAAAACATTATGGGCCCATATAAATTTATTTTTACACTCTTATTATTTAGACATTCACATTTAAACTCTATTGAGAACAATCTCTTTGGCTAAATAGACTTGATCAGGTGTAATGCATCCGTTATACACTTTAAGACGTTTCTCAATTACTAGCAAATGCCTTAGTAAAACTTGTTTGTAATGATACATTAAAATAATCTTAATAAAATCTTTTAACATATATTTCCCAATAAAATTTAGATCATAGAATCATAGAATGGTAGGGGTTGGAAGGGACCTTTAGAGATAATCTAGTCTATTGGACTCATCTTCAGTCCATGAAAAGTAAAATATTCTTTAGCATATTTACTGTGGTAAATTTGAAAAAACTGTAATTCATCTGAAATCATAACTCTATTCAGTATTTCAAAGGTATTTATCTGTTTTGGCACTTCATGCCTTTTGTTCTACACCCTTTCATGTTAGGCTCCTTTGCAGCTCTATGTTAAACAAACAAGTGCAGAAATCAGAGTGATACGTTCCTGTTTGAGGCATACCTTTGACTTTCAATAGTCCTTCTTTAGGTTTGTCCAAAATTAATTGTCAAGATCTAGTTGAGATTCCTTTGGTCTTATTCTGTGACGCCAACTTTGTTATTCAAGTGTGAGCAGCTAAGTAATGTGATAACAAAACCTGGCAATAGACTAAAAAATAGTTGCACTCACCAACTAAGGGATTCATAGTAATTTTCATTGTGTTTTGGAGAAATTTTTCAGTTTCCCCAGGAGAAGTTATTGCTTATAGATTTGTACCTTAAAAAGTTTTCAATATTCATGGAAATAAATTAACAGAATGAGACCTTGATCTACTATGATGCTTTTTCATTATACCTCACAACTACATTTCTTACTTTTTCCGCTCCTAGATCTTTCCAGTAATTTTAGACACAGCTAGACATCTGAAAAGAACTATTTGTGTAACTGACTTTTGGTATGTAATTTGTCTCAGTGGTCATAGAAATCCAAGGATTCTTTTTGTCCATTCAAACAGCTTACTACAAGCTGCCCTCTGTGTTAGTGACCTTGCAGCCAGAGGGCCCTCTGCACATAAGTTAGGCAAAAAGGATTTCTGTAATTCTCCTTCCTTCTTCATTTCCCCGCTGCATGCTGTATTACTGTGATTCCCCTCCACAGAAACAGAACATGTTATCGGCACTAGAGCTACCAAAGAATTTCTATAGGAATAAAATAAGAACTTTTGGCTGTAGGACCATAGCCTTTTATAAACTTTAAATGATTTTTTTATAGACTTTAAATTATTGCTAGGAGTTTTCATTCTTGTATTGTTGGCAAAGGCGTAAGTATGAAAATCATCGTGTCACTGATGTGCAATGGTTAGGAGACTTGGCTTGTTAGTGTATGCTCAAAGAAATTCAAATGATGTTACTTGCTACCCTGCACGTCACCTAGATCTTTGTAGCAGCAGCAGTTTTTTTTATCCTGGGGTAGACCACACAAAATTCACAACAAAACTTCTTTGTTGCATAACACTGTTTCATCTTTCAGTAGGAAGCCAAAGACTAAATGAAACTCCATTTTAAATTAAGTACTTCTTAATAAACTGCACTTTTATTAATTATTTACTCATGGACCAGGAGTTGTACTTCTACAATTTAGTATCAGTCTGTAAGGAAACTGAAAGGATTACAGTGATGTGATTTATAGAATGAGCAATAGGAAAAGAAAGGAAATTCAGTAATTAGTCTGGTATAAACTCTATACAATAAAAGTAATGAACTAACACTTCTAGTATTTTTCAGCTAGTTATTTTCCTGACTCTGTTTTGATCTTTGTAGGTATAATTAATTTGCCCAGGATCACTTAGGCATCTCTAGCACCCTACAAACATTAATGGATGTATCCTTAAAACCAATCATGAACTTTAAAGGTTAGTGCTAAAGGCATAAAACAAAGGCAATTTACACAGATATGGGAAATGTGGCAAAGCAGAAAACTGAAGGAGGATCTTACACATTTTTAATTTTTCTCTGGTTTATGGAATTAATTTTAATTATAGAAAAGTTAAGCAAAACTGTTTAAACAGTTTAGAAATCATTAATATTTTCATTAAAATATTGATAAGGTCAAGATCGATGAGCTTTTAATTTGGTGCAGCCACTCATTATGCACCACATATTTTAACTGGTCATTATATCCTGTATGTAATACACCCTGCCACGAGCCACAGTTTACAGTGTTGCAGATATGGGCAGCACCCTTAAAAGTGTCAGTTTGTCCCAGTAATGGTGTCAGGCAAGCTCTTACCTGCATGAAGTTGTCTTTTCCATTCTGTGAAGAAAGGTGAAAATATATCTTCAGAAGGATATTAAGGATTCCTTCTGTGCAGTTCAAAGTCAGCATAGATGGATCTATATGTCCAGAATTATAGACATAGGAAAATATTCAAATGCAAAGAATAAGAAGAGGTGGCTGAGCAGATCTTGATAATCTCCAGATTTGTCAAGTGAGAGACTGGCAGATAGTCCCTTTCTGTTCCACTTCAATTCTTTCCACTGAGGACTCTAACTTCCATGTCTTCACTTGTCATATTACAACTTCTAAGTGTTGCAGTTAGAGTATCTTGAAATGATCAGTAAAAGAAGCTGACCTTCAAAGCATTAGTATTTCAACAACTGTGCAATGTTTTTAAACACTATTATCTTCATATTAGGTAAAGGGAAAATGTGATTCCAAATTTCTTATAAGAAAGCTTTTGTTTTCTTGAAGTTGAAATAGTTTAGGAAGTACAAACTCAGCAACTATATTGCCAACTTATTGAGTTAATCATCACATTTTAGATACACCATTCATGTATTATAAATAACATCTTCATCATTATGTCTTTTGTATTTATTTTTTCTTAAAGGAGCTATGACTAACATTCTTAGATGATATATTCCCAGAAATAAGTTTTCCTTTCTGTTTAACTTTGATTCAAATAAAGGAATACACATCTAGTTAAATTCCATGTTTTAAGACATTTATACAAACTTATTCTGATTTGATATTGTAAATCTTCAAAGCAATCATAAAAGACAAAAGAAAAAAATGCAATGTACGTTAAGACTAATTAAGTCTGATCTCTTATGGATTTGTGTTATTTAGTATCCAAAGCTTCCTGCAGCAGTAACCATGGCAGGACACAAGCAACAAATGGGAAAGATTTAACATGTGCTGCCGATAATCCAGAAGTACACACACTCTTTGTTTCCATGTTGGCAGGCTAGCCATCTGTCTGAGTGCAATATATAGTTCTATCTGTTTGATCTATGAATCTTATCTGTCTCAATGTGATCTGTCTTTCCCACAACAGGACTGCTAATTCAAATCTCTTTCCAATAGGCAGATGGCTATTTTCACAAAATTTATTAGAATTTAATGGCTTTGAAGACTTTATTCTTTTTTTTTTTCTTTTTTTTTTTAATGTTCAGAGGTGATCAGGAAAAGAATGTGGGGAGATCAATTAACAGATGGGTAGGGAAGCAGCTAGTGAAAACGTACATACCTTGTTTCCTAGCAAAATAACAGCAGCTCAACAATGGCAAAAGAATTGTCGGTAATTGGTAAGATTAGAGAAATACCCAAACTTGCCCATTTCAGGTCACTCAGATGTAGGGCATGTCACAATAGCAAGACAAACATCTAAAGATACTTGAGAAATAAGTGTAGTTTGCAGGATATAGAGTCAAAATAGTCCTACAGTGAAATTGTCTTGCACAACATAAATAGAGGTTCAAAATTCCTACATAGAATCATGGGGTTGGAAGGGAGTCCACACAGGGTCACCAAGATGATCAGGGAACTGTAGACTGTGGAAACTAAGTGCTGGATGTCAGAAGATTGAGGCATCCCTTTTTATTTTGCATCTAGGGATGAGACAAGGGGTAATGAGATGAGGCTGGAACACAAATAGTTCCATTTAAACACAAGAAAATACTATTTCACGGTTCAGGTGAGGGAGCCCTGGTCCAGGCTGCCAACAGAGGCAGGACAAAGGCTCCTAAGTCACATTGGTGACTTACTTGTCTTACCAATAAGGTGACTACTGCCTTTAAGCCATTAAGATAACTTTAATGTCTTTAAAAATACGTCCTAGTCCTATTCATTTCATTAAAATATTACTATATATATCTTGATCAGTGTAACTGATGCATGTCTTATTGCCCATGAATCTAGTGGTAAAAAATTACTGTCTTTTCTACTCCTGCTTTATTTTGTTTTGTTTTTATTTACACTTTAATAACTACTAAAAAAATCTTTTCTTCTGTATTTATTGATCTTTTGCTTTCTGTCAGTCATTGCTTAATGTCTTGATAGCTTCTGTACGTTATTAATTAAACACTGTAACACATTATTTATATCAGATTTCATGTTTTGTTTGATTAAATAAGATAGTTGCCAAACATAACGAATCTAGTTTACTTTGGCTGATATTAAAAAGATTCTGTCCCTTTACAATACTAGATGTGTTCATTTAGTTAATAACTGTGCTGCAGTAATGTAGAACACGGACTGGAATGTATGTATCTGTTGTTTTCAGAGTTTCACAGTTTTGAGAAATAGTATTTCAGTTTAGTTCCCTTAAACTTCTGGAGAATATTTCCAAAATTCAATTCAACTGTTTTTGGCTGCTCTTGCACTGAACAAAAATACCTGATTATAATTATATGCCTTCTCCTTAGATTCAAATATTTAAACTAGAAAATACTTTCTAATTCAAGGTAAGGGTGGGTATATTCTTCCTCATTACTCCCTTTGTAGCTCATGCTAGTTGGTGCAAACAATTAGCCCTTTTATAAATAGCTTGGTAAAGTTCTGTGCCTGTAAAGACCAATATTTAAACAGTAGCATAGGATTTGATATAGTAAAGCATGAGGTTCTTAATGTGAAAAATAGCTTTGACAGAGATTATTTAATTAAAAATCAAAAGGCCTGAAGTTTGATGTCACATTATTTGATGTAAACAATGACATTTGTTACTCAGAGGGCTGGAGCACCTCTCCTATGAGAATAGACTGTGAGAATTGTGGTTTTTCAGCCTGGAGAAGTGTCCAGGGAGAACTTAGGGTGGCCTTTCAACACTTAAAAGGGAGTTATGAAAAAGATGGCAACAGACTTTAGTTTCAGAATTTCCTGTATTTTCTGTCCTACAATTTCCCAAATTATGGACTTCCAGACCCAAAAACAGTATCATATTTGACATGCAGACACAAAAACACGTAAGAAAATCTTTGTCTTAAATAAATACTCATCTTTAATCTATTTAAAAATCCCATATCCTCATTGTACAAAAAATATTTTTCCTGTTGAATGAGGTTCTCAAGACACGTGCCAACAGTATTCTACTTTCAAATCATTGACCAAACTTGAAGCTCAAAGAGAATAGGGTCAATCTCCCTCAACCATATTATATATATATATATATATATGTCTTTTAAATTGTATTTGATTTCTTATAAAATATCCTCATCAGCAGTTTTGTGATGCCCTCGTGTTTTGATGTAGCTGAACTGCCATGAATCCCACCAGCTGTTGGGGAGCAAAGTCAAAGAGGATAAGAATCCTCTATATAAACTGTTATATACAGTAATTAATATTTTCTGTTACATGAAAGCGAGAAAAATTGTTATCCTAAGGAACAACTTAGGATCAACTTTTTATGACCTTGTTTGTCATAGAATCATAGAATAGTTTGTGTTGGAAAAGACATTAAACATCACCTGGTTCCAATCCCCGTGATATGGACAGGGACTTTTTCCACAAATCAACTGCTGTGAATCCAGATGCTAATCCCTTTTTATATTTCTGAATCTATAATTTCATGTATAGACTTTGTGGAGAATGCTATGAAAAATCCTGATGTCTTTTTATTTTGTTAAAGGCCTTCATAATTGGCCATTGCAGGGTTTAGAGTTAACATTTGTCATAAGTGTCTTCAAGATAGCTCTCTAAATACTTGCAGAGGTTGCATATTGGAGCTTTGAAACACTATTTCAGATTTTTTTTTTCATGTGAAATAGCATTTATCTCATTATCAGTGTGCTTTTCAGTTCAAAGGTGTTCCTCCTTTAAATTTGTTGCGAAACAAGCCCAATAACATTTATTTTGGTATTTTTGACCTCAGGAAATATTTTTTTGAGGTCAATCAAAAGTCAAAGTGGACACGTTTTAAACTACTCCTTTAAAGAGGTCAAGACGAGATGTAACTAACGTCACAAAAGTTAAAGATTAGGGATTAATCCACTGAGAAATCATTTACAGATCATATTTCAATGGCTTCAGTCATTTTTAAAAGTGTACTCTCTCATAAGATTTCTACTTTCTTACAGGAGTTGCAGCTATATATGTAAACAGACTTCCTTTACTATTTCTGTTAGAAATCAAATTGCTGAACTAGAGTTTTCCTTAAAAATAGAACAGACACCTTGTTAACTAACGAAAAACAATCTCTTCCTAAATATATTAGTTTAGTAAGACCAATATATTAAAACATCCATTTACTCCTTTAGAAGAACTTCTAAATTAAAGCAATCTCATTAAAAGAAGTACCTGAGAGAGCAGAATTTGGAGTGTTAATGTGATGAAAAATTTCTATTATAAGAAAGATTCTGCTTATTCATAAGCATACATACAATTAATACAACTACTTTGAAGAATCTATTTTGAAGGAAAATTTTGAGTCATATACAGACTTTTTTTTCAAATGGAAGCTGCCAGAAGATCAAATTGTAAAAAAATAGTGTTTGTTCAGGTGCAGAAGATACTGATGAAAAATAGCAGCAAAGATTTCAGGACCAAGCCACATTGTTAGATGTCCCTGCAGTACTTCAATTAAAGTTTTAGAGGGAAGGATATCATTTTCCAAACTCTTAACCAAAATACAATGAATACACCTTATTATGTTATTACAGTGATTTCAAGAAAAAAGCAGTGGGATTCAATGAAGCAATGTAGATATCTATGTTTCAGATACATGATCTAGTCATCAGTATTCGATTTATAGGCAGTAGACCTTTGTAGCCATATCATTTTATTCAGAAAATATGAAATTATATTAATTAAATCCAAGGTATCTACTAAAAATAAAGATGACTAGTTTGCGTAGAGATCACAGACAGCTTCAGTTGCTTTTCTACAGTCTGTAGTTTGGCACAGAAAGAGAAAAATCCTTTCCTCCTACAATGGTTACAAATCTGCCTTATTAAAAGATACTACAAATAAATACTTCATGTAAAGTAGGATGGTTTTATTCCAAGTGAGTATCCTGCATATTCTAAAGACACTGGAACTGTTGGGTTTAATCTGAGCAAAAATGAAATTACCATTTTAAATTACTACAATCATGCCCAGTGAAACAGATGAATGCCGAGAGCTCATATTTGAAATAAATTTTTTGAGGAATATCTCTATAGTTTTCACTTCAGAAAACAAAGAAAACTTTACATATACTTTTGTGTATTACCCTAATCTTTTAGAACTTTAAAAAGTTTTCTGAATCTATCTGCAGAGACAAGTTTTGAAGTGAAGTATTAAAAAGACAAATAAATTGAACAAAATGCTTATGCAATAACAGCTCAGTGTGTTTGATTTGGAAAGAAGAGGGAAGTGTCTGTTTTCCTTTTGAGGTTTTCTTCAGCAGCTAGCTTTCTAACTGTACTAATATTTGTGGCTATTTGAAATCACACAGCTGGCTTTTTTGTTGCCTTTTAATATAAGTTAAGAACTTTATGATCCTTCACCCATTTTCATCTTCAGTCCCATAATATGTCATAGCAGTGTTGGCAGTTGTTCTGATTTTCACGCTATCATAATACTATATATTAAATTCATTGGATAAAATATTTTTTGAAGAATCTTCATTTATGACATTTTCCAACTCTTGTTCCTACACTCGCATAAACAAAAGCTGGAAAAGGCATTTGGAGGTGATCAAGTCAGCCCCACCATTCAATGAAGGGCTAATTTTAAACTATATAGCTCAAAGTAACAATGAGACGTCCTCTTTGTCTTCTCTTACTAAAGATGAATAGGTGCAGTTCTCTGAGCTTCTGCAATATATCACAAACTGCAGCACCCAAATGTTGATGGCCTTCACCTAGACTCACACAAATTTAAGCAAGAAGAAAGCAAGTGAAAGATTAATTTACTGCTTTCACTGTTTCTTAGATGTAAAGTGATTGGGGAAGATATTTTTATTACATAGGTTTTAATTTCAGTATACTTGCTCTCCTTCCCTTGTTGGAGATTTCAGTGATTCCATGAGATGGCAAACAGTGAACAAACAGTTAAGACTCTGGTTCCAGTGAGATTCCTGACTGCTATTTTGTGATTCCATTTCTTGTATTTTTTAGCTCTCCAACTCTTAGGGGTCAGAACTGTTTCATTCTGCCTCAGCATCATCTAGTATAACAAAGCCATGCTCTTGCCATACTAATCTTGATGTTGTAGCAGCGCTGTTTCAGAGGTAGAATAGGTAATACCTCAGACATGTGTCCTCTTAGCCATAGTGTCTCCCGAAGGTCTCCTGGCTTCCATGCCGCACATTCCAAGTGGCTTAACACACTCCTCAACCTCAGCATACAATTAATAAAAGCCTACAATTCCTGCTATGAGCAATTACTGAATCTCTCTGCTCAAAATATGCTCTGTTCAGCTGGAGTACCCCACTCAGAGTTTATTAAGACTTGGCTCTGTTATCATCTGTTTCCCAGCCAGAAACTATGAGAGTTATGACACAAGAGGAAAACTAGAAAAACAGAACTGACATTGATTTCCATGTGTGCATGATCTTGCTCCAAAGACTAGTAACATAGCAACAAGGGTTGGATTTTTTGTTTTTAATCTGCTTTTTTTTCCCCCCACTATTTATATAGCCCTATTCATCTTTTTAAGACTATAGTTTAAGTTGTTTGATTTCTTTGGGGCATTGTGTTTCTGTTCAAAATAGAGGATGAATTCACAATATCTTGTTCACAGTACTCACGCATTCACTCACTTATGCTTGTGATAGCTAAACCCTGCTGTAGCATCTGGTTTTGATGGAGTTTCTACTTTCATTCACTAATTCTGTTGATATGACCAGGTCATCATGTGTGACTTCATCTGATATCAAACAGCATAGTTTAATTGGTTTATTTTACATTTGAACCTCAGCATCTCCATTTCACTTTTAACAATACCCTTGTGTAACTTTCTACAGTAACATAAATCAAGAGTAAGCTCATTTTTAGAGATATATTTTATTTCCACTCTCAACTCAGATTCCCCTTTCGTGTCAATACATTATTATCCTCTCCTAACCTTAGCACTGAAGCAGAGCTACCAAGTTATTTATGAGCATTAAGATATGTTAATTTGTGTAACATGACAGTAGCAAAGTCTCAGCCATTTTTTTAGGTATCCTGCTCCCTGGACACCTGTATATTCAGAGTAGGCACAGGGTCTGATTAACTACTGCATGTGGCTACTGTGCATTACAGAGGGGAGTTTCCAGGTAGCTGTGTGCTCAGGAAGTTGAAAAGTCAGAAATTATAAGGAAGCATATGGTGGTTGAACATTTACCCTTCTGACAATTTGGCAGCTACTCAGCTCAGCTCAGAATTCAAATCTATGAAACCTCTCAAAACTTTCTTCTTCAAAAACGAAAAACTGAAGATCAAACGCTTTGCAAGATAGTATTTTCAATGTTCTGGTTCTGCAGGGGGGGTTGGACTAGGTGATCTCTAAAGATCCCTTTCAACCCTGCCATTCTGTGATTCTATGATTCTTATACTAAGTGTTTACTGCATTTACTGATAGAGAAGCTAAGGCCCAAAATCGTACATTGCAAGGGAAAATGCTCCCACGTATGTTAATTTCACCTAACTTCGCTAACATCTCCAAACAACTTTTACCATGAAAATGTCCCATGAAAATCAGAGCAGAAACCTAGTTATATATTACTCTAGTTATTGGTAGCAATTTTGTAATCTATTTCAAAAAAAAAAAAAAAAGAAAAAAACCCAAATTCCTGAAGGAATAAAGAACCTAACTGTAAGTGATTTATCAAACTACATTTAAGTGAAACACTTACTACACAATTTTAGTCCCTTTCCCTCAGACAAAGAGTTTATCTCTTTCAAAACAAAGTAATTCAATGGAACCCTAAAGTATCAAACAAACCTTTTCCATCAGCCGTGTTCCTTTTGTCAGAGCCAGCCTACCTATTCACAACACCTCAACTAAGCTTCTAGCGGGCTTTTATGAGGACCAGGTGATCTTCAAGATATTATTTGATCCTCTGTCTCACATGTAAAATTGGAAGGCAACTGATTATTTGCAGATGGAGCTGGTTTAAATTTTTAAGAACTTTAAGAACTGCCCATTTATAGTAAATAATGACAGATTTTAACTAAGTGCTGGGGCTCTGATCGGTTGTTTGATCTCCAGATGCACACATATTCTGAAATTGTGAATTTCATAGTTTCTAACTATCTCATAAAGTTTTCCTGAATTTTGGCAGGGGCCAAAACTTCATATAGCTTTTAGTTAGCTTAATTATTCCATGGTAACATGAATCAAGAGTACAAAAAGATATAATAGACATTATATTTGGACATTACTAAATATCAGGGTTCCCAGCAGTAGGAACTGATCACATAATTCTTTCACTGCAACTTAGCATGAATAAAAAAGGAGTTTTGTGTTTCTATTATCAGGAAATGACTTTTCAAAGGAAAACTGAACCTATTAGAATTTGTATGTAGCAAATTTCTACCTGTCCCCAAAGAGTAGCACTATATTAGAACTGCTTTGGACCTCTGTTTTTAACAGATGGCATCTGTTATTTTGAAGAAACAAGTAAAACTTATGAAACCTGAATAACTTGTTTCTTTGAAAAGCATTTCTTTTTTCTTTTTGCCAGAAGTTGTATTACTGCAGCCAGAGATTTTGTTGTTTGCTATAAATTAATAATTATATTTAGAAGATTCTCCTCTCCTTTTGATTCCTGGGAAATTAGAACATAAATATCTATGAGCATACATACTGATAAATTCAAACAGACATTTCAATGTTCTAAATAATTTATTGATACTTAGAAAGGAACAGATAAATACACAGGTGGCTAATTTTTAATGCAAGTTTCTCAATGATTTACTAAGAACATCTGCCAGTTGCTTTATATGTGTTCTGTTCAGTACTCTAATGCTCATAAAGAAGTTGTCCTGAAGGAATGGGAGAACTGCTTCTGAACTGGCATGATGTATTTGGTGCAATGCACATATCAGTGCTGATAGAGAACCAAGTTTCTCTCAAAGATTGTGAAGCGCAAATAGACTTTTTCATTTTGTTGTGGGTTTTTGTTGTTGTTGTTGTGGGGGGTTTTTTGTATGTGTTTTTTTTTTCTTTTCTTTTAGACATGCCAAAGTTTAGTAAGGGAGTGAAAAATACAGAGAAGGGATTTGGTGGAGATTTTGTGCAGACATAAATTGTATAACTCTCCAAGAACATATAGATGAAAAAATTTTTATGAGCTAATAAAACTTTTTTTTCAAGAATCTGCTGCAATTTCAGCAAGATAGCTGCAGTACAGGATTTTCTTTGACTGCATATGTGGTTCCATTTACCTTGACTGAACTTGAAGAAAACTCATGAATGTATTTAGACTACAATGGAAGTCAAACGAGATTGTGATACTAAGTATATGTGGCTGAGGATAGTTCTTATTAAAATAACTTGTTCATATGAATGCGAGGATAAGACGAGGAGAACTGAGCCTTTGATACATTCATGTGTCATCAGGCTTCCTCAAGAAACACATGAGTTTTAAGGGAATTATAGCTACCACATGCCAGTATCTCCAAACAGGCTAACTATGGAGACAAGCTCTTCCTGAAATGCAGTTGCTTGATGGAAGAATGCAGAAATACAAGCCCTATCTAGTACAATGGCAGGTACTACAGCAAGTTACTTTGTAACTTTAAATGCACACAGTGCATTCCCGTTGACTTCCAAAGAGGTTGTGTCATTCCTTACAGGAAGCTCACTTTTATTCACTTTGTTTTCCTATGTAAGAATACAAAAGTGTAATTTTGAGTGTCAAAGCCATCAGCAGGAGTTTATTACTGCTTAATGACTTCAATATTTTCCTTTATTTTGTTCTGCACGAAAGAACTTTTATTGTCATTACTTGATCTGGAAACAAAGTGAAGATTTTATCCCCCTGTACCAAATACATCAATGCACCACTATTCTTTATTAAAATTATGCACTAAACACAAGACTCCTTTTCTTGATGACTTATAACGAAGGACTGAATTCATTTCACTCTTCTGTTTCTTTTCCTGAGCTAAAATGAGTTTTAAAAGGATATATTTATTTATATCATTATGTCAACAAGACTTTGCCTGTTATGGACAGGGAATCTGACATCTTTGAAGATGAAGCAATTAAACAGTACTCAGAATCTAGGCCTCTGAATTAATCTGTATATGTCTTTTGTCTGTTGCTTTAAAAGGCTGAGCTATCTCTGAATGTCTTGAAAACAGCAGGGAAATCAAGTAAAAAATAAATCCCACCGACAAGATCCTTCTTCACTTCTCCCTCAAAAAATCCTGTTCACATCCCCCAAACTAGGAAGAAGAAACTATGAAGGTCGAAGGCTGAAACAAAAAAATCCCAAATGGAAGTTCTTTATGTATAATATATCTTTTGTCAGTTAAGCCTTCAGCTATGTATTTGCTTAAAAGGAAGCAAAGCTACTATGCTTATCTTCCTATCTTCTTTTAATTGTTCTTCAGGAAGATATTCCAAGTAAAATCTTTCACAGCTAACTGCTGATGAAAGAATAATAGAAAGAGGACATAGCAATGTGCTTCTGCTCAGTAAGATTCTATGTATCCTCATTTATTTCACTTAGTGTCCACCTGCCCTATTGTCCTTAGTTATTTTGTATTTTTCTGTCTGCATTTAATGTTGCGGAACAAAAGGAAAATTGCATTCTCAGTATGCAGATCAACACTGACCGAAATACTTCTACCTTGCATAAACAAACCAAAGAAAAAAGTTTAAGCTCTGTATCAGCCCTTGACAGTTATTTTTGTCTGTAGCAGGTGTAACATTTTAACATTTTCTTTAACATTCTTGGTAAGAAAGCCTTAAATAAAGAAAACCTCTCCACCTCTCAAGCTGAAGTTAAATAAATAAAAAAGCCATTTAATGGTAGCTCTTAATGCATGTTGACACAGTCGGTAATGGCTGATTCAACATTAAGAAGCCAATAAAAATCAATATAAGCATGATGCATGATATGAAAAATACACCTTTGACTTTCTGCAATGTATTTTTCTATCATGAAATTTTGAGAAATTCTGTTCTGCCAATAAATTAGGAAAAAAAAATAATGAAATTGTTTTGAATTTAATACTTTCTCATTGATCTTTATTCTCTAGACTTGAGTCATCAAAGCACTTAAAGCAGTAACTTTAAGCATAACATTGTTAAGCTTGCCATTGTCTTTTGTTAAATTGGAAATGGATTATCAGTGTGATGTGATGTCTCATGATCCTTCAGTTAAGGCACTCATTTCCAATTTAATAAGACACCTGCACCTTTGCTGTAGTGATGGTAAACAGCTTTCCAACACAGTCTTTGCACCAGCTGCAACACCTGGCAAAAGTGTTAAAGAACCAACACATTCCGTTTCAGTCAAAGTCTTCTTTCCACCCATCAGTGATTTCATCTAAGTGATCTCTGCTGATCACTCTACTGATCAACCACCAAACTGAGCCAATTCTCAGCACCTCCCTTTTGGCCTGTGTACCTTGCAGTCAAAGGTGTTATTTCAGGACATGTAGGCTTATTGGAACTGGTATAAAACTGATAGAAACCAGCTACTCATGTACTAATAGTCATGACTCTGTAAGCAGTACAAAATGGCAGAAGCATTGTGCAGCTGAACAAACACTGTAGGTCTAAGAGAACATTAGTCTGCAACCAAGGTATATGATAAAATCAATTAGAGGCTGTTTTACATACACTTCAGTACACATTCAAGCCACAGAAGACACATATCCTATGTCTATAGTATTGAAAAGGATTAGGAAACAAACTACTCCCTAGAAGATGAAAAACATGAGCTGCAGTAATGAAAATTACAGCTTAAATAAAACCAAACTGTTGTGAGCCCAACCCAGCATCTTTTCTCTACAAATAGCCTGTGCCAAAGTCAGTGGGAGACCTTGCCTTTACAAATATGGAAAGATCAAGTCAATTCCTTCCAATAATACTCATTACCCTTTAAAAATATGTAAAAAGTAATGAAAAAGCAAACACTGTTTGAAAGCTAGTGTTACTTTTACCTCCAGAGTAGGAAATTTGAATGCTCTCTATTTCTTCAAAAAACAAAAATCATTATTTTTTTCAATCCTATTTTAAATAACAAAATCACTTGGTAAATTTTCATATTTGTTTTCTTTCTTGTTTCTAATCTGAAAATCTGCAGGCACTTTGTTTAATAAGCCTTACAACATTCTTTTGTAAATTCTTCCATAACTGGGAATCCAGGCACAACAATTTGTCTTATTTCAACAACCAGCGGTACAGATACTTCTACATGTCTGCCAGTGTTCAGAGTGCAAGTCCTGCCCAGACTATCAGAAATGAAGATGCAAGCATAACACATAGAGTGATTTCATTTCTCCAGGCCTTGAATCCGCCCCCTTATTTCCACCCAAGAAGAATGGTTTCTGCTCATTCATGATTTTAATGATCTTAGTTTGTTTTTGTTAATATATACTCAAAATATACTGAATACTTCAGACTTCTAAAAGTTTCCTAAAAAGGTTAGTTTATATAATTTTCCGGACTTTTCACATTCTTTTTTCACAAAATTGTTAGGTCTAAATCCTAGACAGTTTCAAATCATTGCCAAAACTTGCAATGAGTACATTTACAGCTGGAGCTTCAATCTACTTTTGTATTTGATAAATAGTTTATGAAAGTCATTGCATGTCATTTGAGACATTTTGACATGTTGATAGATTCTTTTGTTTATTCTTTTTTTTTTTTCAACTTTTTTGAGTTCCAGAAGTGCAAAGTTGCTATTTTAAGCACGTGTTACAGCAGATGGAGCACATGCTGTACAAATTTCTAGCACTAGCAGGTAGGTATATGTGTGGCAGTTTCTCTCACCTGGATCCTTTCTTCTATGCTGTATTTAGCAGCTTACTTTCAAAATGTGATCAGAAACAAAAGATTTGTACCCCCAAATTCTCATTCCAAGTTGATTTTCTGTGAAATGCTAACTATGAAAACAGATGTTTTCATTATCTGTCAATATACATGGATTGTGCATCATATGTGTTCCATGCTGACAGACTTGAAACATAATTTATGCATAGATGACTATCGTAACGGTGTCTCCAGGAATGCTTTTTGAACATATATCTCTCAAACTGCATTTACCATTTTTTGTAGTCATAAACAAGACAAGGTAGAAAAATTTTACTGTTCGCTTTTCCAGATTTAAAGAATGAAGGGAGAAATTCATGTGACTGTCATAATTTCATTAAATGGTACCAGATAAAGGCATAAAATAGTGATAGAACTATTTTTTTAATCTGTGTGTTATACATTTGGAAGATTCTTTCCATAAAAAGCCTTAAAAGAAGCAGAAAAATAATTTTACTCTAAAATTACAGGGCCTCCATTATTTTTTGGGTAAGCTAGAAATAGTGCATCTTTGAAATCAGTGAGATTTGCCCCAGATATTTTCTGAATTTTGCCTGATCATGAGGGTCTGAGCTGAAACAATCAGTTTGGGAACGAGAAAACTGAATGTCACATGACCTCAAACAGTCAAAGGGAATGAGACACTTTGGCACTAAATGTTACGCTAGTAAGGTTTGCTTTGCCCACATACTTGCTAGAATGCCTCACTCCTAGTGCTTTATTTTCAAAAACCAGTAAGTGTGGCTCTTATTACTTTCATGCTTTCACTTATTCTATTTTCCAGGTTTACAGCTTGAACTGCTACTGCCCGAGAGCTTTTAATATTTTGTCTTTCTATGTTTACTGTTAAAATGTTTTGACACAGTATTACACTTAAAACAATAACAATATTTTAGGTTCTATTATTGAACATAGACAGAACAGAGATGTTAATGTAAAGAGTACTGCATAAAGTTAAACAGAATATGAATGGAAATAAAGATTCACTGTTGCTTGACACCTAAGGAACAGAATTTTCCTTATATATTTTATTATGGATATGTTCCTCAATTAGTTTCTCCTTTCAGACTGTTTTGAACTGTTACTATAAGAATGAAATAATGTCTTTACATACAGACTATACATAATTCTTTGCCAATGCAGAATTATTGTAGTGTGTTTTCATGTAGATTATTGTTTCCTTTGACATTTTTTCCTTTATTTGATATTTTTCCACTGCCTCTTGAATATATCTACTTTTTGACAACTACCATAATTTTGAACCTCAGTGAAAAGATGCTCCAGCTCTGAAACTTAGAACAGACAAAAAGACCAGGACTTTGTTATACTTCATTAACTTTTTCCAAAAATCCCAAATGTTGCTGGTAGGTAAATACGCTTTCCTTCAGATCTTTGCTGTTGAACTAAATTAAATATTAGCTTTTTCCTATTTTTTACAGCACCTTTTGATGTAAATGTATATTTTTAAACTATATAAACTCAAATATCACTCATTAAATATGATGCATATATTCTTGTTGATCGAGGACACAGCTTTGCTTTAAAAAGTTATGTTCAAAGGTCTTTTGGAGAGCTTTTCAAGATTCAGTGGCTTTAATTAAGAAATAATCAGTAGAATTTTTTGCTTTTCAATTTTTTGAAAGTTTTTTTAAAAAATTGTGATGATATATTCCCACACAGGTTTTACTTTCACCAAGGTCAAGCTCATAATGATGGCTCCCACCAGAACTGTAGCTTGGCCTCAAACACATGTTTAGTACATATTTAGCAATTTAATTGTTATTACATTTCTATGCTTATACAAAGTAAAAGCTGTATAAAAAAAGGACCATTTTCTGTAATTTAAGCTCAATATTTTCAATGGTAATGCTGGATTGTTAGATTTCTGCAATTTATTTTCCAGTAACTTCCAATATATCGAATCCAAGAATATTTGAGAGATATTCTAAATTAATCTATTCATACACATTTGTGTTTCCTTTCACTCCTGTATTAATCATTTTCAGCACCATAAACTGCAGTCTGATTGAAAGAATACATCAAATCAGATAATTATCCCATATAACAGGTTGATAATAAAGTAAACATGAACCAACAATGTGCCCTCATGGCCAAGAAGGCCAATGGGATGTATCAAGATGTATCAAGAAGAGTGTGGGCAGCAGGTCAAGAGAAGTTCTGCTCCCCCTATACTCTGCCTTGGTGAGGTCTCACCTGGAGTCCTGTGTCCAGTTCTGGGCTCCTCAGCTTAAAAGGGACAGGGAATTGTTGGAGACAGCCAGTGCAGTGCCACCAAGATGATCAGGGGACTAGAACATCTTCCTTATGAGGAAAGGCTGCAGGAACTGGAGCTGATTAGTCTGGAGAAGACTGTGTGGGGATCTCGTTAATATTTGTAAGTATCTACATGGTGGATGTCAGGAAGTTGGGGCACCACTTTTTTCTGTTGTACCTAGTGACAGGACAAGGGCTAATGAGATGAAGCTGGAACACAGAAAGTTCCATTTAAACATAAGAAAAATCTATTTTATTCTGAGCATGACAGAGCACTGGAACAGGCTGCCAAGCGGGGTTGTGGAGTTTTACTTCTTTGGAGGTCTTAAAAACTCTCCTGTGTAACCTGATCTAGGTGGACCTGCTTCTGCAGGGGAGTTGGACTAGATGATCTTTAAAGGTCCCTTTCAACCCCTACCATTCTAAGATTCTATGATTTCTATCGGTTTGGTAGGAATGGTCAACAGTCAACACACCATCATGACAACAAAAATGGAAACATTTTTTAGGATTTTTTTTTTCTCTCTCTCACATTTTGCATTGTGATGTACTCTTTCTCCTTTTAACAGTCTTTGAGGATCACTGGTAACACAAGATACCTTTGGTTTTCTTATGGTAGAAACACTAACTTCTTATCCCTCTCTGATTTTAATTCTAATATTAGAACATAGCAGCTTTACATCCTTTTAGGACAATTGTGCAAGATAAAATCATCTTGTTATGTTAGAAGATTTGTCATATTATTGCTGAGAAAATTTTGAAGGCGTACCTCTAATTATATTCTGTGAGTGGGAGAGTAGTGACTGTTAATATAAAATAGGGCATATAATTCTGAATGCTAGAAAAGCATTGTGCTAATTAGGTCATCTTTTCAAGATGTAAGGATTTAAAAGACTGTATTTCAAAATATTAGAAGCTGATGAATCCACTGGCTGGATGAACACAAGACTGTTGTGACTCCACGTTCAAAGGTTTAGCAAGACTGAGTATGAGTGAACGTTCTTGGCACTAGTGATGAAGGTCTTGCCATTCTCCTTGGATAGCCTCAAGGAAGTGATTCCAAGTGCCCTCTAATTTACTGGGATTTCTCAGATGGTTAATGTTCCACTGTATGCTGTTCGGATTCTGTCTTTATGGTGATGGATCACATAATCTAACGTGGATTTCACAAGCATTTATTTCCTGATATCAAAGTTGAATTTACAAAGCAATAGTAACCTTTCATGGTCCACAGCAGGATATAAGTGCACATTTCATCACAGGCCTTTTGAAGGCCTGCTTTGTAAGGATGTATGAGCGGTTCCACACATATGTGACTACAGCTGTTCTAGTCAATAGTACACTATTATTGTCTATTCTATTATTTTCATTTCTATACTCCACTTATGAGTTGTAGGATTTATTTCCTCTTTTTTACGTATAGTCATATTGCAATACCATTATGTTAAAGAGATAAGATGGAATTTAGTAACAAGGTAAATAGACCTCACAGGGTATACTGACCCTAGAGTCTTCTTTTCAGCTGAAGTCAAATCTTCAAATCCCAAACCATGCAGTCTGCAGCAATGCGTTGCATTTCCATGGAAAAATATCTCCCTTTCACCCCATACAATTAAGTCCTATAAAATATTATGAAGCCAGTATGACTACAATATGAAGGAGAGGGTTTGATTTTACGTTGTGTAAGAATGAAGGATATAATTTAATCTTTAGAGAATGAGATAGTTTCTAAATATTTTATTGGGTGTTTTGGGATTTTTACATATGAAAAGGGCATTTTCCTGTGGTGGGGATATTTCATGAGACCGTTTGGGACTTAATAAACTCTGGGAAGGAAAAAATAAAAATTCATTAGATAGGTAATATATGACTCTCCCTCAGGCCTGAAAGAAGATCGCTGTCCTATATTGTAGGTAAAATGGCTGGGCCGTTATCCTGTACAGTGCAATCCACTAATATCAGCTCATTAGCTTTCTCTTTGCATTTCACACCCACTATATAGTCTTTAAACAGTAGACTTTCCAACATAGGAAAACACAGTATTAACATTTCATTATAGTATTGTATAAAAATAATGTATCAACATATGTTATTTTAAACATTTTATGAAGAATTCGTGCTTTGGGAACTTTATTTTTTTACTGTGTAACATTCAATCTATGTATTACTGTATATCATACTTGTGTTTAATTTAAACCGTATATGGTTTGCTAGCACTTTGTTTCAGAACATGAATTATAAACCAAATAGCATATTCATAAGTTTGAGAAATAGAAAAGATTGTAGAAGCTATATTCTTTCTAGGAGTATTTAAGAGTAAAAGAGAAGTATCCTTAAAAACATTTAAGAAGAGAACATAGTGGTTCTCACTTTTGTCCCGTTTTTTTTTCTTACTATAAACAAACCGAAGTGATGGGATGGGTCTTCTAAAACTGAGAAAAGTCTACTAAAATGCAAATTTCCATCTTCAAGAATGAATGAGAATTTCCCTCTTCAAAATTCAAAATGAGAATTTCCCTCTTCAAGGGGATTCTATATTGATGAAATGGCTGCAGTGTGCCATAATGAAGACTTGCGGCAGAGGAGAAGTTAAGAAAATACAAGCACCTATAAACTGTTTTTCTAAAATATGAACTGAAACATAGCAGTAAATAATTTCTGAGGAAGAGAGTGGATAGTTAAAAATACAAAGAGAATGAGAATGTCCTCAGAGCAAAAGACAAATCAGGACTTTTTGGGATTGTTATAAAAATTAAGGGATTCCTGAAGCAATAAATATGTTTAAAAACAAAAATAGTAAAGCAACTGCCAATGGAAAGAGCTTGGAAAGCTACAGAAAATTTATAAGAGCAGATGAATGTAGAAAAGAAAATTAATGAAGTGCAAAAATTAAACTGTACCTATAGATGATATCAAAGAACAAGTAAATAGTTCAGCAAGAAACGACCTTTGAAGAGAAAAATGATTATGCAGATAAAATTTGAGTTCACATGATTTTCCAATATACAAGACAGCTTTGAAATGAACCAAGATGCTACTTCTGAGCTTAAAATACTTTCCACTGTTGAGGAGACTGAGATTGTTTTTTTTTTATCAGAGCAGTGCAGAAATGCTCTTGTCTCCAATTTACATTGAGCTTTGTCAAAATCTGCAATCTAAAATTTAGAAAAAGATGAATTATTGCTCAAGTGCCTTTTGTGGAGTTTTTTTCAGCTAAAGGAAATATTTACTGTTCTATTCTTGCTTATTTTCCTTAATATTTCCCCTGCAGAGCTGGCAAGAACATCATTTTTAATTAAGTTTGTTGGCCAAATTGTTGAAAGAGATAGGCTTCCCAAGATGAATTAGAGAGTTGCAGAGAGGTGTATAGAAACATAGAATAAATTAAAAATACTGTTAGTCAAAGTGTTCCAGGAAAAGTTGTGAAAATTGAATCAACAGCCAAAATTATGCAGGGTTTGAAATAAAAAAAAAACAGATTTGGAATCCACACTATAGTGAGATTATTTAGCTTCGTTTCTTATTTTCTCTGCAGAAAAGAACAGACTTCTGGAGAAGAAAGTTTTAAAATGTTTCTGTGTGCTTTTTCCAATCCAGAGTGATGAAAAATTTTTATCTGGGAAATTATGCATCAAATATACACATTTAAATAAAAGTATTAGAAATGTTTTGGTATTTTTAGTGATATTAGGTAGCCAATGTTTCCTCATGAAGAGGAAATAGCAAACTTGGGAAAACAGATGTCGGAATTACTGTTAGAGAAGTGTTTGTTTGAATAAGAAATTTCACTCAAGAACAAGTTTTCCAAATTACATAATTTCTGGGGTTAGATTTATAAGCCTTTATTACTTTCACTATGTCTATATAGCAGACTGTGAATGTGATCTAAGTTCAATTAAATTTGAAAGTTTAATGAATAGTGTCTATCACAAGAGACTTATCTTCCCTAAAGTTAGCTATTTCATTGGGGTCTATTATTGAGCTGATTCATCCCATTTTGAAACAGGAGTCTAAGATAAGTGAAATTAATGATATATCTCCCTCACCTCGCAGTGCTGTAGAAGCCTGACCAACACCGATGAAGGTTCAGTGAGATTTATCTTGCCTGAAAGCATTCTCTGAATTCTTTTTATTATGCTTAATGGGGCCTTATGAGAAAAAAATAAAAATATAACGTTTTTTTGCACTCTGCTGGGTGAAGGATAGAATAGTTCAACATCAAACATAGTGACAACGAACTGAACAGTTTACTGGGTTCAATGTGAAGCACTGTCTGAAAAATTACAGTAACTGCTTTGCACTTGCTGGGAAATTACATAGCTTTTCTTTCTAACTATGGCTTTCCAGACCTTCCACCAAGAAGTGTCATAAAATGAGAACCAGTAAATATAGATTCATGATAGTTTGAGGGATTAAAATAATGAAAATTTCTGCATTGCATGTTTGCTGACTGTGTAAATCTATGCTAAAACAACATTACTAAAATAACGTCTATCAATTAATAGGAAATATCAAGGTGAAGTTTACTTGTGTGACAAAATAACCAACTTGTGCATTATATGTGATATGACCTTGGCAGAAGAAAAATTAGTCATATACATAAAGAACACATAATATTTAAAAGGAAAAAGAATATATCTTATTTCCCAATTTTGAGAGTTCATAATTTATAGAGATTTTTGAATGTTTACTATCAACATTTAAAAAACAAGACTGATTAAAATAACTCTCTCAGTCACTAAGAAGTTTGAACTGTAGATTAATTGTTCAGACATGTCTACCAGCACAGGTAAACACCTATTAACTGTCTATAATCACAGGTTATTATTTTTATGTGGTTGAGATAATTGAATAATCATAGATTTTGTCACTGGATTTCACTGTAGAGGATGATGAATCACATATACAAAGCTCAAATCATGCTTCTCATTTCGTCTCCAAGCTTCTTATCTCATTCAAGGTTCAAACAGCACCTTTCAGGTACTACTAATTCCACTTCACTCTTTCTTCCGACTGGAGAGCCTCTTGCTCTTTCTGTTTCACTCAGATTTCACCTGTATGTAAGTGTCATGCCTTTGTTCCCGCAGCTGTTTCTTCACCAAAGACAAAGGTCTCATTCAATTTTTTTTTCCTTCCATTTCGAATGTTCAGGACAAGAAGTTCCCAAAGAAAAGGATGATAGCAATTTAATAGTAACAGAATGTTATTCTTTGACATTTTTTTCAGCCTGTTACAAGTTTTCCGTTTATTTCGTTAATTTGGACAATTTGGTGCAACTGAAATCTTCAGAGAAAAGGTACAACCTATATCAGACCTGTGGAAGTTCACCCTAAAATACTAATTTTGTCAAAACTGTAAACAACTAAGTGCAAGGCTTGATGATAGAAATTACTGGGAGGTCTTAACTACAAGAAGTGATACATCATCCCTGAATGTGATAGTATGTGAGCTGCATTTATGCTTTGCAAACACACTTCCTGAAGTAGCTGTGAAACGAATTTGTTCTCAGGTCATTCCACCCATCTCAGCTTTCTTCAATGCTGAAATTGCTCTGACAGGTTTCCAGTATCCATGATTCTCTTTCGCCTGACTTCCCAAAACACACTAATCTTGCAGCAAGGACTCTCTGGCCACACACGAATTGAAATTTACTGCTGTGAGATTTTGATGCCAAGGCCAGGAATGTGTTTTCCACTAAGACTAGCCCAGGGTATGTGGCAGGTTTCCTGTCTGGTCTCACTGCTCTTGCCATTTTGGACTAGCATGAGAGGCTACTGCATAAAGGTTCTCCTCATAAGTTGTCTTTTGTCCTGCTGCCATTTTCCTTTGACTGACTTCAACCTGAAAAGCTTGTTCCATTCGGAATAGTTTATTATCAACCAGGGCTTACAAAAATAGCATGAAGAGACTATTTTATGCAGGGAACATACACTTCTGCTTCCAATGTGCTCATGATATACTTCATAAGCCAATAATCAACTTGTGAAACTTTAGTTTGTGATTGTAAATTGCAAAATCATTCTTTTTAAAGTATTTGGAGAACAAATAGATTCTTTAAAAAAAAAAAAGCCATAGTTCTTTATTTGCACATGCCTAACGTAACAGGACAGCATTATCTGTTATACAGATATTGTACCTAGTTTCTACTTCTACCTTTAGGTTGTTAGAAAACTTTAGTATGTGTATATTAGGTATCTGTGCTTAAATTTCTTTTCAGAGTCAGTCTGAAGAAGCTAGAGCTTCAAAAAAACTTTAACAATGTTGAATGTTCAAGCCATGAGATTTGAGTGTCACAGACAGTATATCTCATGTTCACTGTGTGATTTATCATATGATAATATTTGCAAATGGAAACATCTTTAGTTGGCAACAGTCCTATATTTTCATCTGTGTGAGTGAGCCAAAAAAAGTAGATACTATTTATTGAACTTCCTGTATTCATATAGGAGAAATATCTTCAACAAAAAAGTCACATGTTATGAGACACCTTTAGGCTTGATTAATTTACAATAATCTAAGGTGAAAAGAGAAAAGGAAGAAGCACTGTTATCTCATTTCAAAATGTAGTGAGTTACAGGCTTAGACACATGGACAAGTTCTCACCAAGGTAACAGGGTTCTCTTGTGTTCTCTTGGTTTGTGGCAAATATGAAATAATTTAAATAATCCTTGTCCTCTTTCATCGCATATTTTGTTGAGGAACAAAGATATATAATACACTTCACACTTGTCACGGGCTAAGAGATTGAATATAAACATCATTATTAGGAAGGTAACTCATTATGGCACTGTGACTTTCTTCGTGTCTGTGACCTGAGACCAAGATTGACTTTCTGTGCTCAACACTGAATCTACACTTCTTGAGCCTTACTCACATATCTAACCTGAAATCAAAAGTTTTAAAGTTTTTCCAGTCCTATCCATGATAACTCAAGAAAGTCTAATCCTACAGTATATCCATTCTGACAGTGGAAAAAAAAAAGATATCAAATGTATTGAATGAGCTAGATTTCCAGCTGCCATCTGTAGACTCAAGAAGCTTGGATATTCAGATAAGCTACTAACATTTGGAATATTTATTCAGTGAAAGTAAAGCTGAAACGTTTGGAGGCTACCCATCACTATTATTACTAGAACAGTGTTTGATTGCCAGCAACAATCCTTTCGTTGACAAGATTATGATTGCACCTAATAATATATCTTGAGGACAGGAGAAAAATTCTAGCAATGCATATGCAACAGCTGCTCAATTTTAGTATAGTCACTGTGGTTTTTAAATTGTTACTCCCACATGCCTTGTGTTTCTTTTTTGATTTGTGGGGAATAAAGGGTTTTGGTTTGTCCTTTTTTTCACAGTATGAGAAAACAGTTTGATATTGGGAAGAGAAACTAAGATCCTTAATACTTACTCAGAACACCAAAATCAATTACAAGGTTTCTTCTTCCAATACACTACCAACTATTATTACTCAGGAGAAAGAATTCATTATCTGTAGCATTCTGCCAATAGTGTGTGTACATATATATATATATATGTGTATATATATATCGCCTTTGTGTTTCATACAAGTGTTTTTCTTAAGAAAAATGTAAATCAACTTTGATCAAAGTTAATAATTTGTCTCCTTACAATTGGCTTAGTGCAATTCGATGAACATCTTGCAGTCTGATCCCTCTTGTTTCTTAAAAATCACAGGAGTGTTAAAATATATAGGTCCATGACTCCTGGGCCAATCTGTGATCGATTTTTCTGCTGAAGTAATCTCTGGAACTATATGTAACAACAGTTAAAGTTCTGCATGAGGAATAAAAAGAAGCCAAGACTGACAGATCACTGACTACAGAAGGTTTATTGTACAGTCTGTTTACCACATTATCCAATTTAAGCAAAACTTGGTGCCTGAAAGTAACTTCATTTAACTGTGTTTGAAAAAAAACCACAAGGTTTGATGGACTGTAAGAGAGAAAATCATCTTATTTTGGGAGGATACAATGATTTACTGCAGCACTTGCTTGTTAATGTTTCAGAAGTTTCTTGACTTCCTTAAGGCCATTTCCTCTCTGCCCCAAACTCTATCCTCCAAACGACAGTCTTTCAAGCATTTTATGATGGGTGAGATTTGTGTCATGTTTAGTCTTGGTCATATGTCTTTCAAGATAGGTGAGATGAAATCACCTGGGAATAAAAAGAGAAAATATCAGAGGGTGATAGGAAAAAGCAGTTATATTTGGAATGGGGGAAATGTGGCATCAGAAATGATGAAGGTCTTGTGAAAAAAAAAACAACTGATCAGTCAAGGTTAAGATGAAACAAAATGAGAAACTCCCTAGAGATTAGAGCATGTGCAAAGTTTACTGTATTTCAAAGACCATTGAGTTAATTGCATCATATGAAAGCAAAGTTTCACCTGCAAGGATACACAGGGAAAGAGGAAGCTGGTGCATAAATATTTCTCATTTATTTCTTGTACTCCTTGGATAAAAAGAGTTTCAAAATATTCCTCTGTATTAAATTCAGAAATTCTAGTTTGCTTTCTTATACAAAAAAGAACTTTTATTGATTTTAAAGGCTTGTGGTCTTCTGCAGGGAGCTCATTATACGGGAAAGGTCTAGATAAATCTGCTTCAAAGTAGCAGTTAACTTGGAATCCTATCAATATATTTCAAAGAAAAGTCTCTCATCTGCAGTCAGTGCACTATCACTTTTCTCTGTCTTTATCTCTCTGTGTGTGTCTGTATGCTTACACATATACATTCCCTGGAAGTACCACAGTAGGTTTGTATGAATGTATATACATATGCAAAAATATATATATGTAAACATATCAAGAGAGATATGTATATTCTTAAGTACATCATTCAACAGAAGGTTGCTTCAGGAAGGCTCATTTTAATTAGTTATTTGCAAAACATTGTTGAAAAATACATTTCACGTGTAAATGCATTTCATACTGATTTGGCAGGAATAAAGCCAGTTAATTAATCCCAGTTGTAATGAACACAATTTTTCTCCCACTATTTCATTCTTGCTTTGGAAGCACCTTCTGAAGTTAAAATCACACATGTGGCATAGACCTGTATTTCCACAAATGAGGTCTGTTAGTATAGTCATTAGGATTAAATTTATGTGAACAGGAGACCAGGAGCAGTCTACTAGTCCCAGTGGATTCCTTCAGTTTGGATTCACAATTTGTGTGAGTTATGACAACATTCTAATTAGTGCTTTGGACATACAGTTTTCCACTTGGCAGATAGACTACAATAGCTCTTTCAGAAATTCTACTCATTATGTCTTATTAGTATCAAGCAAGACAATATAAATCTGATTTTACAAGAGATTTATAAGAACTCCTACTGGGAAGTGGTCCTTTCTCAAATGACTCCTAGTTTCTTTTTCTGTGTGTCAGCTGAATATTTCTAGAATTTAGCCTTTAATACAAAGTATAGTCCATAATAGTATCTAAAAATGTCAATGTCTCAGAAAGTAGATACCATTACTTCAAGCTAAAATCACTTTTAGGAGAAAAAAAAAAAAAAGGTAGTGTTAGTATTTCACCAAATATCTGTAAAAGAATAAAACATTATTGCTATGTATTTCCTAATCAAACTCTGAAAATAAATGATTTCAATATAATTCATTTACATTCATACGTGAAATTGAACATCTTGATTCTGGAGAGGAATTTTGGGTTTAGATCAAAATAATGAATTTTATTGCATTTTTTTTTTTAAGCTAGAAATCCATTAATCACCAAAGCTTTAGATGTCTGTTTCTATTGAAGTGGTTTAAGATTTTTTAATTGTCCTGGAATTAACATGTATTCATCTCGATTGGCTTTTATAGGAGTGCAGCATGTCTACTTAAAGTTGACATATTTCTATCTTGTATAGTGAAAAAGGAAATCGAAAAGCACTGTTAATTCTGTTGCTGGTCAGGTTTGGGTACGAATAATTGTACGATAAGCACAAGTTTCCCACCCTACAAAATTGTCTCCTTCCAAACCACAGCCAGAGGGTAACCCAGCATGTACCTGATGTTCAGCATTGAGAATTTGAGCCTGCATTCAGAGCCATGGCTTGGTATAAATCCCACAGCTAGATCTGGAATACGACCAGTTGGGTCTGGAATAAGATGTACAGAGACAAAAATCAGTATAAGGTATGGTAATGGTTCATTTAACACAACTTCCTGCACTGGAACTGTGGTTTTTGCTGCTGTTTTGACCAAATCTGAGCAACATTAATTACACTGTATGTGCTGTCATGCCATTTGAACAGGGCTTCTGTTTCGCATGCATTGGTAGGAAGGTGCACATGATTTGGTGAGTTCAGTGTTCATGGAACATATTCTGCACTCAGTGCAAATTATACAAGTGTTCAGACTTCCTATGCAGTGACAAATCCTGCAGAAGGTATTTAATATTTATTTTTAGGAATAAACATGGTTCCTGATGCACTGTGGGAGCTTACACATGCCTTGATTGCAATTCACATTTTCAGTTGCAGCAAAACAATACATTTTTCTGTATGAAAACAGAGAGAATAAGATGCCTTTGCTTACATCCACATGGGCTGATGATTCATGTTGTATTTGACAAACAGGTCGATTTTCAGACTTTGATCATTGTCAGCCGAATAATGACTTGCAAAGTCAAAAAAGAAGAAAGTGTGATTTCTTCATCTGTTAAAACTAAGTACAGTATACTTAGTGACAATGAAAAATAAATGCATGGAGCTAAATTCTGGTTATATATAACAAACTCACATTGTATTAAACCCTTTGAATGTATTTACAGTAAATTACACGTGAGTAGATGAATACCCCAGATGTTCTGAACAGGGAATGAAAGCAATTCTGTAAAGTTGATGAACTGTTCATTTTATCTCGATATAGATTTAAAACAAAGGTCTTAATTGCCTTATGTCTTTAATATCTTTTTCTCCCCATTTGGTTTTATCTTGTTATTTGTTTAATTTGATAACCTTTTGCTCTCTGTTGAACTTATGGAAATCAACATGAGTGAGTTAAAATACATTGTTTTCTGTAGCTTTTTCTAAAATACTGTCTTATACTACAAAACCTA
Source organism: Urocolius indicus (assembly GCA_013401255.1). Classification (NCBI taxonomy): domain Eukaryota; kingdom Metazoa; phylum Chordata; class Aves; order Coliiformes; family Coliidae; genus Urocolius; species Urocolius indicus. The sequence continues at coordinate 309,945 of WBNH01001306.1, forward strand.
TATTTTATATTTCTGTCATATGCTATAGAAAAGATAAGAAAGCAGTATGTATGAAGCAATGGGAGAATTCATCAAGTTTGGGTATTAATTTAGTGGAAGTATTTTAATTTCCTACTATCTTTATTTTTTCAACCTGTGAATGAGTCATTTTGACCCTTGTACAGCTTTATGTGAGAGATATATAAAAAAGCTTTTAATATATTTAAACCTTTAGGCTTTATAAGGGATATTTTCTTCTTTCAATCAAAAACACCAAAACAATCAAAAACCCCAGTAAATTGCCTAATTTTAATTTTGTTTTGGAGATTTTTTTTTCCTATAAATGTTTTAGAATAAAGAGATCCAAGGGAAATACTATTTAATTTCCTTTTGTGTAAAAACTTGACCAAATTCCATACCTTGGAGTTTTTCCTAGCCATTCAGATAGCTTATGGATCATAAGTATTTCCACAGTAGCAGTGGCAAGTACTCATCAGCTTGCAGAATGCACTACACAGACTCTGAGATGTCTCTCTCCACAGTAACTGTTGCTTGGCAGGAAGGGAAATTAAATACTGTTACCACCATCATTCTCTGTCTGAGACTACATTAAAAGGTAGAAGTGCTCTTCTTTTGCTGCCGAGTCTCATCTTGAGTGCCTCCAGGTTGCTGCCTGGCTCTGTACCCCTACATTTCTGGATTGTCTTTCCAATGGAAGGAAAAGAAGAAACCAACACTCGTTGCAGTGAGCACAACTTGGTGGTTCACTTCAGAGTATACCTGCCTCACAGGTGGTTAGTTACGCTTACTGTACAATATGTTCTGAGGTTACTTATAAGCAATAATGGAGATAGGACAACATTTTGACTGTACAGTCAAAACAGGGGTTGTGCTTGAGTGTAGAAATCTGGCTTATATGGTATCAAAGTAAGCTAGAGTTATAAAGGGAACTTTTCCCTTGTTTTACCAGCTGCCTGTAACACCTGCTGATTCCATGAAAACTCAGCTCAAAATGTTGCCTTCTTTTTAATTACAAAGCCAAGAATCAAACTTTGCTTAGCAAAATATAAAAATAGAAAACTCTGTAGGCAAGATACCATTACCAATATCTCGTTAGTAATTCATTATTTTAAAAAGGAATTGCCAAGAACAAGTCACTTTTAATTGTATAGCAGGTTATATTTACCTTTCACAAGAATGTCAGATGGAACTGCATTTTCAAAACCCTTTTTAAATCTCAGACTTCCCAGTCTTTTCTAAAGCAGCACATTAATGTTCAATAAAGTAGGATGTAATTTTACAGAATACTTGTAATTCCACATTTAACTCCCACTGTGAGTGGTCCAGCTCTAGAGGTTGATATGGTGCCAGGTATTTCTACATGACACGTGAAACTTTCCTATGAAGACAAGGCCTCAGTTACCTTTGGTTTTGGTTTTTTTCAGTAAAGCCTTATTTTACTGCAACATTTCTGTCTGTGTGGTATAAACTCAGTTTCCTGGAGCAGTTGCAAAGAAAGCTTTAATGAATAGGGCAGCATCTTAACCTCACATCTTGAAGAACGGGTATTTGGAATACAACACATCCCACCCCTCAATAGACTGTAGCACGTGGTTCTCAAAACTTACATAAACTCTATCACATTTCAAATGAACAAATTCTTGCTTTTGCCCAGTAAATTCTCTACAATTATGAATATCCTTCACCCTACTTATCCTCTGAATATCCTCAGGCATTGCAAGCATGCATTTATGCATCAATCATAGCAATGCTTTATTCCTTGAAAGAAATACTAGAGAAATGCAGGTGTTAGGTTGCACATAATCACGTTATGTGTACTGAGAAAGAGAATCAGCATGTAACTTTGTACAACTACAATGAAACCCCACCAAAGACTAGCAAAACAATAAGAGTTTGAGTTTAACCTACAAAGTTCATGATGACAACCCTAACTTTCATAAACAGATTTGCATAAGTAGATCTCAAAGATCATTTTGATTTTACTAGTGTCATGTTCTCTTTACTTAGGGAAATCGAGTCTCATCTGTCTTTATTGCTCCAAAAACTGTCCAGCAGCAGAATTGAAAACTGAGTTAGCCTACTTAATAAGTTAGTAAGTCATAACTAATCTTTCAGCTGTAACACAGAAATTGAGAGTTTTGTGATTGAAAACTGCCCAGTCAGTCACATCAAGTTGGGGAAAAACTTAGTAGTCCATGTAGTCCCTATGAGTAACAACTTTATAGTTTCAAAGTATTCAACATTCACTGCTAAATTTTTCATACTGTCAAGAAAAGAAATATTTTTTAATTTTTTATGGGAGGGAGGAAGAAAGTAGGAAAAAGAAATCAAGATTTTTCTCCAAGCTAAACCAAACTTTTCTGGGAGTCGCAGGATTATCCTTGAAGAGTCCTGGTTTCCTGGACTGTGCTCATAGCACTTTCTCATTTCCATTATCTCAAATAATACAAATATAAGCGCTCCTATTTTCTTGATTTTAAGTCCATAGTGTTAACATCGCAGTATTGTTAACCTTTTTTCCCTTTTTTATTTCAGCATTAAACTACAAGTCTTTACAGTAACAATTCAGGACAGAAGGAGACCAAGTAGTCCACTGCAGTCGTTCCCATGAACACATCTCTAATGTTTTCATTGCTTCAAAGTGCTTGTCAAACACTTTTTGAATGATCACAGTTGTGGTTTTTGGTGCCATCTCAGATGATCCATTCTACATTTTAATTACCCCTTTGCAGCCTGCTGATTGTCTGATCTTCTCATGTTTGACCTTGTGTCTATTAGCATTAAAACTTCCTAAGTTCTATGTAACTTTATCATATTTGCTAATTGTTTATTGAACGTTTACAGTGCATGGTGATGAATGAAAAACAACTATACTCCAGAACCCTGTATATTAAAGCCTGTCTCCCTGCACATGAACTGAAGATAAATGGAGATGAGAATCCAGGTTTCAGATTCTATACCTCGAGTTGTATGACAACAGTGTAGGGTTTGTGTGGTAGGGTTTTTTAGGTAACAAGGGAGGGGCTGCAATGGTGACCCCTGTGAGAAGCTGATTGAAGCTTACCCAGCTCCAAGTCAGACCCAAGGCCAAGGCCAAGACAACCAGGTGCCTCTGCAATCTCTATTTAGAAGGGAAAATGTACAATGGAAAAAGACATAGTGGAGGCAGTGGTTAAGATGTGAGATGACAGAGAAAGAACCAGGCAGATCCCAAGGCCAGTGAGGAGGTATGCTGGAACAGAGACCCCTTGCATCCCGGAGATGAGATATCAGTCCATCCTTCTGCAGCCCATGGAGATGTGCAGCAAAGATGCACCTGCAGCCCATGGAGGACCAGATGCCAAAGTAGGTAGCTATGTCTGAAGAAGGGTGTGACTCTGTGAGAAGGCTGCTTCTGAAGGACTACAGGCTGTGGAAGGAATCCATTCTGGAGCAGGTTGTGCAGAGCTGCAGCCCATGAGAAGGATTCATGTTGGAGAAGTTCATGGAGGACTATCTCCTCTGGAACGGATACCACACTGGAGCAGACAAGGAATGTGAGGGCCCTTCCACCTTGAGGAGGAGGGACAGGCAGTGATAATCTCTGAGAAACTGACTGCAACTTCTATTCTCTGTCCCCCTGCACTGCTCAGGGAGAAAGAGGTAGAGAAATCATAATCAGAGCAGAGTCCAGGAAGAGAAGACGGACAGAGGAAAGATTGTTTTCAAGATCTGGTTGTATTTCTCATCATTGTACTCTGTTACTCTGTTTTTGATTGATGGTAGATTGAATACATTTTGTTTTCTTCCCCAAGATGAGTCTGATTTGCCCACAACCATAATTGGTGAGTCAACCCTCCCCGTCCTTATCTGGATCCATGAGGTCATAGAATTATAGAATCATGGAAAGATAGAGACTGGAAGGGATCTTTAGAGATCATCTAGCCCAAACCCCCTGCAGAAGCAGATCCATCTAGATCAGGTCGCATAGGAACATGTCCAGGCAGGTCTTGAAGACCTCCAAGGAAGGAGGCTCCACAGCCCCTCTGGGCAGCCTGTTCCAGTGCTCCATTACTCTCACAGTGAAATAGTTTTTTCTTATATTTAAATGGAGCTTTTCATGTTGCAGCTTCATCCCATTACCCCTTGTCCTGTCACAGGGTACAACAGAAAAAGTGGTGAGAACCCCACACAGTCTCCTCTTATCCAGACTAAACAGGCCCAGTTCCTGCAGCCTTTCCTCATAAGGAAGATGTTCCAGTCCCCTTATTATCTTGGTGGCCCTGCACTGACTGTCTCCAGCAGTTCCCTGTCTCTTTGGAACTGGGGAGCCCAGAACTGGACACAAGACTACAGATGAGGCCTCATCAGGGCAGAGTAGAGGAGGAGGAGAACCTCCCTTGACCTGCTGCCATTGGCCTAACCATGAGTCATTGCAATTACTGGCTCATGGTTAGTTTATTGTCAACCAGGACTTCCAGGTCTCTCGCCACTGGGCTTTTTATCTTTCCTCTTCTCCATTTCACTGCTGCAAGGGAAGTAGAGAGCAGTGTGTTAGTTTGTTCCCAGATGGACTTAAACCACAGCAGTTTAGTAAAATTGTTATTCTACATTCCTCTACTCAGGCAAGGAAACGTGCTTATCTTTTCCTTGGTTACACAAAGCTGCATATTAAAATTCCGATGACAAATTCATATTATGTCTCCCTCAGACTTTGAAATAAATTTCTTTTGAGTGTGGCAAGCCAATTGCACATCATCTGTGATCCTTTCAATTATAATACTCAAAGTTTAAGGTTCACTTTTGCACTTCACTTTCTCTTCTAGTCCAATGAAAAGCAGTGGTCATGATCAACCACACATACATTGTGATTTGAGGCCATCTAGGTTAGCACTCCAGCATGACAGTATTGAAGCAATCAGGACAGTAGCGTTTAACAGTTAATGGAATTTTCTCACTGAAGTTTGCAATACCAGAGACCTCAAGAATAAAATAGATCACAGAAGTGGTTTTAAGGATGGGAGACATCCTCTGATATAGCTCCAGCAGTAGCATGCTGATGCAATGAGGTGATTTATAATCATGATTTTATTATTTTCCATCCCTGCTAGTAGAGAGAATCTGACTAAATTTAGAAACTTCAGGCACTCAGCAGAGCCCCATGTGAATATAAATATCAGCCAGTTACCTGCCCCTTGTGAGGGATTTTCTCTTGTTCCCATTGTGTTCCTATAAATACCATTGAGAAGGTTAGATGGGGGAATCTTTGTCTCTTACATAGACAAAACACCAGAGACCATATATATTCTGCTACACCTTGCCTCTTCATAAGGCCAGGGCTCCTTGACTCTGGCTCCCAGATGCTCTCAACTCTGAGCTAGGAGTTTACATCTCTGTGAGAGGCTGTATCTCAGTGACAAGCAGCAGATATCAATCACAAATGCTTATATCCTGAAAAGTACTTTCTACATTCACTTCCTGCTAATTTTTCCTAAACATTTAATGTTTATTATTCAATAAATATTAATAGCATAGCGATTACTCAAACTTGTGTTTTCTTTCTGTATTTTTAGAAGAAATACTTTCTGCTATCTCTAGGTAAACACTCTTCTAAAAGTATTCTTTTTTTCAAAGACTTCTTGAATGATTTCTCCCGAATTTTCAGTGTCTTGTTTATCTATTCTGTTATGTTAAAATATAAAGAAAGCCTAAGGATCTCCTCTCTATTTCAGTAGCCTTTCTCTATCTTTTTCCTTACTTACATCCCAACATTTTTTGTGCAGATCATAAATGAACTTCAAGCACTATAGACCATCTTTTACTTTGGATACTTGTTAAATTCTTGATACCAGGAAAATGAATGAAGATCAAGAAAAAATAAAACTCAATCAAATATATATTTTTTTGCTGTCCATTCTGGTTCTTTTGCCCACTCAACTCTTTCTTCTTCTAATTATGATCTGAAAAGATACTTTGTGAGCTGAAAAAAAATGTAGAACAGTTAGTCTACTATCTACTACTTCTGTGTTATAACTTTCAATAATATTCTGTTGAGGTATAACTATATTTTCTTATTCCCTTGTTTCTAATCTGTAAATTCCAAAATTCTCTCCCAGTTGTGATTTAATCACTGCATTGTAGTGAGATGATTTTGCCAGCTTCTGTTTCTTTTCCCTGATTAATACTTTCTTCATCTCTCAGAGGTTCATGTGGTTTGCAAATGCTGTGGAACAGTTTTCAGCTGATCTTTTAATCATGCAGTTTTCCTTTCATGGTTGGATTTAGCTTGGCTTCTAACATATCTTGCCAGTGCCCTCAAAGGCCAAAATGAGCATATTTAGATGTATTTGACATACATATCTAGATGGCATTTATCTCTAAATGGCAGAAATAAGTAAGGTCTGCCTGTGGGTCTGTCCCTCCCTGTGCTCAAAGCCAGTCCACAGCCACACAAAACCCACAGGCCAAAAGCACAATGCACAAGCTCAAGCTTGGGAGAATTTAACTACATTCCTGAGTCACTTTTGACTGTATGTATGAGCAGGCCTTTCCACCTGCTTGCAAAAGACTATATTAACAGATTCTTCATTAACCTGGTCCTTGTCCTCCCTTTCTGCTTAAGACAGTAGCAAGCCTGTGATGTGACATGCCTGTAGTTGTTGTGTAATGTACCTTTTCCCATAAATTTGTAAGCAGATGAGGAGTCTGAAATGAATAAAGCTGAGATAAAGGTTGTTACATGTAATATAAATAGATGTGAACCGGCAATTTAATATTGCCCTTTCATATTCCATACTGCATAGGACTGTAAAAGCTGAATCTGACAAAATCTATGCAGCAGTCACAAGTAACAAGTAAGCCTTGAATTCGAACTGATAATTTATGTGGGTACAACCAAATGCCTGTGAGTAAATTGAAATGATCTAGTCTAATAGCAGTACAGAAATTTAAGACTCAGATTTGTAACTGCTGAAATGTAAAGCAACGTATGCTTCACCAGTGGACTAATAAACTAAAGTAAGACTTAACCAAAGTTCTCCTTAAAGTGCCAGCAAAATTCATATAGATACTCCCCATTATAAATATTATTTGAATGATAAACTGAAACCACTGGTGAAAAATTAAAATGAGATCTGTTCAGTTTTAAACTACTCTCAAAATATAACATCCTGTTACTAAATGGTTTACAGACAAATTATTGGACTCAATAGAGGGGAAAATCTTTTGCCTGTACTACACAGGAGGTCAAGTTTGATGATCAAATGGTCCCTTCTGGCTATGAATCTACCTCTTTTCTGCAATGTACATGTAAAAGGTCAAATTTCCAAGACTGGAATGTTTCACTGAAGGACCAGAAGCTCTCTAAGTTGTCTTTAAAATAATGAAGGAAGTAAAAAAGACATAAAATAAGGACAAGAGAAGGAATACAAAATAAACAAAACTAAGGAATTTCTATCTTTCACCCTACAAATGGGAATAAAATGTTAAATATCAGCACATGCCGTGTGCTTCCAGAAGTACTTTTATGGCAGTGCTTCAAAACTCCAGCATGTAGCTTAAGGGTCTGTTTTGCATGAGATGTTTATATGTAATCTCTCACCTCACAAGAACCTAAAATTCTTCACTCAGAGGAAAATTATTTTGTGAACTTAATGTGTACATGTCAACCCATGTAAATACATAAATATAATTAAGGAGCTGCAGTGAGAAATATAAGCAGCAAAATAGCTGACAACAACAGCACAGTCCTGATATTTGCATCTACCCTTTCATATCATCCTGAGAGTGAAACATGTACCGAACAACATGTGGGTTTTTTGGAGTTTATGCTCTAAACTCAGTTAGGATTCAGTGTTTAGAAGAAGTCTCCATGAGGGTCACTCTTAAAAAAGTTTATGGTTTCTAACTGTGCCTTCCTTTACAAAGTCATTATACACTATAAATTATGTTTTAGTATTTTAACGTATTTGGCTGCACCCTGAAAAAAATCCCACTCAACTGCAAACAGTACCAGCCTATACCTTCCTAACAGTCAGTACATAATTTAGGTTCCTCTAATTATTTGCATTTCTCATAGGTGACTTCTCAAATACAAACAGCAATGAACATTCCTTTTTCCCTGTCTTAATCAGCTCAGCTTCTTCGCAACATTGACTAACTTATACTGTGAAGCTTCTTAACTATAATAAAAAAGGATATTTTAAAATAATACACATGCTACATATCGATTCCCTCCATCCATATGATCTTTACTTTTTGCCCCATTAAGCTTCACCATCCCATTAAGCTTCACTATTTTACAAGGGTTGAGTTTCTAATCCATACAACTGTTTTCTGATCTGTGCCTGCTGATAGGGCAAAAGTAGTAAGACATGACATTTTGAAAAAAAAATAACTATTAAGCTGGAGAGCAGAGTAAGATGTGTTTTATTTAATTGACAGTCTTGCATAGAGTAGCTTTTATCCACAGACTTAAAAGTACTCAAATTTTACAGCCTAGACCATTGTATCCATCATTGTATTTCAGCTGTGGCTAGGAAAAGAATAGAACAACCTTGTGAACATACATCAAGATGACAGAGAAGGAATCTTCACACCAGCATAAGAAATACAGATGTAGAAGCAAGTACTGAAATGAAATTTAGTCAAGATACTAGAATTGTGTCTGATATGAGTGAGTCAGAGTTTTACTTGCAGTGAACTTATTTGTGAAGTTTTTTGCAGGATTGAGAATTTAATTTCTAAATGAGAAAAATAAGACTTTCTTGGGAACTGCATATACTGAGAAAGCCACTAGAACTAACACTGCAAATCATGTTATTTTCCAAGGTACGAGGGCTAAATCCACTTGGGCTCGTATTATGCAAAGTTTGAAAAGTAAAATGAAGAATGGAACTCTTATTCTGTTTAAATAGAATTCTTGTTTTAGAACTAGCTGTGATAACATCATAAAATTTCTTTCTGGGTCCCTTTCTGTAAAAACACAAAGCAAGTTTTATATAACTTCTCTTCCCTGTAGCCACCCCCTCCACACCCGTTCTTAGGAAAGGGAAATTCCTGACAGAAAGCCTTCACTGGCAATGACCATTTGTCTTTGTGTTCACTGCTAGGTGCTAATTGGCACGGGTGAAAAGAGATGGTAATAAACACTTAGGCCAGTGTAGCCAAATCTGTTTGACTGAAAAAGAAAATTCTTTGAACTTTACTGGATCTTCAACAAAAAGAGCATTTTGAGGTAACAAATGCTTAGATTTTTTATAACAAAAGAAAAAAAATAATACTGGTACCTTCTCAGCCATTAACATAGCTAATGTTTTAACATTTGCTGCCCCAAAGAAACAGTTTTGGTACTTGTAGCCTACAAGCAGAATTATGTTTTAGAGAACAGAGTCTTCGGTGCACCCTTCACCTTTGTATGTTGCCCTGATTAATTTCACTGGAAGTTTCTCACGTCATATGGTTTAAGAGCTATCAAAAAAGGAAAGTAAAAATTAAAATGTCCCTCTCTATACGTATTTTGTATATGAATTGAACAACATGGCAGTCATACTCAATAGATATGCTCAATAATACGATTCTTCCTCCAGATTTGAAATTATTATCACTAAATTCAATAAGGTAACTCAGGACAGGGAGCAACTGGCAGAATCAAATCCATCTGGTATGGTTCTGTCTTTGATATATTTTTTTTGTTTTCTCAAGAAATGTTAAGATATAAGATAGTCTGAAGGAAAGTTTCTAGTTTTCAAGTGGGCAAAGTTTAAATATTTTTATTTATTTGCATTTCTACAACCATTTCACTAGTTTTATTCAAGAAGCTGCATATATCTTTAAAGATTTTCATTTTGCCTAACTTGAATCCTAATCTAAGCCTTTTTAGGCATGAATTCTACACAATAAATTCTAAAATCTTCCAATTATATTCTATAGGAGTAATATATTGGGCTGAAAAGTTGTAGTATGATTTTTTTTAAAACTATTAGAGAATAGAACTATATTACAGCAATACTTAGTACTGTTAAATACTAATGCAAATAAAAATATTTTGGAACTTAACAAAACCAAGAAGCTAATTTTGAGTTCTGATTGTCTATGATTTTTAGGCTGTGCTTTTTAAACTTGGTTTTCAACAGACATCTTGGGATTTCAAATTAAAAGTCCAATTTTTATATGAAAAAATATAGATGAAAACAAAACTGATGTTTAGTTTCTGTTTGCAGCAATGTAATTACTCCTGTACCCCTACTAAATCCATTCTTGACATACACCTATCTTTCTCCATGTGAGTTTGTGACATAGATAAATTAATAGATGTAAATTTTTAATTTGGAATATTTTCTTTGAGTTCTTTTACAAATTTTAGTCATTACACGGACAATATTTCACTAAATGTCTATAAAACATGTAGCATCAGAAACACTACATCTTGGCAGGTAATTCCAGTTTCTACTGGTGTCAAGAAAAGAGTGTATATCATTTATTTCTCATGCCATTATGGACCTGATGTCAAACACCTAGAAATCTCAGCTACAACTTGGTTCTAGAAGATGGGAGAAAGCAAATAAATTTTTAAGTTTATATATTCGCAAAGTGACACTTGCTAGTAAAGTTGTCAGAAACTTATTATGTTTCTTCAGTTGGAAGGTTTATAACAGCTACTTCATCCATATTAAATTCTAAAGTGAAATAGATTTATGTGGGAGAGAATTTAATCTCAGTTTAACATCAGTACAGTACCTCAAAAGATCATAGTTTATGTCTAATTGAGTTTTTGTAGCACAGTCACAATCACCTACATGGGGAGATAAAAAAGATGTCATAACTCTAAAAGAGAAAATACTTTATTCCGTTCTGCCTACTCCCTCCCTCTTGCTTTTCTCTCCTTCCTTTTCCACCCTCTTTGTAGCAATAACATATTGCATTTTAAACATTCCCACAACAGATAAACATAGACATATTTTCCTAGTGATGACCTTTTTTATCAACACTTGCAAAACTTAGAATGACACCTGGCCTTACTTTTACATAAAAATTCACATGGCTTTTGCATTTCCTATTGAATGCTGCCAATAACAATTTTGGCAGTTGAGAAGAGCACTGTTATCACGATGGCTGCCACATAAAAGTTAAAGACCTCTGTAGCTGAGTATATGGACTTCTGTACCTTAAGTTATGAGAATCAGTCTTCTCTATTCAGTCCATAATATCATCTTGTCTTCTGTGGAATGGGAAAAAAAGGACGATCCTTACAATCTGGTTTTCAGTAACATACGTTAGATTGCCCTGTTAACAACAATATTGCAATACAACTGTTTTAGTATTATTACCTTACTAAGAACTAGCAGGGTTATTAGAGGAGTTTTGGCATATTTTCTTTCCCAATATAATGACTTTCTCTGTCAAAAGTGCTGTTTTCAAGTCTCAGTGTAATAATTTCTCTCAATCTCCTCACCAGCTCCAAATTCTATTCATAAATGTTATCATCAATAAAGCTGTCAAATGGAAATTATGGCTGTACAATTTAGGTAGGAAACGTTTTACAGGTCCAGTGAAGAAAAGCTTGTGTTACAGATTTTGTCCCAAAGGCCTGAAATTACTTGCCATGTCTTTCTGAAATACAAGAAAAACCCACTCTTATTATTTCTTCTCATGTCTTCCCTCATCTTCTCTGAAGGAATGTACTGAATCTATCTCATTGTTAGAGGGCGACTAAGGAAGAAGTTCAATCAGATAGCTTTTAAGGTAAAAACAATTGAGGATTAAAGCTGACAAACAGGAGTCAGTGTCCATAAACAAGAATACAGTCCAGATTAAGTAGGAACGTAAAGCAATTTTTTTTGTCAGATGAAACGCACCAATTCTTTTTCAGATCCAGAGCTTATTATTTTTGTTAGTAAGAATAAACGGAGAGGCCTTATTATATAATATTTGTGGATCTTGGCTTTCTATTCACTTTTTTTTTCCTTTTCTTTTTTTTTTTTTCATTGAATGATTATACTGAGACACAGTTACCATCTTTACAATGCAAGAACTTTATCTAGCAGTTAGTTAATTTTATCAATCAGTAGCAACTTGAGTTAACCAAGTCAGAAAATCACAGCACTAAGAGTACTAAGAGAACATTTAGTTTCTTAAATACTGACTAAAATAGTTTGAGCTGTCTAACAGCAGAAGTAACCTTGAGTCTAATCACCACACTCATATGTGTGACACGACTCATATGTCAATGCTTTGGACTAGCATTGGGGGTTGGACCTGATCTCTAAAGGTCCCTTCCAGCCCCTACCATTCTATAATTCTTTACTTGATCATTTAGCCCTAGTTTGAGAGTTAATGGTAGCATATAAAGATTTTACTTAGTGCTTTTAGTAGAGAAATTAAATGGGACAAATCAAGTAATCTAAATATAAGATGGTGGCAGCTACGTGGAACTCCATAGAGTGTTGCCATAATGCTTTCCTAGTGAAATCTTCTTTCACATTGAAAGAACGATGTTGAACAAGGACACTGGGGAGTTTTCTACAGAGAGTAGTTATACACTAGTTTCATGGGACTTAGAGCAAATTGCAAGTGTCACAGAATATTTTTGTTCCTAGATTTTGAGGGAGCTCATAGGGAAACAAAGAGCATCACAGTTCCTTGAGAAAGGAAGTAAGAGAAGTCTGAAATACCAATGCATTTACAAGGGGAAAAAAATCTGGCTTTCTACTGCCACACACTAGTAACTTTGTGATTGATATTCAGTATGCATAGTCCTAAAAATAAGTCAATGCACATTTTGAATGTTGTCTGTTCAGATACACTCCACTGTACATTTTTATATTTTTAAGTCATGATATTGAACCTTGTGATCCATGGTTTTAAAGTCATTAGGATTAATATCAATAAAGCCAGTTAAGATCCATACTCTGAATAACATAAACACTCAAAAAAAAAGTTCTGTCTAGAGTAGAGATGTGCCTTGAATATGTAATAATTTTTTTCCTACTTTCCATCTGACTTACAGTCTATTATTACATGTTGCTGGTAGCAACCCTGAAGCCATAGAATGACTTTGTATCACACAATCCTTTTGGAAGTTAAGCTCCTCATAAGGATGACTGACTGTTACATAAATCAGATTTTACATAAATCAGTCTTAATAAAAGAACCATTATAACTGTACTCTGTTTGGGGTTATGCTACCCATTAGGAAACAAAGTTTTTTCCAACCACATGTAAGGAAATGCCAGCCTGTCCTCAGTGCCTCCAAAACTGTCTCTAGGGGATCTGATAGTTATAATGCATTATGCTTGCCAAGTGCACTCAAGTGTCCTGAAAAGTAGCTATAGCAATGAAAGAACATGTTAGATAAGACAAAGTCTACCATCATTGCAAGCACTAGGATTGTTGTACTGGATAATGGCCGCCATTATACATAGCAGAGCTTTAGTTGAAATCCTCTGTGGTAATTAAGGAAAATAAACAGAAGTAGGTTTAAATATTGATTTGTATCCCATGAGCATCATTAATATCCTGGAAAATACCTGGAGAATAGATGGTCAGAGGTCAATCTCTATGCATGAAGTCCTCTCTCTTACTTGGTAAGCACTGACATGTTCCTAGACCATGTTATAGGTCTCTGGTGAGAATATCTTAAGTGTTTTTAACTCATATGATCGGACCTTCATAATTTAGGGTATATTTAATTCAGATGTAACTAATTATTAAAAAATGTAATTTTTCTGCTATGAAATATAATAGTATCTTCAATATATTTATTCTCTTTTTGCAAAGTCTTAATAATACTGAAAATCCTATTGACGAACAGCTATAATCTATATGAATCTGTCTTTTGATTTTGTTTTCAGTTGTTTAAGATGATATTAAATAAATACACAATCCATACTGACATCTTAACATTGGAAGTATCAGAACAAACATTAGAAGTCTCTCTTCTCATGTTAATAGCACTTGATTCAACTTTCATAGTATATATTGAAGATCTGAAGGAACCATGTAATGAGTAGAACCCTTTTCAGATCTATTGTTTTTAATAGAAGATGTGTGCAATCACTGAGTACCATTTGAGACTCTCTTTATTTGGATATTCTTAAAAATGCATTAAACTTTAATTAGACTGAGTTTCACCTGTGCCCAGGAACAGTCTCAGGGAAAAACAGGACTGCTTGTGAAGATCTAATTTAGGTTGGAGTGATGTAACATAGTTTGATACCTACTTTGTCAGTTTTAGCAGGCAATATATTTTTGGACTGGTTTTTTTTTTTTAAAGTTTAAAAATTTATTTCTATCTTCACCCAAAGATTTGGTAATCTTTTTTTTAAAACTGATCAACAGATCAAAACTACCTAGGAACATGAACTCAATGTTAAATAAAATCATTAAGATAAAAAAAAATAAATGTAAAGTTCTTATTTTTTTGTCAGAAAATAATTGATCTTTTATCTTCACTGATTTCTAAAATTTTCTGATCTTGAGAGAATAAGGAAACATCAGTGCACTGTAGCTATTAGGCAATGCACTATAAAGCATAAGCCATTTTCATCTTTATATTAAGTAACATATATAGACTCTCAGTGTCTGACTGTCTTTTCCTTGTTGATATCAGGATATAACTTTCACATAGCTTTTTATTCTGGTTTATAATTCTCATAAAACAATGAGCCAAAAACAGTATCCTGTGAAAAGTTGCTTTATACTTCCCATTAATTTTCTTGCAAATTTGTCTAAAATATCTGGTTCCCATTACTGTAGAAGAAAAAATTTTTTCAATAATTTTAATTAGATGGACCAGAATCAGATCACTGTATCTTCAACGTGATTCTATCTTTGCTTAACTCTTTCCTTAAGATTTCACTTCTTATCTCTGTATCTGAAACAAATGTTCAAGCTGCCCTGAAGACCCAAGTAATCCAGCCATAATCTGAATATATTTTATTTCACAAATAGTAATTAATTATTCTTTAAATTTTATTTTCTAAAAGTATAACGAGGGTTGTTATAGAGTTTGCAGGTCTTATTACCCGACTCATCCTCTGTACTATTCATTGTGCAAACTCTGCACAAAATTTTTTTTTTTCTCTTTTTGTGAGAGGCCATCTCTTATATCCATGTATAGAATTTAGAACATTAGGCTACACTCCTGCTTCCAAATCAGGAAGTGCTTCTTCACTAAGGCTGGGAGAAAGATCTTGACAAATCAAGACTACGCTGCCTCTAAATGCTTAGTAGTTAAATGCTGCAAACAGACATTCTTTATATTGCTTCCTTCTCTGCCTATCAACTCTGAAAAGTTCTCGGGAGATCTGGTTGAGAAGTTGTGAGGGGAATCTACATTACAGAGGAAACACTCTCTCTATTAGCAAGAGTTGCATGAAACCTTCTTTTTTTTTGTCAGTTTGTCAGCCTGAGCAGAGAGAGGGAAGACAAAAGGGCGTTGCTGTTAGTATTTTATATGGCAGAAAAAGCAAAAAAAAAGTCAAAGTAATATTAAATGAACCTGATGAAGAGGAACTGAGGAAAGGAAAATGTTATGTCACTGAATAAAATGTACAGTGACATTTATATAAAAACAAGGATAAAATATTCCATATAACTAAATGTTTTAAAAATATATTTCAGTAGCTTAATAAAATATTGGACTATAATTTCACATAAATGTCAAGAGTTAACACATGTAGACCAAAAATCTGGAGTCCTCTTGAGTTAAAAGACTTGGTCCAGAAAGACAGAAATTAAATGAAGCATACTGCATTTTAAGAGTCTTCAACATGAAAGCTAAGGAATCTTGAACGACCATGTGGAAATTTTCTGCCTGGTTGGAAACTTAGGTTCTTAACTTTCTAGGCATGGAAATGATCAGAAATAAAAGGAAGCTTAACTTTTTACTGTAAGCAGCAGTGGTCCAACCGAGTTGAACCTCTTTCATAGCTTACCTTTCACACTTTTCTTCTTATTAACTTCATGTTTCATTCCAAGGTAGGAGGGTATCTATCTACTTTTGCACGATACAAGAAAAGAGAATGTACAGAACTATTACCAGACCACATTTGCCACATGCAACTGCACACTATAGATTGTATGAAACGGAGATAGCAGCTTTGCCAAGTGCAGCTCATGACAGCTGAAGCTTCACAAAGTACCAGGGCATCACAGTATCTCCTCAGCAAAGAAACACTCACATGTCCTGCCAAATCAGCCACTGAATCTGGCAGGCAGGTGAGAGCCCTTTGAAAAGAACCCAGCACAAGATAATTTGGAGAAATTAGCCCTCAGCTGGTATTACTCTACATAAAAGATCTTTTCCTTACCATGTTGCAGTTTCCTACTGTGTATGATGGATCTCAGGAAAATTGTAAATATGTTACTTCAGATGCGTGTTTTTATTTGTTTATAATTACCATGGTTTATCTATGGAACATGGAAAAAGATGATTTCACATTTGCAGGTGAAAAAAAGAGATTGTGAAAACAATTACTTAAAGAAAAAAATTAAGGTATTTGAATTTGTGAAATATAATTTACAAGTCTATCAAATTTGATGGGCTTATTGGGTAATGGGTCTGTATTCTGCCTCCTCAATGTCTAACAAGCTGAATAGATATTTTTTAAAATTAGTGTTTTGTTAATTAAATATTTCATTTCTAATGATTATTAGATTCTTGCCTATCTACCTAATGATAAGTAAAATTAAACTCCACGGAGTCTGCAACTAGATTATTTGTGTAAAGCCTAGACATAGGTGATTACAGAAGTAAAGATTAATGAGAGTGATGTTAAAATATGTGTGCCATATTAAAGGAGTTAATGAATCTACTCATCTGGTTTATAATTTCTCATGTGATAACTTTAGTCTTGAATGTTCAATGACAAATAATGAAGATCAGCTTTGAACTAAGTGGTCTTATAGGAAAAAAAGTAGATAGCAAATAGCAGGGATTCATTAATAAAAGTTAAAACATATGGTGATATGATTTATTCCAAATATTAGTAACTCTCAGCTAGAGAGTGAGAGTTTCTGATTTTAGAAAGTGAATTTAGTGACAATCCAAAAGCAATGTCAGCACTAAAAATCTTCTATTAATTTGACTTTAACATTTAGCTACTTTCAATATTTTCCTGAATTTGTCAGAAAATGCTTTGGTTTTCCATAGAAATTAATAAAAGAAAACCGCGAATTCTTTTTTCTGTTAAATGTATTATTGCTGTAATTATTGTTCTTGTGTACTTTAAACCTTGTAGCATCCTTATACTAAGGATAAAAATGTTATATAAAAATAAGTGTCAAAGTTGAATTTATCACCTGATGTGTAAAGGACTGAAAGTGTAAAAAAGTATAGACTGGTCTCAAAAATGCATCCTCCTTGGTTTATAGCAGATGGTGGGAGAAGAAGTAAAACAATTTTCTTTTAATACACTTGCTATCTTGGGCATTCTGGAGATAATTGAGTGAAACAGGAAATTAAAAAAATATACCTTCCGTCTACTTATATGGCAGCATTTGAGATGGAAGTCTATTGTACTAGTCCATGCTCAAGTACGTCATTAAAAACGTTCTGTCAAACAGTTGAAAAAAGAGAAGGAAGAAGGAAAAGTGACCTTTACAGGTCATTCTGATTCTCATAGGAAGCCAGTGAAGCAGAACCACATCACATTGACTTGTTAGACTGTGCCACAATATGTCACTCTGTTCTAGTGCAAACTTCAGATTTGTGCCATTATAAAACCAGTAATCTATGCAAAAGAAAAAGTCTTTCAAATGAATGATATTAACAGATGCAACTATACAGAGATTTCTTTTAACATTTTCTGTTAAAGAAAAAACAACATTCCTTCTTACCAAACATGTTGTTAGTTTTACCATCTCTAACAAAATTAATACATTGCAGTTTTACGGTTCATTTACAGTGCTACTACACTTTTTATGCTTTTATACATTATGAGCATGACTTCTACTTTGATAATTAATAACATCTGCCTCCATTTTATGACAAATTATGTTTCCGAACCCTATTTGTTTAATTTCCACAAGTTTTGCACAAGATTTCCAGGATAAGTTGAAAAATATTGAGGATTGTGCCACTTCCTAGGGCTTAAGACTCCTGGGAAAGCAGATTATCTTAACCTGAATCAGAAAGCACAGCTTATTTAAAACTCAATTTCTTTTCTCTTGTGCCCGCTCAAGGAATATATGAATAAAAAGAATTAGTCTTAAGAGTGTGATGTGCAAAGTATTTTGACGTTTAAAATGAATGCACTTTTATGAGGTGATTGTCTTTCTTAAAGATATTCGTACTCCATAAATATTGAAAGAAATATCATTGCTGTAAATTTTTGACATGAGTTAGTATCTCTGACTTTTCTTACGGGTAACCTCAGATATAAAGAAATGAAGTGACCTGAATATCACAAAAGCAGAACCAGGAATTGAAATTGGATCTCTTGGGCGTTAATTTTGTGGTTTTGTTTGCTGAATTAGCCCTTTATGAAAAAAAAATGATATGTTGCAGTTCAACATCTTTCATTTGACATTCCTGCAATTCTCTCAGTTCCAAATAAAAGCTGCATGTTCTTTTCAGTAATTGTGAAATCAAGCAGGTGGCTAGTTGTTATTCAGGTAGATTCCATCTTTCTGGACCTCAAAACTAACTTTTATAGCCAGTTGATGAAGTTAGAAGAAAGATTTTTATGACTCATGTTTCTATCTCAGAAGGAACAGGCCTGTCATTAGGAATCTCATTTTCTAGTGAAAAATGCAATATTTGTTGTGAGCACTTTGGGAGACTGGTTGCATTCTTCATAAACCTGAGCAACTCAGATAGATCTTAGCTTAATTCACCTACTTAAATGTGCTTAGACATCTAAAGTATGCTATAGATTATAAACGTATAATGTCCTCTCCATTTAATAAATACGTACCTTCAGTGTAGCCTAAGGTAGGTTTCTGTCACTTAACACTAATAATTAACTAATACTTATGTCAAAAGGACTGTACATGTAGTGTCCATGCAAAATCTATTTAAGCTTCATGACCAAGATATGAAAAGGGATAAACAGAGAGATCGCAGACACACCTGATTTTGTATGTGTTACCCTAGAAATGTAGATATTTTTAAGACAGAAAAAGACTGCTAAGCAGCTGTATTTCTCCTCTAGGAATTATGCTGTTGCTCTGTTTATCTACCTGTTTAAGTGTTTAAGTACTTGCTTCTTATACAAGTTTTGCTAAACCTGTTTTTTTCAAGACAGAAAACTAATTCATTGAGCAGCAGAACTGTATAGTTTTCCCAGGTTTCTGGATGAGGCCAGTGTTTCTGGAATGCCTCTAAAAAATTTAGACCCAGCTCTTGTTGCTATCCGTTAAATTTTGGCAGAAAGAAATATGGTACCAATATCTCATAATTTTCTCAGCAAAAATTCAAACTCATAAGATTGTTTTCCAAACCAGAAATAAACTTTAAAATAAGGCCTCTTTCCAAATATTTTTCACAAGTTGATTATTATTTAACTGTAGGAATTACTAATATGAAGAAACCTTACAGAAAGGAAATAAAAAGGTGGGAGAGATCTGAGAGAGACTGAAATGCATGCCTAAAAGCATGTTATATGCAATAAAATGGAAATAACTATTAATTATTCCAAAGATTTCACATTTAATTTACATTAAGGTTTAATAAAAGGTAATTTAATGCAAAATATCCAGTGAGGACTGGAATCTGTTTTATTATGTGTTGATAAAAGTATCATCATTAACAGAAAGAACTCAGACAAAAAGGCTATGTATTATGTATAGAGTGGAAGGATATGAGGAATATTAATCTGAAAAACAGGTGTATTTTCAGGCATTTTGGTCAATGCAGCATCATAAATTCAGTTGTGAGCCTTTACACTAGATTAAAGATCAGAAAATTAAAATTAGTTTTTGTTACAAAAGAGTCGATTAAATGTGGATTGCTGTAGAAACCCCACAGGGTGAAGGGCAGCTTGAGTTAAGGAGAAGTTATCAAAATTGTAACTGATTGCAATATTTTATTCTTTCTAAATGCTTTATATTCTCTCTGTTCAAGCTAACAGAGTAAAATTACAAATTTATGAAGAGTATGATTCCAAAAATAATACAGTCTACTGAATAAAACCTCTTATTAAAATTCACAACTTGCAAAGTACCAGCATTTTATGGATTCCTCTAGGCCAAATCCAGACCAGAATATTAGCAGCTACAACAGGCTAATTTATAAGTTTATAGCGCAGTGGTCAGTGTGAATTGTTTGAGCTGAGTCTCATTTTCAAATACTTTTAATACTGTAGAATGACACATGACACTTCTTGGTGTCCTCAGCATGAAAACGACAAATATAGATTTGATTGCATAAAATCATAGAATTCTTGTGAACAAAACTGGTGGTGCATTGTTTTTTCCCTTGTCAATGCTAAGGTACAGTTAAGCATCAACATGTCTGTCTCTGCGTGGTGTTCCTTATAAAATGAAACGAAGATACTTATGCCCAAAAGCTGGCAAAGCATCTCCTTTTTGAACTGATAGCTTGTGCTGCTGTTGAGGCTGTGGAGGCAAAGTTGAAGTGATCTATCCACATCCATCCACATCCATCCACCATAGCCATAGTCATTGGGACCTTCCGACTGCAATATGACAGTTGTTATGTTCCTTCAATCTCCTCTTGCAGTTTTCATTTTTTTCACATTCTTTTCTAAAAACACTGAGTTATCTGACTTGATATTTTGCAATTTCACTATACATCTAACTTCACGTATTTGCATTGGCTCTTTTTTGGCATACACCTTAAAAACCATTTTTAGTACCAAGAATCTCTTTCCCTTCTTCTTAAAGAAGCATTGATTCATTTCTGCTGAATTCTGTTTGTATTTCTTGCTTCTTTCAAACATGACAGCACTCTTTATAAATATTAATTTCCCACCAAAAAAAAGTGAGAGAGAATCACAGAATCATTATAGTTGGAAAACACCTTTAAGATCATTGAGTCCAACCACTCACCTCACACTGCTAGCCTATCACTAAACTAAATCATGTCCCTCTACCTCTACTATGCATCTTTTGAATATCCTCAGGGATAATGACTCCACCACCTCTCTGGGCAGCCCATTCCAATGCTCAATAACCTTCTTGGTGAAAAAGTCCTAATGTCCAGTCTAAATCTACATTGGTGCAACTTGAGCCCATTTCCCTCTGTCCTGTCATTCATTACTAGAGAGAAGAGACTGACCCTCACCTCACTACAACTCCCCTTCAGGTAGCTGTAGAGAGTGCTCATGTCTCCTCTCAGTCTCCTCTTCTCTAGGCTAAACATCTCCAGCTCAGCTGTTCCTCATAAGGCTTATTCTCCAGTCCCTTTACCAGCTTCATTGCCTGTCTCTGGACACTCTCCAGCACCTCAATGTCCTTCCTGTAGTGAGAGGCCCAGAATTGGACAAAGGAAACATCACAGCAAAAAAAAATCCACATCACAGAAAACAAAATCCTTTTGTAAGTGACAAAGGTGATGCTAGTCAGTAACTGCCCAGTGAAAGTTAAAAATTACTGGAATGCAGAAAACATAGTTATTATATTTCTGAGATCATAGGGTTCAGTCAAAGTTGTGGGTCACCTATAGAAATTAAAATAGAATAATCATAAGATCCTGAGAGCATTACAATCTGGAGGAAAATGTACAAATAAATTTTATCCAAAGACAAATTCTAGACAAAATCTGTGGAAAGAACTAGTTCAAAGAGACAAGTTTAGAATTAAGTCTTTCCTAAAGTAAAGTGCCAGTGAAAGACGCGTGAGTACACAATTTTATTTTTAGGGAGATCATTTAAAGATATTTTAAAAACAGGATATTAGCTGTGGAAAATTACTGGCCCTTGAACTGAAATAAATAAAATATGACCTTCAGTACAAAATAATTCCTTCCATTTTAGAGCTATTCAAATAGTCAATTGGTCATTTGTTGAGTGTTCAGCCCACAGAGAAATAAGCTCCCAGTTATGACTGATCAAGATTTATGTATTTATAAATATATACTTTTATTTGGCAGGCTTTCTTGATTAAGCACACCCCCTTTTTAGAAGAAAATGGCACGTTTCCATAAAAGTGACAAGTAATAGCAATCTTTCTCAGACAGGCTTCCATTCTGCTGAGTGTTTTAGTCTAATGATCTGAACATGGGAACTGAGTGCCAGATCTGCTGAGGTCTTGTGAATAGTGCTATGTGACTAATAGTATTTCAGTACTTTAAAAGTCAGAATGAAGTTTCAAGCTCAATGGAATGTTAAATTATTCTTATCTTTCTAAAAAAAAAAAAAGTTTCTCTGTTATGAACCATGGAGGAAAGGTCCAAGTAGATCTATGTCAGATAATCTTGTTTGAGATGGACATGCAAAAACAGTGGGCCACAGTTCCACTTTCTGTACTACTTCACACACACACACACAAAAAAAAAAAGAATAAAGGAAATCAGATTTATGGATTTAAAGCAAATTGTGACATAGTTTAACAGAGGATCTCTCACATATGGATCTATAAACACTGCTCTGTTGCATTAACATAGGTAAGATGCATGCTCTCGCTCTGTTTTATGAGTCTAATGATTTCCTTAGTATTTCCAAGACGTGGAAAACGTTAAGTTAGTAGTTGGACTGGATAATCTTAAAGGTCTTTTTCAACAGTAATGATTCTGTGAAAAGTAGTATCTGAAATGATTCAGTTAATGTGATATAAATTTGTCAGCAGCCAGGAGACAACTTAATCATTTTTATCAGTTCATATACCATTAATGAGATCTGACATCCACCTAAGGTATGTAAGTTCCAGGAGTTTAATTTTGGATTTCTTCTAGTCTGATTCCCTGGACTGATGCCCAGTAACAGTAGGAATAACATGTTGGGTGCAATCTTGGAATGTATCTTCCAGTTCAGTTTCATCAGAAAGGAATCAAGCTTGCATCTTCTTCCAGTGTTCTGCAATGTGAACTAAAGTGTGGTATGTGAATCAGAAGACTCAGTCCAAAGTCATAGAACTGAGCAGAACAGAAGTATTCATGTGGATACATGCACGCTGAATCTATTATCCAGTTTCTCCCCAGCCAACATGTTAGTGCAGTCAAAGCAGAATATAAATTGTCCAGATTATAACATTTATTTTCTTGTCTTCTATACAAAATAGTTGACACCCTTTTCTTTGGATTCTTAGTGATTTAGATTACTAATTACTGATTCTTAGTAATCATCTAAATGTAGGTTTCAGGTGAATCTTCTCAAATTTAAACAGAAATGATTTTAGATCATACCAATAGGTATGAAATAAGAAAGGAGTCAAATGAAGTCCCAAACCTTTCAAAAAGTAAAGTATCAATTGCAATTACTTTTTTGTTGTTGTTGTTTTGCTTATATTAACATAGTTAGAAAAAGGACAGAAATGTTCCTTAAATAAGGCATATTCAAGAAGCTTCATAATATAGAGAAACTGTTCAGATTTCAAAGATAAAAAATTGAACAATAATTACAGCTATGCAGTGACAGAAATGGCTAACCTAGTCTCCTAAGTAATATTTATTTCCAGCAAAACGAAACAACTGGTAGAATTTGTTCTCGCAGTGCAGGATCTGACCGTTAAAAGTTTGCACAGCATAAACCAAGATAGGCAATTGCCTACAAGTGTGTCCTACAAGAAGCAATAGACTGCCCCTTCACCAGCAGCTGGACTTGGAAGAAGTCTTTGAGCCCAAATGTTTCATAGCTATCTATCTATTTATACAAAGGCCAGGGGAGGTAGTAACACTTTTTCTGCAGCATAAGTTTCTGAATCCCATGCTGACCGTGACCTTATGAAGATGAGGAAGTTGATCCACCCATCATTCTATGTAGAACCAGCTCAACCTTCCTGTCAGCTAAGATACAAGGAAAGATGTATAGGAGAGGTGTCAGTGGCAAAGGAGAGTGCTTACTCTGTAGCAGGAACACTCTATTCAGCCAAACGCTGCTGCAACAGCAAAGATATAGCCAGAGATATGGAGAGAACAGAATGGCTCTCATGCCACAGATGGAAAGGGAGAATAAAGAGAAAAGTCCCTGTCCTAACTCCTGTTCCTTCAAAATCTCTTGGATTTCATCTCAGCCTCTCTTAATCAAGCCAATTCAGGACTAATAAATGCTTCATTTGCTTCCTCACTCTGTTCCATACTGTTTAAAACAAATTTCTTCAGTCCAGGAGACACCTTTTGGCAGGTAGCACAACAAGGCTACACCAGTCTGTCTTACACAGTCCTTCAACACTCTCTCTGTAGGCTTTGCATCCTTAGAAAACCTCACAAGCCTTCATAAATCATCTGGTGGCATGCAATCACAGAAACGTAATTTCCAAAAGATGCCTAATTAGTGAACTGCAGCACAACTCCAAAGGTATCATTAGACAGTTTGAAACTAATAAAACATACAAGGTGATAATCACACCTCAGGAACTCCAGATCACAGAGAAACTTTTGGTCCATGCTTTATGTAAGTGGTCGTTGCAAACCTAC
The DNA here is from genome assembly GCA_013401255.1 of Urocolius indicus. NCBI lineage: Eukaryota > Metazoa > Chordata > Aves > Coliiformes > Coliidae > Urocolius > Urocolius indicus. The sequence goes on from WBNH01001306.1 coordinate 334,459, forward strand.
ATTATAGTGGGTTAATCCTAAGAAGTACAGACACAAGTCAGTTTGTGCCACTTTTATGGCCAGAAAGCATGCCCTAATCACCTCAGCATTGGAGAGGTACCTTCCAAATCCTACTTCCATCCCTGGCCCCCTTCACCTGCCCTCACTTCTCTGGCACCAGGTGTCTCCAATTTACTCCATAAAATTTCAGTTTTCCACCACCTCAGAAACTGTAGGGATGCAAAAAATGTGATCTTTGCCTTGAACTAGTTTAACAGAAATTATCACCTGGTAAGAACTCCTGAAATGGAAAACAAGTCTAAAAATAAGTAACAATATTTTCTAACTCTATTTCTGGCAACAAATTTTTTTTAATTCCCATTTGAACCTTAACCCATCAAATCATTTACCACTGATTAACTTAAACCACATGAATGCCACTGTTGATATCAGTGAGACCATTTGTAGCCTGAAGAGCACATCTGAAGTGTTGCCTTGGAGTATTGGATCTGAAGTATGTTTTATTTATTGTGTTTTTAATTCTTATAAATAGTGCTCCAACTAACTTGTAACCTACAAAATTCAGTTTCAGGAATTTAACACGTGAAACAGTTTTGATTTTTAATGAACATTTTTTAACATATTCACATTTCTCACCAATAGAGTTACAATTTCAGGGTATTTTGTATTCATAGCTGTCCCTATTAATAGAAATTGAATCAAGTCATTTTACACAACTATAAAATGATGCTTTTTTGATGGTGCAGTAGTTTGGCTTTGAAACCTTAGGAAAATATAACTGAAAGAATAAGAGCTACACAGCATGAAGAAGTGATACACAGGAACCAAAATGAGAGAGTTCTCCATTTTACAGACCGCTTTTGTATTCCAGATGATTATACGACTATGTAATATTTTAATTATTGTTATTTTTAAAACTTTATAATGGTAACTGCTATGGTAATTATGCTGAGCCTGAGCTAGCACAGAAACACCAGACTGTATAACTTGCTGTATTGTAAATCAGGGCTTCCCCCAGGCAGCCATAATTTGTATGTCTTTCTGGTTTTGCCTACTTTAACTTTTCTATTTTAAGGAATACACATGTGCTTTGTGTTAGAGCAGGGAAGTCATAGCACAGTAAAACACAGTCTCTGGTGACTCTGCCTTTTGGGTCATGCCCTCCTTTGGTGTTGGAGGAAGATGGTCACTTATATAAAAACAAATTATGATTCAGAGAATCCCTACAGAGAGATTAACCAGGGAAGTGTGGTTTTCATGGTGCCCACATTAAGAGTATAATTCCCTATATAAATAGTCTTGCGCTGGTCTTATTAATTAGCTCTCTAATTCTTGCCATGCCCATTACATACAAAGTGGATTTGTAAATTAAAAATAGACATGGTCCTGAGCCACAACACTTATAAGATCATAGCATCTAGGGATGGAAAACAAGTGACACATCATTTGGTGTATATCCTGAGCAAGACAGGGTAGCCTAATTAAAAATGCTCCAAATAACATGGCTTTGACCACATCCCAAGCTAGATATTCCACTGTCTAATTCACTCTGCTGCCACGGTGCTTTCTTTGATATTTCTTGATATCCAGCTTCGTAGTTCCCTTCTCTTACTTCAAATTCAGCTCAGCTATGACAAGGGAGTGAGCCTTCCTTGTCTGAGAATAGCTTTCCACAATTGTACAGAAATTGCTCAGCCCCTACTTATGTTTTGATCTTGTCGCTCTTTCAAATCGACATTTGTGTATATAAAATTGCTGTATCAATAAGCCAATACAGCCTTAGAATTTGATTTATGTATATTTCTCACATTTGAAAATACTGCTACACTTTTTCTACATAGGTGTAAAACTAGATTCCTGAGTATTTATTCTATTGACTGATTTTGTTACTGGAATAATGATAAAATACTATGAAAATGGCAGTATCTTAGCAGGTTAGGGTAATACTTGTTCGTCCTTAAGTGTGATATAAATGATCCTAATAGGCAGACGACAGATTTTCCTGAGATAAAAGTATTCACTTATCATTTGTAAAATAGACTGACAATCCTCTTGCTTTTCCTCATGGTTGCTATTTAAAGGATTCATGTAATGCTGTTTGATACCCTGTCCAGAGACTTACTGAAAAGCGGAGTTGCTGGATCTTCAATAAACCCTTTAAATTAATGTGTTGGTCGTTCAAATAAATATCTGTCTAGACAGATGTCAAAAGTGAAATCCAATGATAACAACTTTCTTCATGATGATAATGAAGCAGATGGAAAACAAAAGAGAGAGAAGTGTTTATGGTATAAGGAACACCCAAGCTCTGAATGCAAAGCTAGATCCTTTTGGTTTCAACTGCTGGGCTGTAAGTCAATCAGACAAGAAGTTCTCTTACAGAGAGATATTACTGGTTATGAGGCAGTATGGATTCCTGTGTGTGCATGTAGTAAATCAGTTAAAAACATAACAAAGAGTTTGGGTTTTTTTCTCCTTTGAAAGTGATGATCTGGTTAATGTTAGGATGTCTGAAGCCTCAAGGGAACTAGATTGTTCAGTTCCCACCACACTGGACACCTCATTCCTGTGAGAGGTTTTGTACAAAATGTGAAAGGTTTGAGATCAAGGTGCTTCCAAAAGCTGCCTTTGGCTACGCGAGGTCAGCTACTACTCACCAGGAATTGCTGCAAAATACTGGGGATTTTTGTGCTTCAGTACTTAACGTCACAGCACCTAAATATTAGTTGCCTGACAACTGTAAAGGGATTCAAAGCAGGATATACACCTATGAATTTCTTTAAACCAAGGAGAGGAATTAATGCTTTCACTGCAGTGACATAGAAGCATATCAGCTAAGCTTCTTTCTGTATTACAGTGGCATATGGACAGCTCACTTCTGAGCATGCTTCAAATTCAATGCCCAAAAGTGTGTCTTTATATTTCCTTCATCTTTCCTTCAGTTTTTGGACCCATGTTTCTGTCACAAGATATCTAATGTATTCCTGAAAGCAGATTACATCCCATTGATGCTATTCACAGCATACATCAGTTCTTGCTCTCTGCTTTTGGGATCCGTCATGGTGTATGCTTCCACTAATAGATGTAAGTGAAAATATAAACTAAGTATAGCCCAGGAGCTGCGTTCAGGCTGATGTCATCACCTTGCTCAAGTAGGAATGTGGAATCCATTAGTAGACAATAAAACTGGAACTGGTTTTCAAATACTTTTGGATCAAAATTCGTTTGCATTTTAAAAATCTGCAACTGATTTGTAGTTAAATCGGTTTATTTTTTACAAATGCTTTCCATTTCACATTTAAGATGATAATTACATTAAAAGATGGCCATAGGCTTCAGATAGAAAATTTGTAGGTGTCTGATCAAGGAAAGCAAACTTTTATTTATATATGTCTCTGACAAGGGCCAAACATTATTGCATGGAGAAGTTAATAGCTAAGAACTGAAGAAAGTAAATGGCACCCTTAAAGAATAAAAATCATTATTATATAACTACTGTTTTGTTTGTCGTTTTCTTCCTTTTTTAAGCAGTGAATAATTAAGAAGCAATCAATTGGAAGCAAAATCCTTTCAAAGGAGAACTACACATCATTCACATTGTTCACTGGGCTAGAAAAGGGCATCATTAACTTTTAATAAAATGTATTCCTCATTCTGAGTAAATAGGAGATATATGATAGCCACAGTCCCATTACATTTTTATTTCTTGTTCATTGATCAGTGGAAAATATGACATGAAAATACTTCATCTTGATATTCAACAAACAACTAACTGTTTATTTTTATTTTATTTTGAGAGATTTCAGCAATTATTTAGTAGCAAATATATAATAAAAAATACATTCCCCTAGAGAAATCAGTAATTTGATTTTCATCCATAACTAACCGTACAGATTGCTGTGACCCATGTACTAATTGTATGTCAGGCACATGGAGTTGATTTCAGGAATAAGATACACTGATATACTTTTTTTTTTAGCACAACTTATAAAAAAAAATCCTTAAGAGGTCTGCATTTGAAAAAATAATCATTTATTCCACCTAACCAAAGTATGTGATCTATGTCCCAAGTACTATTGACATTCACCTGTACTTAGTCATAGAAATGACGTTATGGCAAACAACGCTCCAAGGACAGTATGTTTCAATGTTTACCTGTCAAAACCCAGTCTTTCTGGAATTAAGAGAAACATAATTTAGTTGAGAATTTTTTTTTCCTTCCTCCAGAGCATTAATTTAACACGTAAATTTGTGGCTAGTTTGAAGTGAAGGCTCATATTCTTTCAAACTCTTTTGTATGATGAGTATGTCTAAATCTGATCTTGGATCAACAATGGAATGCATTGCATATAAAACAAGAGAAATAACATTTTCCTGTCCTGGAGACATTGCATGTAAGCACATCTACTTTCATAGAGGGTTAGGATATGATCCTTGTAGACAAAAGCAAAGACATAAAACATTTCTGATCTGAACATTCCATATGGGAATCAAGCTTTATTATTATTTCCTGTTATTTCCTTGTATCAAACAGGATCTGGCAACATTCTTCTGCTATCAGTTAGCAGAGGGTCTGGGGGTCATCCAAGTGATGGTTCTGCTCCGTTGGCTAAGAGAGATCCCAGAAGATATTACTGAGTGATTACTCACCTGTTGGATCAGCTTTTTCATGTTCTTGTTATGTCTTGTCAACACTCTTACTTAGTTTTTCCACAGAATTTTTTATGGGTTCATTGAGAGTTATGAGGCTGCAGTACCTGCACCATGGTGAGGACAAGTAGTTTTGTGTTACCATTTCTTCCAGTACAACGGAAGCAACAGAGCCAGTTACTAGTTTGTAATGGAGACCAGCAGACATGAATTCCCACCCAAAAGGCAGAGATAAGACAGAGATAACAATTACATGATATATAGAACTTTCCTTCATCTCCTGCATCTGTTGTAAGGGTTTCTGTATGATAGACTTTGAAAGCTGACATGTCAATAAGAACTACAGTGCCCTGTGGCCAAGTAGAGATACAAAAAAGTTTTACAGATGAAGTACGGTAAAAGAAGCTATTAAAATTTCTTTCAAAGCTTTATCTATTCATTAAATGAAGATATTATTACCTGTGCAATAGAGTTATCACTGGTTACAATGTTAATGCAGATATAGGCATTATTAACTTCAGTAAAGACCACACAGCCTCTCTTGGGGATGTACTCCATCTTTTGATCTGCAAACACAGTCCAATAAAGAAAGAGAGAATTCCCACTGTGGCTCAGTGTATTGTCATCAGAAAAAGAAAGTAGTCATGAAACTTTTGAACCTGGATTTAAATTGTTGGTTATGGTAATTTCTGGTCCACCCCAGCTTTAAATTTTCTAAGCACTTTATTTTGCTTTATAGTTATAATGTTTAAAATTTGTTACTGGTGCTAGTAGCTGCAGATCTACTTATTTATATTGTGCTCCTGCGTTTACATTTCACTCTATCAGTTAAACCAGTTAACACAATATGTCAGAAGTAATTTGTGTTTGAGTTTAGATTTACAGGTTCAATGACTTCACTAGAATTTCTCTGAGACTTCAGTGGCTGCAGTAAATCAAACTATGGTTCACAGACTTTATATAGGAATTTACAATTAATTTTTAGTTCTTTTAATGGACTTTATTATGCTTAAAGAATGGAAACGTACATAAGCTGATTTTTTCCTTTTCTATTAAGAAAATCTATCTTCTTCTTCTTTAGAACAATGTAATTATAACGATTCTACCCCAGCAATCAAATACAGGGCTTGTATTTGAATTTTCAGATATTCTTTACTTAGAAGTTTCCATGTGCAATTTTTTACTTATCTGTCAGCATTTACTCCTGTGGAGATTTTGCTACCAAAACAAACCCTGAGATTTGACAGAAATCTGTTGTGTTTGTGCTATTAACAAAAAATAAGCAGTTAACCCACCTTGTTTACTCTTCAGAGACCCAGCAGTGTACAACATGCTGGCTCCACAGCCCTGGGGCATCTGTGTTTGTACTCATCTAAGACAGAATCCTAATATTTGAACATCTTTGTTGTCATCCTTCTACCACTGTTTAAAATCCTTTAGGAAAAAGTGTCTCACAATACCCCTTCAGGCAAGACCATATGCCTGTTTAATTGAAAAGATGATGAGGCAAAGAGCTTTACTGCCTTGCCTAGGGCCACACATTTCTCTTGGCTTGAAATTGCATGTGCCTTTGCACTACTTGCTTTGCATCAAAACTTGTTGTGTAAGAGTGAAATACTGTGCAAGACTTGACTGCCTTATACAGCAATTTGAGCAAAATCGAGTGAGGATTCACCCTGTGAAAACATTCATTTTTTTCTAGGGGGAAAAAAATCAGTCTCCTGCACATACTGATACATGAATTTTCCCTTCCTCTTCTGTTCTGTTAGGTGTCTTTCCAGTGTAGGCATCTTTACCCATGCTCGGCAGCTGTTCACAGCTTTCCCATGCTGGCACCTCTCACTGACAGCCAAAGCCTTCATGTCAAGCGGCAGCTCCAGCTTCTGCTTTTGCGCCTTTTCTCGGCAGGCAGGGGAAGGAGCCTGAGGCACCCACACGGCCCACCCTGCTCGAGAATCAAATTTCAGACAAAAAAGCTTTGTCCTTGAGCACAAATATGAAAATCAGCTTGTTCGGGTATTTCTGACTCTATTGGAGTTCCAACTCCAGGTCACGTTGTGTTTGTAGGGAGCCAAGGAACTGTGTAATGGCTGGGGATGTGTGAGTTCTTGTAAGCTCACGTTGGAGGGGAATTGCCCTTATTTGTATGTATGCCTTGTTCGAATAGACCTGCTACACCTTAACTCTTAAGTAAAAAATAAGGCTTATAGTTTCTAACAACTCCATTGTTCCTTCCAGCCTCCAGTTCCCTTTCCCCAGCTGGAAAATTAAATCAGAACTTTAAAGTTGGGGAAATTGTTTTCAATTTGTCCCTGTCTCACTAACCTTTTGATACCTCCTTAGGATATTTGAAGTCTATCTGTTAGGCATCTACAATCTTCGCTGCCATCTGGGAAAAATGAATACATAACACCCTACTACAACTTGGAGAGGAGTTCTAGAGAGAGATAAGGTTTTGGGGTTTGCGCTAATGTTTGCTTTGTTCACTGAACATGGTTTTAATTCTCACGCTGTATCTCACATTTGGATTTGTATGTCCTTTTTGAAAATATATACATTAAATTACAAAGAGTTTTAAGTTTTCTGTACCAGGATCCATCAAAGTGAAAATTCCGCCCGAACTATCACAGATTCTGAAATGTTTAAGTTTCGAAGACGTATGTTGAGAAAACACCAGTCTTTCAGAATTCTACTAATTGGGATGGGGTGTTTTTTTCTTTTAGGAAACATGCAAACATTTTTGTAAGAATTTACAGAATCACATTCAAAGAAAAATCAAAATTTTCAGAGTCTTCATTAACCTCACCAGATCATTCTCATTTAAAGCACATTTTAATGGTCAGGCACAGTGTGTTTGTGTGACTCTACTACAGAAAGGTATCAATAACAATAATCCCATTGGGCAAATGATAAACTCATCCACGCTGAGGTCAGTGCTTGGAGGTAATGCCTATATTGCTGCCTTCTCCACTGACAATGTCTCAAGTCCACATGCTGAGCTACTGCCAGACAGCCAGTACTTCAGCATAAAATTCAATACAACCCGCAGTTGTGTGCAAGAAATGGAGCAAATAGCTGCATGATTTAGCTTTTGCTCCTGTGGTTTAACTGCTGTTGGCACAGTTTCCAGCTGTTTTAAAGCAAGCCCAGGTGTGTGTACATGACCTGCTGTTGGAAAACTAACAGGTAGACATGACCTCCTCCCTGCTCTTGATTATACAGCCTCCAGGAGTCCTTAGGCACTCTCATGATTTGCTTCTGTCTTTTCACCAAAGTTGCAGGGTTTTTTTTCTGTCCCATTAGTTCAGATTTTTTATTCTTCTTGAACAGAGCTGTCTTCTCCTATCCATGTATCCTGATATTCCAATCATTAACATTTCACTGTATTACTGTACAGAGTTCTTTTTCAGTTTGCTGTCATACAGAAATATCTTCTTTAGACTTTCTCTCCCGTTATCATTATCTTTTCTTGGCTACCTAATTTGTTTGAGTACATTATTGTCAAACGCATATTTTATTTTTTGTTTTTCTTTCTTTATGATTCTTTTTCTGTATAAAATGAGAAGTTTAAACACTTACATTGACTTTAACTTACATCCCATTAATAAAAGTGCAATTGTTAATGACTAAAATGCATTTCACATTCTAAATTCTAAAAGAACCTGTGCATGAGAGCTTAATTACAGAGATATTTATTCCTTAATTAATGTATTCCAGACATGGATTTATAGTCTTGATTTATAAAAATGTAGTTCTTGCCATGGGTATATTTTTAAGTTACAAGTGATGTGAAAAGGAGATGAAGTTTTCTTGATCTTACTAGTTGCAACATAAGAGGCAGCTGCTCGATACTTGTAAATCTGATGTTGTTTATCATGCTATATCATGCTCTCTGCTCGGACTTAAAAAAAAAGAAAGTATTAAAAAATACTGCCCAGTCCTATAAGCATCTATTCAGATAAGTAATTTTACTGATATGTGTGGATCATCATAGTTGCAGACATTTAAAATACAATAAGAAGCCACAAAGCAAATCCACAACAGCTAAACCTTTTCCTTTAAAGTAAGAAAGGATATGCAAATAGAATCTTGTTATTCTGATTCACTTAGTAGCATGCTGTTTAATGACTGTAAGTGATAATGTACTTAAATGGTTAATTCAGGGGTTAATCCTTCTCTAAAACTGAGCTGGGAACAAAAGCTGAAATGACTTTTTGGAAGGGAGGGACAGTGGGAAGGGATTCTGACCCTTCTCTCAGTGCTTTACAACACGAAGCAATTGAGGAATCGGTACACGGCACATGGATTAAAACGCTTCCTAAAAGCAGCCAGGGCTGTACATCGCCTCAACCCTCCCTGAACTTTCTCAGTAAATACAGCAGCCTGCCAGCCCGGCTTCCCGCTGGGTGGATCTGCAACTCCAGGAGGGAATGGCACTTCTTGTTTTTAATTAGCAAAGGTGAAAGGTGAATCAAAACTAGCTGTTTGGCAAGTCAGAGCAAGGGGCTGAGTTCTGAAGAGCACCAAGGAGGAGGGTGCTTTCTTCTTTTTTTTTTTTTTCCTTCCCTCCCTCCTTCTCTGAATGAATTGCCTTGCAGGAGGGACTGAAAATACAGCTTCTTCCTGAATCCACTGGCAGAGTTACTAAAGAGAGCTCAAGACACAACACTGCAGAGTAACGCCTCGGAATGTCCTCGCACTTTATAAACAATTGTCCTAGGGAGGTAATATTTTTACACGACATTTGCACAGCTTGACACATGGCTAGCTGGGGCTGTGTATTTCTCTGATGAACGTTGAATTTCCCATAGAGATACACCACAAACTGACCAAAGAGAGAGATCTAACTGCACTGGGAAAGTAGAAGTGGAACTTGGAGCCTTAAAAAAACCACCCAGCAAATCAACAAACAGCAGCAGTTAAGTGAAGAGCACAAGAATTTGATTTTGGGCAGGATGGCATCTGCCCAAGACCTTTTAATCCTGGCACTGTATGGCTTGCTACTAGAGCTACCGACTGGATGTCATTCCACAGATACAAGGCAGCCAAGGTTACGTCTGTCACATAAAGGTAGGTCAGTGTGTCAGGTTTTTAAAGACTTTAAGCTAATGTGAGCTGGTTGACTTCACTGAAAGTACTGCATTGGGGTTAAATTATGGACCTTTGACAGAGTAAAATATTCTTGTTCAGAAATCTCGTGAATTGTTTCCTTGTATTAAATGCATCTATAATTAAGTTTACTGAATTCAGGAAGGTTTAACACACAGTGATGATTTTAAGCTACTGGAGTACTCTTCTACCTGAAAATTATTTAGAATTGCTTGCCATTCTGTCTTAGTCTCCATGCTGTAAGAAGGATGTCTGATCTCTAATAGGAAGGGGAAAAATGGAGAAAATAAGCTGAAATTATTGCTGAATAAATATACTTTTATGCATCAAGTAACATTTGAACAATTAAATGCCTGTTTCACTTTTAGAATTCTATCCATCTACAAATATAGCTAAGGCAAAAAGATTGAATTCCTGTGCAACCATATGATTCATTTTCTAAACTAGCAAGTGTCATCACACTATAATTAAAATGACTAACTGCCAATGTAAGTCTGCTTGTAGTTTAACTGAGTTATCCAAAGGAAAAAAAAAAAGAGTTGGTTTTTTTTTTTCTGACATATATATGTAGACTACTTATAACTTTTTTTTCTTGTTTGTTTTAAATTATTTAAGTTTCAATTTACCTGAAGCTTGAATTATACTTCATTTGGAGCACCTCCTTGTTTAGTCCTGGATTTTCTGGCATTTAAACTCTTCTCTGTGATTTGGTTTTAATCCCATATGTATATCAAAATACCTGTGCACAACTATGACATTTCAGTTCTCTGCAGAAGCAGATCTGCAGATTATGTACTTAGAAATATGTGACAGGCAATTAGTGCAGTAGGAGCGGAAAAATGTTAAGTGTGCAAGATAAACTGATGATTGTCCAATCAGTATTACCTCTTATACAAAGATGAAAAGAAAATGCCTTTTTGCTGACATAGTAGGGAATGGGCAAGCATTAATTCACTCAAGAACATTTCTGTGGTTATGAAAGTGAAAATTAAGCTTCATCAGTGCAAAGTATATTAGAATACCTATTTTAAGTGTGGCTAAGTTTTAAGAATTAGCATCATTCTACAGCTCCACGTGTAGACAGCTTTAGTCTAAACAAAGTTTAATTGTGTTTTATACAGCAAGCTAAATTACCAATTATAAAGAAAGAAGAAGTTGAATGGGATAATTGGTCTGAATGTTTTGCTAGGTAGCTATAAGAAATGGGTTTTGTTTTTATAGGGCAGTGAAACACATTTTAAAGAGAAATATTTTTCATGGAAAGTTGTAAGTAAATAATTGGTCTCAATGAAACAAATTATATGACTCCTTTTAATATATAAATCACTTCTTTTTTAGCCTGTATTTTCAGAGTACATAAGGAATGAGTGACAAATACTGGTTATATTATCCTTTCACCTCTCTTACTGTTGAAAATGTGCATTTAAACACTGATTTATTTCTAGGTGTGATTACTAAGGCTATCATTATTGATATCTAATTGCTTGTGATGGAGAGATGGGAGATGAAAAAAGCACAGTGAGACAAATAGACCTACTCTTGTGTTGGTTCAGGACTCTGGCTTAGCTGCCAGTTTTGGCAAGCACCCCACTATGGTGCTGCAACTATTAACTGCTTCTGTGCTCACTTGTAGAAATAATTGTGATTCATTTGGTTGGAATCAGTGTACATTTCACTGCATACTATTTCCACTTTCAGCAGGGAGCCACTAATTTGGACATAGCACTTCATAAGTCTGGTATTTTCAAAGAGATACATTCATTTCTCATAGAGGGCTAAACCTTCCATGCCTGATGACAGTACACTCAGATTCAGTGACACAAGAAAGATCTATTCCAACACCCACACCACCATCATCTTATATTTCATATTGTACAATACTAAGTAGCATTTTTCATACTTATAAAATGTGACTGATTTTACAAGCTGTGAGCGCCTGACCACACATCTCCAGCCGGAGGTTAGAAATGTCATACCTGCCTGCACCCTGGGAACAGCTATTGTAATCCTCCCAGTAAAAAGAATGTAGCAACCAAGGATAAAGACAATGAGTACATCTCTTTGCTGTGTTCACTAATCAAATAGGAACAGCAGGAGGGTCCCTCATCTTAATGGCATTTGCTCTAGAGAGGGGCTGCTGTGGGTACCATCTAGGCATGGGTTAGTTATGAAGAGGTAGTTGTGCATTCTCTTTGTGAAGATGCTCCAGCTTGTCCTGTGAGCTTCCATGTGTTACAGACGATGAAGACCATATGTGTAAAATTTCAGTGTGGAGTAGCTGTAAATTCAGTTTAAAATTTCACTGCAAAAACCCTGAAACACAAAAATAAGCATATCTGCTCACTGCTTCCCTTTAGAACTGTGTATGCTGGTGGCTAATTGGGATTCAGGCCTTTGCAAGATAGGCTAGTGATGACTGGTAAGCTAAAAGCTTCTGTTATGAGTAAGATGAGATTTATGGACATGAGGGTTTTATTTGTTATGGAAGAAGGGTTTAAAACTAGTCTGTTTTAAATTCTTGTTATTCTAAAGAGCCAAGAGAAGGCTTCAACAAATTAGAAACAGAGACTTTTTGATTCTTATAAGTTGATAAATGGTCTTTTAAAGAAATTTATTTTAATGTGATACTCAGTGAAAGTGTAGTGAACTGACAATGAATAAGAACTTTTTGCTCTCACAGAGAACCAGGCTTCACCTACAGTGCACACATGCCTCCAAACCCACTGCAGCAAGATCAAGTCCTAACCCTTGGGCAGAGGGGTCACCTGATGGATAGGAATACCACAATCCCCTTGCCAATTAAGGGATGTATTGCAACCCCTGTTTGACTCTATGGCCATTTACTCAGCTTCAGTAGGAGTTAATGAAAGTCCTGTGTTTTTGAGCTACTGTTAAACCTGTCAAGTTAATGCAGAATGTAATGGTGATTCTTCGCTTTTATTCACAGTAACCTTACACATGAGAATTTTTCCATTCCTTTATACGGGAGTAGAATCGATCCTATAACCACCCAACGGTCATTTTATGGCTGTAACTCTATTTTTAGTAAGGTGTATTGTATTTATATCCAGGACTTCAAGGTGTTTTCTCCAAACCATCATCTTGTGTCTATCAAAAAATTTACACAGTAATTAGTACTACTTGTGGTATTTGTAGTATGGTTACACTAAAGGTCAGTGTTTGCTGATGACCAGTCTTGTTTAGGGTAATAATGTACTCCAATAGCTTCATGTTGAACTGTAGTAGAGATGCATTGTTTCTTGCTCAGAATTACAGAGAAATAACTTCCTACATTATTAAGTTATAGGTTGACAACTATATTTAAAAATCATTAGCTCATTTTACTTACAGTACAGACACTTCCTAATGAGGTATTAATGGAAGTCAAGCTTCAGCTTCCATTCTTTAGAAGCTGCTGGTTAAATTCTTTCCTAGTATCCCACAGTTTGAGTTCTCGCAATGGGAAATACATAATTAAGGTGAAATCAGAACACACTGCATGTTAAAAAGACACTATTTATATTACAGATCAAAATGGATTGGGTTTCCAGAGGACAAGAGTGATATATTTATATAAGCCTACTAGAGCTACACTAGAAGCATGTAGGCCTGACAAGCCAATGAAGGATGTAATCGTATAACTCAAGCATCATGCACGATTTGCAGTGTACTTCAAACTTTTTTTTCCCCTGGTTTGTGGATGTGGTAAAGAACAAAGGTAACAAGTAGGAAAATAAGATGTTGAGCCCTGATGGTGGCATGTACAGTTTTGTTGCTGCAATGGGATCTGGTGGAATTGGTTATGTGCAGAAATTTGCAGATCTCGAAGGATCTGTTTTCTCTTTTAACCATTTGTATTGCTCTTGAATGACTTGAGGGATTTTGACATCCCCAGATCTCAGGTTGTGTAACTATGCACTGGACACTATTCTTGCCTGGGAAAGGTATGGTTAAGTAGTTGTTATGTTTGCCTTATCCATCCATCCAGGCCCTTCTGCCTGCTTGCTACATTCTATAGTAGAGATAAATCTGCAGTAGGCAGAAAGAGCAGAATGAATTCAGAATGAAATAATCTGAACTAGAAAATTTATTCTCAAAACATAAATATTTCAAACAATAGCAGTAGACAGCTAAGGAATGGAGAGATGAAATGTTGCAGGCAAAAGTGATACTCTCCGCATTCATATATGGACATGAATATGTAGAATGTGTATTATAAAGCATTTATTGTATAAGAACTTAGATTTGTTCAAGTTGGTTAATAATCTTTGAAAGCTGCTGAGATCTGTTAACAGCAGAAAAAAATATTCCACTTTCATTTGCAGGAGCCAGACTTTCAGCACATGTACTTTAACTTTCTTGGGAACTGTAATTTAGAGTTTTGAATAAGGGTTTTATCATGCTTATCCATTCTATCTTACAGTGTCTGTTCCCTAGCTAGGTCGCAGCAAAATTTATTCAGGGACTAATGAATAAATTTAATAACAAAAATGTAGTGAATTTTTAGACAGGCATTTGTGAATGCTGAAGTATGTGAATATATTTAATGCAAGTAAAACATTTTCAATTAGTAATCACCTGCTCATGTAAATCATTGCTAATAAATGGCTAGCCACATAATGTATAACTGAATCATGACTGATTTAATTTCATGCCTGAAAATGTTTCTATTTTTAACACCTTTCAGTGCAAGAGAATTCTGGTTTTGATATTGTGTCCAGTTCTAGACCCATCAGTTCAAGGACAGGGAGCTGCTGGAGAGAGTTCAGAGCAGGGCCACAAAGATGATGAAGGGAGAAGAACATCTCCCTTATGATGAAAGGCTGAAGGAGCTGGGACTCTTTAGCTTGGAAAAGAGGAGATTGAGAGGTGACTTCATTAATGTGTTCAAATATGTAAAGGGCAAGTGTCAGGAGGATGGAGTCAGGCTTTTCTCAATGATGTCCAATAACAGGACAAGGGCCAATGGGTAGAACCTAGAACATAAGAGATTCCAAGGTAACAGAAAGAAAAATTTCTTCACTGTGAGGGTGAGGGAGCACTGTAATGGGCTGCCCAGATAGATTGTGGTCTCCTTCTCTGGAGACAGTTAAAATCCACCTGCACAAGTTTCTGTGTGACCTATTCTATGTGGTCCTGCTCTGACAGGGAGGTTGGACTAGTCTTTCAAGGTCCCTTCTAACCCCTAAGATTGTGTGATTCTGTGAACCAGAATAAGGATTTAGTAAATGATTTGTGCTTACATATAGTCCAGACAAGTATTTAAAAAAAGATAGATAATTCAGTGTATGTATATACATATATATATATAAATGTATCTATAAAAATGGCTGTAGATGTATAACAGTTATAAGTTTGATTTTTTTATTAATGAATTAAAAAGCAGTGTAATTCCAGGGAGTTATGAGCAAAAACATGTGTTATCCTGTATTATGACTTCAGGTCTAATTGTGTTTGGGTATAAGGGCGGATAATCATAATTATGAATATTTGGAAAAAACATATGACAAGCAGTGTCTTCTTCATACTCAAATTCTTGAGGCCATATAGAAGTCAATGTCAGCTTAGAATTGTCTTGGGGAAAGATATATATATACACACCTCACTTGTGGGGTAGAGAGGTGAGGATTTGCATCCCTTTTTTCACTGGACAGACAACTGATTTTTTATCAACAATCCAGACAAGATTTACATTTGTTATTCACCCATATCACAAGAGGTGACTGACAGCAAGTTCAGTACTGTTTATAAGTAGTCCTAAAGAGATTTGCTCACCAAGATAGGATTTTTTTTTGGCAGAGGACACATGCTAGTTCCTTTCATAACTTTTTTTTTTTGTTGACAAAGGCTTCTGTATGTATTGCTATAGCAGAACTCTGAAGCGATAAGAACCACCACCAGGGATGCATGAAGCAGACTGTTTGCTCGGTAACATCAATCACTTTCCTGCTTTTCCTTTAGAGAACCAAGTACCATCTGAAGGTGCAAGACCAGAATAACCTGCATGCTGCCGCTTCTATGCAGCCACTTCCCGGTGTTTAAAGTGATAACACCATCTGCTATTTTAAACCTTTCTACTGATATTGTATTCATCATTATTGCACTGAGAGCAAGTGTTATATTTTACTTAAATGAAAGTAAGAATAATGCTGTTTGTATGATTTACAGAATGCTCTCAAGGGTGAGCATCTGTGTCAGGCCTCTTGAGAAACTTTTGGTCAATAAATATTCTGACAGTGTGCAATGGGAATAATAACTGTTATTGAAACCAATGCTCTGGTTTTGTTCATGCAGCCAGGAAAATATGATAAAGTTATAGCACCTAGACAGAATTGATTAGAAAAACCTTCATTTCTCAAAAAAATTCATAGTATGCAGGGATAAGGATAATTATACTTGTTTCATAGAAAAAAACCTCTCTCAACTTGAGTATGTTATTTAAAAATGTTTGTGTTGGTTAATTAATGTTTGACAATTACATAATCCATTAAGGATTGATGATTAAACATAAAAGGAAATGTTAGAAGAGAAAAAGAATAAAAATACTGAATTATAAAAAAATCTGTAGTGTCATTTAGCTATGCCTCTAGAGAAAAGATGTAAATAATTTTTGAAAACTGATATTTGAAAAGATTTTACAATAAACTCCAACTTTAAATTGAAGAAAAATGTAAATTGGCATCACTGAGTCTCAGTTTGAGGAACTAAGTAAGTTTGCTACATGTATGAAAACAAATAAAACCACAGAGCATAGTTTCCAAAACAAATGTTACTAACCTAGTGTTTCACCACTTTTATCACCTCACATTGACAAATTCCTTTTTCCCTTGATCTTGGTTCTTCTGATCGTTTTGATGGTTAAAAATTTTATTTTGGAAAAGAGATTTCACTTTGCTAATGAATTCAATCAAAGGCTGACATGACTGTTTCTTCTCTAAGCATCTTCTGTCAGTTTTGATGAAGCTATAAATTGATATGCTTTCACTCATACTGCATCCCTTTGTCAAACTGTTTTATAGCAGTCTAAAGACTTTTTCCCTTTCAAAACAAAGTAAACCAGGAAAACAAAGTAAACCAAATTATGTATTCTTTTTTTTCTTGCATTGTGATTTTTTTAGGCCTATGAATATCAACTAAGTGAAAGTGCTTTGAAATAAAAAAAATCCACAACATTACAAACACAAGGAAAAGTTTCTGTATTTTTTTTAATCAGGGTTTCTCTATGATATCTCTTAATGTTAGCCTTTTTAAGAGGATTTGTAAATTGTGTTGCATTATAGTCAGGCATCTGGATATACTGTTTAGCCACACTACTCTAGATGAATATATATCTTAGTGATGAATCTTTGTTTCTCTTCTAGTCTACTCTCATTCTTTTTTTAACCTGTAATTTGCAGGACCTCTGGTATATAATAACATATCAAAGTTTCCTTTTGCAGTTTCTGGGAAAGTATGTACAGGAGATCTTTAACCACAAAGTTGTCAGCAAAGTGATGGTTGCCAAGCAGTTTGGCTCTGGCATGATGCAGACTGTGTGTGTAGCCAATACCTGTAAAACTTGGATCCCTCACATAGTTGAAATGTAATTTTTGATGGAATATAAATTGAATCTCATATTTGAACTACTTTTTATTAGTCTCAGGTGAAAGCAGATAACTCATAGTTGTCTCTGTCATCTCCTGATACACTATCTCAATATAATACTCGGCATGCTTTATTACCTCTTCCGTGAATCAGAATCTGCTCAACACTTAAGAAAAGTCAACAAGAACCTTCCAGTTACACATAAAGACCCAAGATTTGTCCTTGAATGCAGTGCAGTGTTTCAAACTGAAACTTAATTTGCCTGGTATAAGAGCTGTCCATTTTCCTCATACACTTTGCAGTGCTAAATCAATTTACCCAGAAACAGTGATGCTCTCTGCCATGTTGTCTCTTTGCCTTGCATGAAGAGACTTGGTTCCATAGAACTTTCTGTAACTCACCTGCCTGTTACTGGTTAACTCTTGGCAATCTCCAGTATGGACTAAAAACTGAGGTTTTCCAAGTTTCTGCTGATTAAAATGTTGACTCAAATGAAACCTTGCAGTTCTCTAATGGCAAAGACTAATGTGCCATGGACATACAACATCTAGCTTCTAATATTGTATTACCATTCTTAGTTGAATTTACTTGATACGATCCTTCAGACCAGGAAACCTAGTTATGAATGGTATCTTTCCAGTCAATTAAAGCTGTAAGACAGACATGTGATTTTTATGCTTTGGATAATCTATTACAATGTAGTTCAAAGGATACCTATGAATATTAAATGTAAAAATACAGAAGAAATATAAAGGAAAAAATTATAGTAATGGAAAAAAAAAAAAGCCAAAAACAGGACAGAGAGAAAAAAATATCACTGACAACTTCTTATATCCCTTTGGTGAATACGTTCACCGTTTATAAGAATTTGATGACAGGCAATATACAATCCTCTTCCGACTGTGATTTGGCAGCAGCAGTTAAGGGAAAAGTTTACTATTATTATAAATCATGTTGTTGACATTTTTCTTTAGCAATATCGAAGAATTTCAATTTTTGGAAATTTGCTTATTCAGTGCAACAGAAAAAGCTTATCCTTTATTTCCATTTCTTTAAAACATTAAAAATATATTTACATACATACTTAAAAGGTTATTACTGGATGCCTTTAGAATGATGATGGGGTATTTTTTGCAAATTATTTGCAAAATAATTCTCTAAAGCAAGGACATAGGGCTTGGAAGACAAGCATTCATTGAAAGAAAACTTCACTATTCTTAAAATCCTTAATGTTTCTATTCTCTTCTTCTTCTCTGTTTATTTTTATCTAAAGGATTCCTGACTTCATACTGTGAAGCAATTGAAGCTTCTGTGGGGAGTCAAACAATGGGCTTTTTACTGTTGCTAAGTTTGCTTTATAGGCTTTTTCTTACAACACATTAGTTTAATAGGCCTAGTAAAGTGGTGAATGCAGCTGTAAATATATCTTTTATTTGTTGATGTGCAATAAACATCACAGGGATGCTAGCCTTTTCTTATTCTGATCTTCTTGACACTGGTGAAAGGAAATTGTACAAAATGAATGAAAAGTGCCTTAAACTGATTGCAGAAAACAAGAGTTCTCAAATAACTAAGGGTCACTACCTTGTTTCTCTTTTAACAGATGGTTTCTCCCAGCAGTGTTACTAAAACTTAATAATAGTAAAATAATAGGTTACTTGATGTGAGGGAATTATTCCAGATAGCACTATTCAGTGGGGTCATTACTCAAGGTCATTTTTCAGCCAGAAAGCTAAAGGTTAGAAAGTTACTCAATTCCATGAGCTCCTGCAAATCTTTATTTATGATTAAGCTAAGTGCTTTCCCATGAGTGTGTGGTAAAAGCCAAGAGTAAAGGAAAATAACCCCCTTCCTTTATGTATTAAATATTTCTTCTCAGTTGATTGAGAATGGTATGATGCAAAGCTAGAAAATATGTGTTGTCTGGGAGCCTAGAAAGACGTAAGCTGTATTATTCTTATTAATGTTGTTGCTGAAAAAAAATGTCTTTATGTGCATGTGTTTACATGCACTAAGTCATTATTATCTCCTCTCTGCTTATCTTAGGCATGGACAAGTCCTGCATATTTTCAGGTTGCACAAGCACCTGGGATAACACTGATTTCTACACAGACTATTGAAGCGGTGTTAAAGTACTCAGCAGGTTGAATATTTATTATATCATAGAACCAGGCTGTAAACAGTCTCAAGCTCTTTATTGATTCCATAGTATTCCTTGTTGAGTGACTGAAACTTCCGTGGGCCAACAAAAACGCCAATGGGTTTTTCAATTTCTAAAATAGTTTAATTCTTGTAAATAAAATGCTTAACATTTAGAAGACAAATGAAATGGTTGAAGAGTGGTTCTCCAACACCAGCTTTGAATGCAGCAAACTGTCATTAAATTCTATTGATAATTCAATCTTTGATTAAAAAAAAAACAACAAACAAACAGACCAGTGGCCTTATTTTACTTTTACTAAGGACAACAGTAAAGTTCCCACAAACTTTTGTGACTGAAGAGATAACAGGATATTCTTTGTTCCTGACTTTACTTTCTGAAAGAGATGATCCACTTGGTTGTTCCAATTCTCCTGGAAGTATCTTTCTGTCTCTCCTGAGTTTTACATTAAAATAATGGTCATCTTAAACCAGAGACCTACCTTATAATCAGATAAAATTGTATGTGATGGATTTGAGATTAATGCCTTATGCTAGATCTAGGATGTTATACATCCTAGGATAAAAGCCTTTAAATGAGAATGGCTTACTGCAGAGCTTACAAGCCAAAACACTATGGTTTGTTAAAGTATAAATAATGATATTATTATGAAGTACTGAGTCTTTGGTCTAATAATGGTCTGGAAGACAAGGACAAAGGTGTAGTCACAAGTGCAGTGACATGAATAATATAAGTGGCAATCACAGCTGCTGTACATAGCTGTCTCTGGACTGCAGTAATGACTCAGATGTGTTCTGCATCTACTTCAGTGCAGAATATGCTGATTATGCTGATTTAGGTTGAGCATGATATACTGACTTAGGTTAAGCAGCTTTCATAACATTTTAAACTACATCAATACACTATCATTGAAATAAGTGAGTCTTTCACAGACTCCTGGCAGAGCTCAGCTGCTCTACAGCCAAACAGTGGAAAACAGAGGTTATATACAAACTTCTATTTCCTCTAACACAAAGTGGTCTGATGGATCATATCCTAAAACTTTGATTCTATAAATACTTAATCATGTGTGTGTATTTAATCAGACATATGACTCCATTGATTAAAACTGAAGGAGAGGTTTGTTGGTAAGATCAAAATCCAAGGCATAGATTCTTTGTGGTCATCCCTGTAGCATGATTGATTAAAATCAATCATGACAAAATCATTCCAACACAAAGCTCTAATTTTGATTTATGTGTATAATTTCACTTTCCATTTTATCCTTTGGTCAAAATACTTACGAAAAGGCTTGAGACATGATTTGCTGTCCTCCTTTGTTATAAGGAAAAGATATTTATAAAACGCTTCTTTGAGGATTTCATAGAGCATTGTAATATGTATGGGTACTTCATTTAGAATTGGGAAATAGATGTTCCATGTGCTATATGCGATCTGTGTAACTTTCCTGATACAAAACAACCCCTAACTCTGCTAGCAAATGCGAAAAATTTCTTCATAATATTGGGTTAATGAACTGCATTTTTTTTGTGGTTTCACATTTACTGCTTTAATGTGTAGTAGCACTAAAACCCTTGAGCTGTAAAATTAGATCTCTGAGTTGTTGAAAACTCCTTGTGCTCTTAATTTAAAAGTAAAACAAAACAAAATACTTAGAGCACAGAGATTTGAAAATAATAATAACTGATGTTTATACATTCTTGTGAAATAGCTCCTGAAGTGTACTGTGAATTTGATAGCATAAAAATGCTCTACCTTGGAATTGTTGAAAGGTAACAGACATATTGACATGTACTGATATCTGATACCGTTGCCTAAGAGTGTTGCAGGACCCATGGGGAATATCTTAGAGTTAGAGTTGTCATGTCTTAGCATGTTTTATATTCTAAATAGTGTAAACTATAAATTAACATGAAGAAACCAGATTTCTAATCTATGACAAAAAAACTTCTTCAGAGTTTTTCTGAATTATATCCATGGTTTGGCTTCTGCATTTAACTGTTCCTAATATGATCACAAGTTTCTACAGATGTTGATTTCTGTGCAACCTCTGTCTTGGTGGTTTTGATTTGTAAGTGTTTGGTCCTTCAGTCCGTAAAGTCTGCTTTTCTAGACATTGTAATTTTGATGGCATAGGTTAGGTATTATCACATCCACCTGAGTCCCATAATTATGGTTGTAACCATATTACAGTAGCACAGGGTAATAATGTGTTTCTGTTGGCATCTTGGAGTTCTGCAATTGATTTCATAGGGATTGTAATAATGCTGATACCACTTAATCACTACAGGATTGTTTACAGACTTTTAAAAGTGCATCTGAGAGCACTAAAGGGTGGAGGTAGATCCCAAGAGCAGCTTGCGTAATTGGATTAGAAGCCTTCAGGCTGACCTTAATGCTGTTCATTGGACAAGACTTGTTCTTAACTGACTGGTTGCTACCCTAAGCAGTTACTGATTTTTTTCTCTGTTAAGACCTCAAACCTTCTGAAAATGTAGACAGTGAACTTCAAGACTTCACAACTTCTGTTGTCACTTTTAAACAAATCCTTTTATAATTAAAATATTCCTTTGGGAAAGAAGAGTTACAGTCCTTTTCTTTCATTGAGTGTTTTTCTGTTGGGCTGATTGGATCACCAACATTTTAATAATCTACTAGATTTGAGAAATATGGATTTGTTTTGAGATTTTAAGAAATATTTTCAATGATCTACTGAGATTTTTAAGTGTTTAAGTTTTGTGAAGTCTCTTATTTTCTTTTTTCCCTGTAAAATTGTTTTACATATGTGTGAGAATAAAGCTTCCTTCCTACTAACTGTTGTTTTGCATAGTGACATCAGGATATTTTTGAGTGTGATATGGGCAATAAGGTATATTAATGATATGCCTTAAGAGTAGACAAACGTTATTGCTGAAAATAAACACAAAAAAGTGAAAGGAATGTACGCCGGTCTCCTGTATGCTGCTATGTCATGTCCCTGAGGCTTTCTCAGTTCTTTCTCCTACTGAAATAGTCTGAGTTTGTTTGTTTGGTTTTTTGGGGTTTTTTTTGCTGGCTTTTTAGCCTCTCCACTTCTTAACAAATCATTTAATCATTCTGGTCATAATCACCTTTCCTCATCCCTAATGCTTTCCTACTGTAACACACATAATGGCATCCCAGGCCCTGAAGACTCCCTTGGAGCACAAGTCTGACTTTCACAGAACTTTGAACAGTATTCCTGGAACTCTACATTCTTCAATCACTTCTTTGGTTCCATAGGTGGAGAAAAAGTAGCATAGGTATGACCACCCTTACTCCCTACCCTTTACCCAAGAAATTTGAAATTGTTCAGAAAGATCTCATGTGTCATAAGAAACAAACTGATAAATTGATTGTGTCACCAATGAGCACAGAGATCAAGAAAGAATAATTTTCTTAGGAGATCACACTGGTTTTTGTGACAAGCTAATCGAATAATCTTTGTTGTGATAGATAATCATCTTCTCCTTCATTCCTTCCAAATTGGTATTCCTGTCATTTTAGTGGCAATGCAATTATCTTTTCTAATAGTTCCTATGGAAATTTCAGTAACTTCCTGTATTGCAGATAGCAGTTCCTTGGAAGTACAACTGATCATTAAGTATAATTTAAGCTGAAGATATTTTCTTATTACATGAGTTAATGTATTAAGGCATGAGGTCTGCATTTGTAAGTATGAAAATGATTAGAAGCAATAAATATGTGGGGTTTTGTTCTTAATTTTTATCCTTTACCAATACTGTGGATAGTGCAAGAAATGAGTATTTGGAAGAGGTTTTGGGTGATATTCCCTGCTTTCAGGGTTTAAGATTATTATTCCAAACCTTCCTTCAAAGATTTTTACATGATCTTATTCCTGGGGAATCTTGAAAATGTATGCACCTTTAGAGCTTTCTAGAGAGAGAATATTAAAGTAAGAAGACAAGGAATGAAAAATATTGCTGAGATCAATATAGTGACATAGGACATTATCTAAGCTAAATGACACCCACTGTATCAGTATCAGCTAGTTTTCACCAAAAGACTTGGTAACTTGAACACTGGGGAAAAAAAAAGTTCATCAGGCTAGAAGCTGACAAATGTGTAGATAAGCAAGATTAAAAATAAAATATATGAGTATTCTAATTTAGGAGTGATAACAAAAAACTTATTCTCTATTTACTTATATATTATCTTAGATGATGTCACTGAGCTCTGAGTGACAAACTAGTAATAAATTGTTTTATGTTGTGCTAATAGTGTTTTATGTATCAGTAGCCTCCAAGTACTTAAGTATAGCAGCATTTTATTTAAAGTACTTTGAGATAGTGAGATATTTTTTTTCCTTTTATTAATTAGGCTGTGAATGCATTCCAAAAATTCTACTGTGCTGGTGAATCTTCATAAAGAGAAAATGATAGGTGTTGTCTTTCAGTTCTAGTCTCCACAAGAATGCTTATTTTTGCTAGCAATTAAGTATTTAATTAAAAAAAACCTATATGAATTGTGTCAGTGATACTGAGAGTTTCGTATTAATAAATTGGACTACAACATTTTTCTTTGAAGTCGTAGACTCAGAAACCTAAAAAACTTTTAGAATAAGCATTGGTTCTTAAAAATTACAATGTTCAATATTGCAAACAATTCTTGGAAACAATATTTTCCCAGCACTTCCAAAGAATGGAAAAACGGACAGTAAAATGAAAGCTTTACCTCTTTTTGTTGAAATATTATACACATTTTCAGAAAGTCTAATCTTTCATTTTAAGAGTGTCCAAATTGGCAAAATTGCACTTTTGATGGATATCAGTAGGTACTGGAAACTCTACAATACATTATTATTATATTAATAAATTTTAATTTATTTTAATTTATTTTTTCTCTAGGACAGCAGCTAAGCATTATTACTTGAAACAAGTTTGTCTTTAACTAGTGTTTGTTTGATTGATTTTAGTGAAGAATAACTACAAGGAAATGTTCAATTGCTCAGTTATTTCAATTTAAATCAGGGGGCCTACATGTCCTTCTACAGACTATGTGTGTGGTTCTGAGTGGGCCTGCTCCACATTTCACTGTAGATTTGTACATCACAAGTGCAGGACTCAACAACACAGTTTGCAAGGCTTTAGCAAGTCATGTGACAACCTGCAGCAAATATTAATTAAAGCAACTTCATGGAATCAGTGGAATTTGAAGCCAAAATTACTTTGATTCTGAGGCATCCATTTAGCCGATGCTTGTTTATTTGTCACCTCATCATAACTTGGTCAAATATCAAATCCCCATCAGTTTGTGTGTCATGGTTGGTTCTCTTCCCTTTGCTCCAGTGGGCTGTTTCATGTATTTTAAAATTCTTGCTACTTTGCTTTGTGGGCTTTTAAAAATTAATTTTACTGATTCTTCAAGATCCAGTAATGTGTATAAATGGTAATCATGTGTTTGTGTAACTTCCAGCTAGTACAAGGATCTACATTATTCTGCTCTTTTTAATTTTACTTTTATATATGATTTAATTTGGTTTAGTATCTCTTCTGAAATTTAATATAATAAGGTTATTTTTTCTATTTTAATATTATTCCCTCTCTAAGAGAGCTAAATTTAATTTTGATGTGGTCACTATTACTTGAATGGCTCATGTATAACTACTTCTTCAATTTCTGACTAACATTTCCTTTGCTGTGTTCCAAAACAAGCCATTCCAAGAAGGAATCATTTAACATGCAAAATAGAGCTTCTTTAAATGTTTTCTTTATTATGAAAAACCACCAGTTTACAAAGGAGATATCCAAGAGATTTTCTAATATAATATTATTCATTTGTGTGGCTTCATTCAGCCAAGATCGTGTCATTAACATTCACTCCAGCAAAAGTAATACCATATCTTTATGGTACACTCTACGTACATTCCATACAGACATCAGTTTAAGAAATAAATACATTTCTCATATTTTAGAATATATTTACTTTGTTTCTACAGTTGTCTATATTATGTACAGGTTCTTTTTTGTAGATTATAGCAGTGTTTCAACCCATTCATTGGTAGCATGTGTCTCTCGATTAAATTGGGGGGCATTTTCATGTAGAACAGCTTATAATATTTTATAATTGGAAAAGTTCTGTCTGATTTTCTTGAGAGGACATTCATATCACTGTACTTGAACATGAATTTGAGAATACAGCAAGCAACCACTAAATGTTAATTTCTAGGTAGAATATTTGCTTTGCCTTACTAAGACATTTTAGTGCAAAGGAAATCAGTTAATTTCAAGGAGTTACCATATATTAATTGCACATTCTTAAAACTTTTAGAAACTGTAATTTTTTATTTAGAATATTTTTTATTTAAAGTCTAGATAAAGAGAAGGTTTACAAAAATCAGTTGGTTTCTTACTGGAATATATTTAATGCTGACAATATAATGACTGAAACACAGTACTGAAGCAGTAACATATCAGTATTCCTGGTAGTCTGATTGACAAAAGACATTTTAATTCTGTACAGTATTAAACATTTTGTTTCTCTATAGAGATTTTAAAGGGAGATTATAAAAGATAATTAAGTAGTTCTTAAATGAAGCTTGATTAGTTTAGAAAAATATTTATGTAACTAAAGACCAGAAATATTGAAAAAAAGCAACTGTGCTTTTGATTAGTAGCCCTTTCACAGCTTATATTTGAGTTTCTATGTGTAGCTTGTGTTTGATATATATGTAACACTATAGGTTTAAGAAAAGTGGCTGGAAAGTAGAAAAGGACCTGGGGATGTTGGCTAACAGTGGCTGAACGTGAACCAGAGGTGGACAATAAAGCTGGTGAAGGATCTGGAGCACAAGTCTGATCAAACAGCTGAGGGAACTGGGAGTGTTTAGCCCACTCCAGCTACCTGAAAGGAGATTCTACCAAACGGGGGTTAAGTTGTTTTCCCAAGTAGCATGATAGAATGAAAGAAAATGACCTCAAGTTGCATGAGGGGATTTAAAATTGGATATTATGTAAATTTTTTTCATCAAAAGGATTATCAACAGGCTGCCCAAGGAAGTGGTTGACAGTTGGACTGTATGATCTTAGAGGTCTATTCCAACCTAAATGATTCTATGATTCTATATTTTGTGGTGTTTGAAAAGACAGAGTCTTGCTTTGTTTCAAACCTGTCTATATGACCCTAATCTCATGCTTCAGGCCCTAGACTGCTTTCTGCAGGTGAGAAAAGATTTATCCCACATACTTGTATGGCAGTTATTTTCAGTTGGTTGGAGACTGACTTCACAATCCGCCTATGTTTTTCCTAATTCATGACATCAATTGTTAAGATTTGTCAATGCAAATGAGAAAAGAGATGTTAAATTGTCGGTCAGCTGCAGAACTCCCTGATACAGGGAGTTACACATACAGTACACATTTCATGCCAGCAGTAGTTATAATTTTACTAACTTGGTTAGATAAAGTAAAACTCCTACAAATTTACTGAAAAATTATTTAAAATACTTAGTCCGCAAATAGTATGTGTTTGTTGCTAGTGGAAGTGCCTAACTTTTGGCTCACAAATCTGTCAACTCTTTTTTTTGGAAAGGAGCTTTATTTTTTTATTTGGTGCTTTAAGCATCCCCTGCAACCTGAAAAAACTCTAAAGAAGTCCAGTAGCCCTAAGATGTGTGTTATGTCTGAGACATGGACAAACATCAATTGAATTCTTAGTTAAAATGATTGAAATTTTCATCTAAGACAAATGCAAGTTCTCAATCTGCAACAAATTGCTGGGTAAAATTTATATGGCTAAATAATTACACTATATTTCTATTGTACTGTTCAAACAATCCATAGTGTTGCAGCAGATGAAAACTTTTTTCTATCCTTGGATAACCTGGAAAGAGAGAAGCATTATCAAACAGAACAATAAATCATTCTTACTAAATAAGGGACATACTTTTGTTTTCCCAAGTAGAGAATTTTTAAATTTAATTCTCTTTTCTGTCTGTTTCTGTGTTAAAAATGTACTTTCCTTTGGATAAGGATTTTATCATGATGATTGACGTTATAAGAATATGTGGGATTTGTTCTGAGCTGAAAAAAAATCAGTGCCTAATGAATTCGGATATATCTGATGAGTAGTGCATTATAGTCTATGTAATTTCAAGATTAACTCGTCTTTCAGTTGATGACCAGATAGTTCTAGAAAAATATCCTACAGGAAAAGGGGAATAGAAAGGACAAGACCTCCCTACTTACATATGTATAACATTTGTATAAATTTTTGTATATATTAAGGTCAATTGAACAGGATTTGAGCTATATATCATATGCTGAAGCTCAAGTGCAGCGTATCCTCTGAACATGTGTTTGTGCCTTCTGTGATCATATCCTATGACTTTTTAGAGCTTTGGTTGGCTGAGGCTCTAGTGATCTTTTCCAAATTTTGAGGGAACTTGTGTTTCTGGAGACTTAATTAGTTTTGTTTTCACTGCATCCTCATTGTAAAATGGAGACAGAACCAGCTCACATGCCACAGCCCAAGATGGGCTTTTCATTTTGCTTGAAGTATTTTTAAATTTGGATTCAAGTTCCTTGTATGAATGAGAACCAAGAACAAACCCACATTAACAGGGTATTGATCCTTTCAAACATTACTGCTTTCTTTCTCTTCATAGATAAATAATTGTCCTCAAAGTATTGAATTATTGATTAGTTTGTACTGTTGGGGAAGTAAAGCTGAATTTAGACTCTAGCGGTTACTAATCATATTCATGCAAAGTATCCCCTTCTGATTCATAAAGTGGCATGACTAAGTAATTTTTCTGGTTTGGGTTTTGGTTCTTTTTGTTGTTTATTTTTTTTTTTTAATCCACGTGTATTTTCTGGTTGCTTATGATTCTACAGTCTTTTCCATATTAGCTATCCTGATATCCCCACAGTTACATGCACTGAAGATCTGTGGCTGCACCTATATTAGAAAAGAAATAGATTCTGAGCACCTGCTGAAACAATTTCAGGGGGCCAGAAGGAAAGAAAAGGGAGAAACTCATTGCCTGCCCTGCCCCCTGCCCTTGCCTCCCAAAAAAATCCATAAGACCTCAAACTCCTGAAATCAACCACATGTGAAAAACCACTGGAGTTTGATCCAGGATGGTACAGATTAATGTGTTGAAATTGAGTAAGGCTGTGCCACTGTGACACATTTCTTCTGGCATAGTTTCTTAAAATTACCTCAGCAGACTTTGTGTTTTATATATGTTCCCATCAGCCACATGTTACAAGCAGAAACATGTTAGATATATTATTCACATCGTGTTTTGAGAGTCCATAGACATCTTATTTTTATTTATAGGGTCCAGGTCATCACAACAGAAAGTTAAAGAGCAGCAACTGAAGAATGTGATTGAAACCGATAGGCCAATTGTTAGTCTAATCTTGATGTATGTTATTTGTATTTTTAAAGGCTGGCCCATATTGCAAGCACACTCACTGAATAAATGGGAGGTCTTTCTAATCTTTCAGATTTGTAAACAGGGCACAGATAGGTAGGATACTTAATCTGACTAAAAGTTTAATTGTCATTCTGTGAGTTCATACTCCTACATATGAGGTGAATATGAAACATCTAAGAGACTTGTGGAAAAGATCTTGAATCTCAAAGCTTGTTGCCTTTTCCAACAATTTTGATGTTAGATGCTGTAACCTCTTGATTTTCCTTTCTAGGAAGATCATAACCACACTCTGCAACTAAAATGTGGAAAGAGACTGAAAAAACTAGTTGTTAGTAAAGATTCATATAATGGAACCCTCCTAAGCAATTACTTTGTTGAAATGAAAACCAAAACAAAGAACAGCAAAGTTGTAGGATATAAAATATTTAGAGAATTTATCTAAATCTCTCTCCTATTTCCCTTGTGCCTTGTTTTTACCCTTGTAGTTATAACTAGGATCAGAAACTGAAGGGTGACAATATTCTAGAGGAAGATGTAGAATTACAAAACAAAATCCCTCAGATATTATTTCCTTTATATATTCATCCCATCTTAAATCAGGGCAATAACTGATTTTCTTACACTTTTAGTTCTGCACTTGGGAATACAGTTTGAGGTAAGCAATTTTAGGACAAATTGGGTATTTGAAACTTCTTGGAATGGAAAATAATGTTGGTCATCTCAGGCTGGCATGCACAGGCACATTGAAAACAGATTTGAACTGAATAACTATGTTGTATGATACTGCATTATGTTTTGATAGAATCTGACACAACCTTGAATGTGAAATTCACACTTGGCACGATAAATATAATATTTCAAAATAGCTTTTTTTTTTTTTGACTGCTTCACATTTGAGAAGGAGATGTGAGTTTCTTTTTACTTGAAATGTTGTGATATTACTACTCTGTTTACTATTATTATTTCAAATACATTTGCAGAAGAATTGCAGAATAGCTGTAGAAAATTTTTGGTCTGGTCCCAGATAGATATAATGTAGATGAAAAAGATTATGTGTATGTTTATGTATCTGTACATTTTTTCTCCTCATGCATACACATCTGAATCTGTAGGAAATAAATGGAATGAAAGCAGAAAATTTGGTTTAAGTTCATACTGTTTCCTTTTGAAAGATGTAACAATTAAAAAATACAGACATAAAATAATCTTATCATAAAAACTATTCTCACTTTTCAGATTGTGTAAATGATCTTTAGAGACAAACTCCATACACTGTATAGATCCTGATTTGATCTTGTCGTTCAATACCTACCATTCTTGTAGTATTTTGGATTTCATAATTAATTAAAAATAATATTGTCGTTCTTAAATACTATATTTTGCAATGTGTTATTTTGCTACTTATAAAGCATGATAGTTGTTTTCCCGTTCTTCCCAGTAAATAGCTCTATGAATTGCTTATTGATTTTTGTGACTATATTAAGAGATGTAAGACACAACTATTTATAACCCTTGTATAGCTAAATACAATCTTTCAATGCTATACCTTCGTGTTTAAAGAAAGCTTGTGATACCAGTTGAAATTCTAAAGCCACATTCCTTAATTCTGTGGGACTGTCTAGAAAACAGATGAACAGTTATAATATGAAGCTTAGCATATGTTAGTTGAGTAACCTTTGTAGTTCACCCTCACAGGAAGAGCCATTAACAACTTTGTCCTTCTCCCATCAATAAATCCAGACTTTCAAAAGATGCTCCAGACCACTCTGCCACTTAAGCAACAAATCTCATGTTTTCAATTTTCTCTTCAAGATGTCAATTTGAGTAGCCTGTGGGACACTGAAATCTTGCACAGAGTAATAACTGCGTTTCACTACATGTAATTGAGAAGCAGAGATCCCTGGCGTTTCAGCTTACTAGGGAGTAGGTCCATGGAGTATAGCCAGTTTCCTGGACTATTAATTAAGTCAAGGATAGAGTTTTCTACTTCACTATGGGTCAGTTAGACAGTTTGTCATTCCTAAAGATTCAAAAAACCACATCTGTCCACATCTCGTGGAGGGATATTTTTTTCACCCTATATATTGAAATAACATATGTCTTTCACCAGCAGGAAGTCCTGTTGTTAGCCTGCAGTGATAAGTAGCTGCACTTATTCATAGAGCACACGATGCTCACAGTTAAAAAAGGCTGTCCAGTTTTGCCCTCATCAGCA
Source organism: Urocolius indicus (assembly GCA_013401255.1). NCBI lineage: Eukaryota > Metazoa > Chordata > Aves > Coliiformes > Coliidae > Urocolius > Urocolius indicus. The sequence continues at coordinate 365,599 of WBNH01001306.1, forward strand.
TATTCAGTTTACTAGCTGAATTCTGTTTTAACAAAAGGAATTGTATTGCTTGTGATCTCTAACACAGTCGTCCAAAAGCGGGGCCTCCAGAGCAGAAAGCCAATATCAGTATTGGAAGAATTTGCTTAGGAGATTGCACAACCTGGTTTGGAGCAGCAATTGTTTCAATAACAGTATATCTTGTCTCGACCTGTACGTCTTGAGGGGATTGACTGTAAAAAAAATGTTTGGGCAAGTGTGCAGTAATAACCCCTCAGTAAATTCTGTCCACACCTGGCTGCTTCTATAACCTTTCTACATAAAAGAAGCTTGAAGAGTCTGAGACAAATTGTGTGATCTGGCTTAAATATTTAAATATTGCTACAAACATAGTTTCATAACTTCTGTGTGATAAATCAACGCAAATTCTAGCACTACAGTGGGAAATTGCCCTGCTGATGACAATGATAATTATTTTATTGTTTAATGAGTGTTATTATGTAAAATTAGTCTAGTCTACACCTGGCATTTCAATCACCATACCTCAAACATCTCTTTTCCTGGAGTGACTACACACTTATTCACGAAATAAGTATTTCAATAACATCATACTTTTCTTCTCTCTGAAAGATTAGTTTTCATATGTGATACCGAACAATCCAGGATTTCCAGTTTTTCTTGTTATGTTATATGTGCATAAGTTTCTATTTACATTTTGTTCATGGTGGATGCTAGGATTTCCCAGCACACAATTTTAGTACAAACTACCATTGGCACTCAGTACAAATTAAATTGCATCCACAAGGCAAATCCATTGCAATTCATTTGATGTATCATCTACAACGTTGGTGGATCTACATTCATTTCACTGTTCTATATCAGTGCAGGTTCAATATACCTGTTGTTGCTTCCTTAGACTTGCAGACCTGTGGTGGGCCAGCCCACATGTGTAGTGCTGTATGATAGTTTAGTGGAAGACCATATCCCAAATAAAACCAAACCAATTAGAGGGTCTGTTTTAAGAATATTTTCAAATAATAATCAATTGAATAAGAGTGCAGCAGATATTTTCCTGTATCAAAGCAAACATAGTTCTCATAAAAAATGCCCAGATGAAAGAAGAAACAATTGAAAGCATGCTCCCAGTCACATTCATTCTTCTTCGGATTCAATTCCTAGAGCACCTTCTAGTCACTCTTTAACTTACAAAGTCAGTGTAAAAAGGAAGAGTTGCAATAAAGCAAGTAGGAATTTATATATATATATATTACCCCAGCAAAACATATATCCAGCCATAAAGTTGGAAGGGAATAAAGTAGTAGGCATAGAGTACTACAACTCTGGAACAACTAAATAGACTCAAGTAAAGTTTTGCAAGAGATAATGGAGGCCTTTACTCTGTCTGGTACCTGGAGTATCACCAGGAACAACCTCTCCTAAAGCCTGGCATCTGCTTAACATTTTCAGATTCTCTTGTACTGAGGCATTCATAACACCTGTCTACCAAATGCAGTGTTGTGCTTATCATTACCCTTCAATCTTAGTGCTTATCCTTTCCTCCCAGTCTTTGGCCTCTATCATGATTTTATCAGGGGATGATTTACACATTAAGTTTACTAATAACTTGAATCAGTAAAGATAACTCTTGGTTGTGTTAGATATTGCACAAACATGTATTTTTTTTTGTTTGTTTTTAAAGAAAGAAAAGAAAGATTTGTAAACTCACCTTTCTCACAGTTTATGTGGAAATGCCTAAACATCACTGGGATGTTTAGGAATTAGGAAATGCCTATTATCCTATTTACCTGGATGAGCATTTTCATAGCTACTGAAGCCCAATTAGAAGCATGAAATTTTAAAGCCCCGCAAACTATACTTTTGAATTACCTTGATGGATATTGATGAATAATTTTTCTCAACTGTCTGTCTATGTAGATATTGTGTCTTTGAACACATATAGTGATTAAATAATGTTAAATATATAATGCATATATTGGTTAACATTAAAGTTTTCTCAAACATAAATGTCTAAATACAAATATTTTTTCTAGCAGTGCCTAATATGCCATTTCCTATGAGAATATATCTAGCACAAGAATGAGTGTTGAATACTGAAATAGTCTGTACTCCGCACACAGGATTGGGATAGATTATTATAATGCTCTCTTATATCCTTCAAATTTCTGAGACATTTCTTATTTGGCATAATGCAGTCCAGCCTTATTGAATGCATAGACACGTACAGGGTTAGTACAATTTCACTGTCAATAGACTCCTAATTTATAAAGGCAGTTCTGATACCCATTCTTCATTAATGTTCTGTTTTCATCTAATGCATTTTTTTCATTTCAATTGGACTCTGTGCTAACATATGAAATATATCATTTTAGCTGCTACTGCATGCATGAATTTAAAAAGAAAGAAAAAAAATGTTAGAAGTTTTATCCTGTTTAACCAAGGCATATTTTTTCCATCCTCAGGGGACAAAAGAAAATCTGAGTGAAAAGAATACTCTGTTATGTATAGTGTATTGTTTTTTCTGACTTTAATGGATTTCATTATTTAGAAGCACTGGAAATTGAAAATGTTAGACATAAACAATGAAAAAGAAAATCACATTGCTTTTTTTAGAAGCAAAAGCATCATAGAAAACAAATCAGAGAGAAGTACAGAATCAGTAGCATTCCTTTCTTTGAAAAGAAAGATTTCTAGGACATACTTTTTAAAAAACATATGTAAGTATACTTAATTAACACACTCAAAAATATCTAATTTGTTTTAAATTGAGAGAAGCAGCTGTCACTTTAATATTTTGGATAAATCTGTGGACTCTGCATGCATTCAGTTTTCATAAAGCAGAAATGTGACCTGATATTTGATATAACAGCTGAAGAACTTTCTGCGATCCATCCAGCTATGCTTTAGTGTTTTTAGCACCATTCAGAATTATGTTCTAATATAAAGTCTTATATACACAGATACAAAACTACAAACACAATGATTAAGATGTCATGTCTACAATATCATAGAATTTTAACAAGAAATTCTGTTCAATCCATTTGCACTTCTGATAACAGTGTAATCTGATTTACTGCTCCATAAAAAGTAAATACTAATGCGAAATATTTTGCAATTATTTGTAGAAAGGATTTTGATGCAAGTACCTGAAAAGAACGAGAAATTTTTTCTTCAGGAAAAATTAATAAGTGTTTTCCACAAAGCAACTAAATCAGCATATTTCTTTTCAGACAAATGCAACCTGAAAACAAAATACACTTTTCTTAACTATGTTATTTTATTTTCAGTTAAACACTAGACTACTTCTTCTATTAGTGAAATTTCAGTTCAAACCCCGAGATTCCTGTTTAGCTCAAGTACATTATAACAATACAATATAACCATAAATCAGTGACTGTGCATATGTGTACTTGTTTATTACTGAAATATTCATGTTAGCTGATGTTTTCAGTAAAAGCTGTGGGATTTCAGTGACCAAGTACTTCTCTAATCCACTTATATCCCTTTGAAAATTCTATCACTAACTCTTGAATTCCTCTAATGAATAATTGATGAAAGTATCCATGTAGTTCTCAAATGATATGTAATGTAGTTCTTTGAAATCCACTTGTGTTTGAGAACAACAGAGAATTTTCCAGTGATATTTTTTTAACAATTCAAATAAAGTAATCGATTTTTAAAATTCTTTGAAGTAAAATGACTTTTTGCTACACATGTAGCAGTTTAACTATTAATTATCATTTTGTGAGTAAAGCATAAAAAAGTCTTGTAAAAAGAGAATGAATTACTAACACATGCTATAAAAATGATGATATGTTTTTCTGTCAATGTAATGTAGCACAGCTTTTATTTGTCATTTTCCCTGAAGTTTTTAGTATATTGGAAATGATACTTTATTTATTCATTTTGTATCACATATTCATAAACATATGAATTTAAAGGACAACAAAATTATTTTTTAAGATCAGTTGAATTACAGTAGTCTGATATATCTGTATGTCTTCAGCTATCAACATTTTAATGTTATTGTTACCTTTATCTATTATGGATGTGAGACTAGGGAGGCAGTTGTACAAATCAAGATTCTTCTGCTCTCGTAGAGCACAACTTGGCTTTAATCTGAAAATGTCAGAGAATATACACTCAAATTTGGGTGCGTATCCATATACTGCCTGTTCTTGCTGGAAAAATAACTATTAGAGAAATTTACTGCTATTGTGACAACATCCATAAGAGATGGTGCTTATTTTTGTAATGAGAGTAGTCTAGTAAAACCTAACTTTAAAATATTATTCTTCTGAGCATTTATTTCAGTTTTTATATACGTATATTGACATAATCATTCTGAAAAAAGGATTAATTGTCTGAAGTGTGTACTGCTGTGGAGACATGAATGATACTATACGTGCTTTGCACAAAGTAGAGTTCAAAATCTAGCTTATGAATTTGTAATTATGCATCACAAAAGGCTAAACACAATCACATGTATGGTTGTCTCCAATTTCTTGGAGACAGACATTTAACATTGTAGATATTGACTTTTGAGACATTTAAGAAGATATATTGTGCGGTTTTTTTCTTTACCTTCATAATCAGATCTGTAAAATTACTTTTCCTGTTTTACTGAAAAAAAATATGAGGGACTCACATTCAATTAGCAGCTAAATGACTCTTAAAACTCCTTTTGCTACAAAGAAACACAATCTAGTTTTAGAAGTAGTTCATAAGTTGCTCATAGAATCTCTTAATCATGGTGTTAGTGTTGTGTGGTCAAAACCATACATAGTTTGTTGGTATGGAACTGAAATTAGCTCAATTTCTATGGAAACTAGAATGACATAGAAGCAAAGTTAGCAGGTTATTCACTTAATTTGAACACAGCTAATTGTAATATTTCTATGAGAAGTTATCATATTCTTGCTTGGTTCTCAAATACAAGATCTTTTTATTCTAATTAAGAATTTAAGGTTTTATTTTATTTCACTGTCTAAAATAGAATTGTGGGTTGATAGGGACAGTAGATGCTTATGTTTTTAGCATCAGTCTGCATATTGATCTGAGAACTCTATATTCTTGCACTTTACTCTTATTTCCCTTCATATTTAAGTGATGTCTTGTAAAGCAAAAGATATATATTGTTTTAAAATTCAAAGAAAGAAAGAGAAATATTCTCCAGAAGTGATGAAAGAATCTGTCCATTTATTTTCCTCTTGATCTTTTAACATAGTCACAACACCATGGTTTATGAAAATGGGAATATGTGGGGTTTTTTCCTAAGATAATTCAATCTTCATTTTAACTAAAGCTCTACCTGAGAATTTGGTTTCACATGTTCAGAAAATCTTTTCCCCCTGTTAATGTATGTGGTGAATTGTGCATACTAGTGGAGAAATTCTTATCAATATTGTGATATATGTATTGTTTTTACATACTGACTTTAGGTCTGCGGTAGTCGCTGTTTTTTGTGAGATCCCTGAATAATGACTTGCAAACTTAGCACTCAAGTCAAGTGGTTCCATGTAAGGTCTGGAACTTAATAGTTCACCTTGTCATCAACACTTTCAAAATACTCATTTAGACAGCTACCCAATGTGTACATTGGAATATTACCAACATTCAACATTACAAAGAACACCAACATCTAATTTCTCTTTTATTGACCTTCTCTCTGGTTTTTTGCAGCATTTTAGCTACCAGCCTCATTTAGTTTTGGAGATCATTGTGTTCCTATGTGTAGTGGGTCTGGGATGGTAGTGATTTTCCACAGTAGCTCTTGCAGTGCTGTGCTTGTTGTTGATATCAATATTATGACTACCGCTTGCATAACATCAAGGCTGTCCCTCCAGCATTCCTTCCCCCATCTTCACCAACAGNCACGAGACATTTGTCTTATTTTCTCCCCTTCTCTGGCTTGCTGAGGAGGTGGGTGATCAAGTGGCGTGGTGGGTGGCATCTAGCCAGGGTCAAACTAACACACTTACTTAGAAATAGGAAGCTCCATTTTGAGAGGAGACATAACAAAAATTTTCATCTTCTTATTTACTGATAAAGGTGCCTTCTCTTGAAAGTGTTATTTTTAACAAGTAACTCCTTAGGTGTTCTCCACTTTTCAGTATTTTCTTAAGGAAAACATGTACTTTTAGTCCACTGAACCCATCCTCTGCTGAGGTTTTAAAAATTTTCATATAGTCACATCACTTCCATCACTTTTTCATAACTTATTTTTATATTGCTGTGAGCTTTGACTTGCATCTTTTCTTGCCACTGAGACTTTCTTAATTTTATTTTGGGCACTTAGGTATACTTAACTTACATATCTGGCCATTAAATGCAGGGAAATAAATTACCAAGTAGTCATCATTGTTAAATACACAGCTCCAGTGGGGAAAGCTGCACTCATAGAGGTGAAAACAAGAAGCCAAGTTAAAGATATACAATGATTAGAGAAAATGATGCGGGGGGAGGGGGGTGGGGCAGAAGACATGAAATGAGAAGAATCCAGAATTTTAGCTGTTACGATGCTACCTGGACACCGAACATGTAATCTACTGAACACCCATGTGTTTCTGTGTTAAAAATATTATTATTGGTTTCACAAGACATAGCATAATATAGTTAGGATCATGGAAAACAGAGAAGGGACTAAGACTTGTCCACAAATTGGAAAATATTTCAAACTCCATTGCTCATCTCTGAAAGAAACACAGCCTATTAAAAAGCAACAGGAGGACAAAAGGTTTAAAAATACTGAAGGGATTTAGACTTTTTATTTGCTGTGGTTAAAAGCTAGTTGAAATGGAAGTATGGTCAGTATGAAAAGTAAAGACATACAATGAAAGTTAAAATTACACATAAGTAGCCTTATTCATCAAGAGGAAAAAATTGAAATTTTTATGTTATCGGAAATATAAAGATACTTATGGTTGGAAATAAATTCTCACATTTAAAAGCTCCATACCATGGACGTTATTTGAGTGGTGGTGAAGATTAAATAGATTTAAATTATTCTTAGCTATCATAGCTATTAATTTCCATATAATGACTCTTTGCAATTTGAATTTATTTTCCCTTTGCGATTTTAGAGCACTTTAGAAGACGTACAACACTCATTAAATATATGGTGTTCCTTTAATCAGCCATCTGTGTAGTTTACTCATTTGGAAAGTCAATGTGCATCTTTGACAGTTATATAATTTTCGGTGTCCTCTCCAAGACGGAGGTCAAAACAACAACATACTTGTACATGACAGCTGCAAATTGAGTCAGTTTAAGCTACTCATGTCAGCCACATCTGAAAAAAATTATGATTATCCACTTGTCTAATTTATAGATGCAAGTGATAAAATCTTGGGAATCTTGTGTATCTTGTAACCCAGTCCCCTTCCCACCCTAGCTAAACCACTTTTGTAGCCCAACAAACTCCTCCACCATATTACCACATCTCTCCATGCTCAAGTAACTCTCAAGCATACTTACTTAAGCTTCTATGTTTCTTATTATAAAAATAGTTTCTAGTAGAGTATATAAATTCATTGAAACTGAGCCATTTCTAGTTTGCAAATTATACAGACATTTTATGATGTCTCTGTCCAGTTCCAAGAGCTATAATTTAGAAACTATTCAGTGGGTGTCCTACAGATTTAATTTAATTTTAAAATCACAAGTGTTATTAAAAAAACCATCCAAATGCATAATCTTTTCTTTCCAAGTTATTTAATCAGTAACTCTACATAAAAATGAATGTGGAAAATATCTGGGAGTGTTATATTCAATATGTTGGGTTTTTAAATAATAATCAGAAAGAATTTACAGCTGAGATGAGATGAACAGGGGAAAATTTTATCATCATGAGCATAATCTTGGAAAGAGACTCTCCAGAAAGTAATAAAATGGAAATATTCTACAGTACAGAGCACTATCATTAAATAACTATAGGATGAATTTTCTTTTGTTCTATCTATCTTCTCTTTCACAAGCAAATGTCTCATTAGGGTCAAAAACTACTAGAAACTTGATTTTGATGGTATTTAGAGAAAAAAAGAGAAGTTAAATATTGCTTCACTGTTATAATTTAAACAGAACAAAGCTGGAATAAATTATGTATACTGTTGTCTCCCCATGTGAGATATAAGACAATTAACCAGAATAAAATAGAAGAGTTCTTAAGATATTGCCTGATTCAACACAAATTCAGGTGCTTCACTATTTAATTGAGACTATTGTCCTCTGCAAGGACAGCTAAAGCCATATATCAGCACACAGTCTCCCTTTACATGTGTAAGTGACATATCTGGGTAGACTGAAAACAGCTGGCACACCACCAAGTAGTCTATTTAAAATCACAGATAAACTAAGGGATTGTACTTCATTAGTCAATAGAAAAAAAGGTGAACGTATAGTACCAGTCTTCAGGCTGCTAATAGTTTCAGATATCTATCAGACAGGACTACAAACCTTTTTTTTTTCTATTTAAACCTAATCATCTGCTTTTGAAATAGGAGAAGTTTTTCTCATTCTAAGTTAACTTAATAAGCAAAACATTTTTTTACATGAGATATAAGAGGCTTGAACTCCGCTTCCTTCCTTCACTGATGGCAATTCAACCTTTTATCTATCACTTCTAATGGAGACTTTTGCCTTGACTCTCCTCATACAGCACCTATCACTTTTGTAAAGCATTTAAGTCAATAAAGAGAGGCTATAACTAGAAGTAAGGCTAGCATATGGTAATCTGAAAGCTACAGCTATGCTCTCGCTAAAGAAATTATGACCATCCAGAACCTGAAGTCCTCCACATATGACAGTTGAGTATTTCAAACTGAATTTCTAACTATAGTTATCATTTTTATTTTCAATGTGGCATTTTATTACACAGGTACTAAAAGCTGCACATACTGTAACACCAAATTTGGTTTTCTCGGAGACTGCCATAACCCTACCTTGCTTTTCACATCAATTCCTGTTTTAAACTCTGAACAGAATCCAAGTCATCTAGAAGCAATGAAGAATGTTGATGTATTATTAAGTTGCTCTAGTAGGTTATTCTCAGAGCCTTAAAAATCAGTATTTGCAGTGAAAATATGAGTCTAGAAAAGGCAGATCCTACAGTTTTATTTGTATATTTATATATCAGTAGTGATTTTACTTCTTGAGTCACTGAAATCCATGTGCAGTGTGGGTTTTTTCTGGGCTTTCTATCTCAGATTTTAGTAACAGCTAAATGCCCACACAAAAGGGTCAAAACAGGACAACCCACAATTGCTTTGTATTCCTTTATGAGCTTTCCAAAGTGGCAGGGTTGCCTGGAGCACTGAGATGGCTCTGCTCCCTGCCCAGTCAAGGTAATAAGGTGTAGAGAGTGAATTAACCACCTTTGGCTCTGTTTCTCCACTTGTTGGTCAATTTAGCTGAGCTGGCATGAGGTGGGACAGTTATTGAAATGGAAAGACTGTGGGAGCAAGGAGGAAGGGAGGAATCATGACTCAGAGGGTTGTCTGTGAATCACAGATTTCCAATGACAATCTGGGCTTCTCTGGAGTTACATGCAGCCTCTTACTTGGAGTGAGCATAAAGATACAATCTAGTTCAATATCAAAAAGAGCACTGAGAATTTGATTTTAGATGTAAGGGTTTGAAAGAGTGACTTCTTAATAATGTTTGTGTTTTCATGTGCTTTCGAGTTGAGGGTATCTGAAGTAACTCTGAAGTCGTTATCAAATCCGAGATCATGGTTCTGTCTCATTCCTTCCCTTGTGTTTATTATTTATCTCTTAGTGAGAAGTACAACTACAACTGTATACATCACACTAGAACTATAAATAAATGATTTACCCTTTTTATAAGGTTTCCAGCTTCACTGATGGACACCTGCAGCAGAGTTTTATACACCTTTAGTGACAGTACAGCTGAGTGTTTCATATGACCAGGAATAATCTTTTCTACAGCTCCACTCTATTCTTGTGGAGTCTTTCAAGTGTCCTTGTATTTCAGGGTATATGGAAAAGCATTTATGTTCAAATATTCCAATAGAGCTAAAGTGTTAACATTTCTGTGAATATATCCACAGAGAAAATACACTTTATTCTCATAGTTGTGCATGGTAAATTCCTTCAGCTGAATATTGGTTGTTCCTTCTTAGGATGGCAGTTATGCTTAGCTAGTGTTCTGAGTAAGAATGCTTGCATGAATCACAGCACACACCTACAGAAGAGCAATGGCAGCTCTTTCCTTTGCATTACTGAATAGCTGCCTTGCTAAAAGAAGCAAAATATTAAACAGCTTGTGCCTCATGGTTCCAGTGCCTTATTCTCTCAATCTAAAAAAACAGTTTATTCTTTTTGTACATCTGATTTTCTGCTTGTACGTCAAGACAGAGGAAAAGCACTTTAGCCTTTGCTCTCGCTGTAATCACAGTCTGAGCAATAAAAATGAGAATTGAACCTTTCAAGCATTGAAACTTCAGTGATTTGTTGGAAAAATTGGAATAATTTCTGAAACTTTTTTGTATTATGATTTACTGGGACAATATTGGCAAGTTTACATTTTTCATTATCATTAATGCAAAGATAAATTTTCATTGACCTTCCAAGTATAAAAGGAAAGAAAATGGTAATTATATTTTTTCTTCGTTTTCTTTATAAAGAATAATCTGACCCATACTGACATTAATGGGAAAAAAAACCCATCAAGATATAATTTGACATAATCTTGTTTATCTCATCCCCACATTCTGTTGTAGTCAGATAACAACTGTGGTCAGTTTGTGTAAGCCAGTGTCCCAATAGCATGTGCTATATATGGCAGTGCTGAAAACTACTAAAAATGTTGAAAAACCTTTGTTTCAAGGAATTTTAATCACAGCTCACAAGGTCATTCATGTGGAGACTTTATATCATGGGCCAAACTTCTGATCTTCATGAATGAGGCAAGAGGTTAGTATGTGTAACTTTATACCCACTATAGGGTTCATATGCTGCTGATTATAAGCTTGTAAACAAATCCATCACATCTCTCTTGTCTGAAACAGCTTTATAAGGATTCTATTCTTTATAAAAACAAGAACAGGTGACAAGAACAAATTATCCTGAAGAATGTGCAAGAAAGTCAAACCCTCAACTCTGAGAGAGTATAGAGACTCTATAGATTATAGATTATAGAGACTACAATGAGAAGTATCAGATCTCTTCACAACATGATGAGCATATGCAGTTTTGCAGTCAAGGAACATGATTGCTTGGCTACAGAGACACATAGATGATTTCCTATTTCATTTTTCTCAGCATCTGGTTTCCTCTCTTTTCTGTCTTTCTCCATGTGGATATAATTTTTATAGAATAGATGAATTGAAAGCAATGAATTAAGCTCCTTGCTCACCAATTTACAAACTCTGTAACATACTTGGCAATTTGAAAGAGTAAACAAAATATTTATTAAAGCTACAATCTCTCATGGGACATAAACAAGATATATAGAATTTTAATCTAGGTTGTCCTTTGGATATTATCAATTTGCATGCAATAGAAGTCATAGTGATTTTTCTGTTGGTTTTTTTGCTCTTTATATTTTACGAACATCTGCGTGTAAAGTCTGTTGGTCACTGCAATAATAGTGGATTCAAGTTGTATTTTGCCTTTTCACTTGAAAAGGCATAGTTCTTTTCTTGAAAGGAACTCTTCTGGCTTATCAGCCTCTCTCACTTTATTTGACATATAAGACTTGTCTTATGCCTTAAGAACTAATTTGGCTCACTTGTGTAATTTGCTCTTTTAGCCTGCTTTTATCATCTTTGCTTCAGAGACCATTTATGTCTTCAACTGAGACTAAATTGTGTTAATTAGGAAAATATCTAATGGCATCTTGCCCATCACCATGCCTGAATGGCCACGTGAAGTTCAAAAACAAAACAAAAAAAAAAAGATGTTTCTCTTACATACATAAGTCCTTCCAAAAATACCAGCACTGAGTAATTTGTCTTTTTTAGACCCTGGTAATACAGTAGACCAAGATATTACAAGATAGATTTTGATGGGAAATTATGAAGACTATTTTTAACAATGAGAATAATTAATTGTTGGGAGAATTTCCTAGCAAAAGTGACCGAAGTGACAGAGCAGCTATAGCTGAGTGTCCTTTTAAATCATGCACTTGAACTCATCAGAAAGTTATTAGGTTTGATGCAGAAATTACTTAATTAAATATTATGCCCTATGTAATGAAGGAGGTCAAACTAAATAGTCATAATGATCCTTTCTGGTCTTCACTTGCAGGTGAAATTGTGGCCAAGTGATTTGAGGGTCTAACTCCCAGTGATTTTAATGAGAAAATTATTTCATCCAATAAACTTACGAACAAAACTTTCAGTTATTTTAGATGAAGACAGAACTAGACAGTATTTCAGGTACTTTAATTTCAATCTATTGTGTTATGTAATCAAACTATATGAAGGAGAACGGAATGTGGATAGAAAAATATACACTTATTTATGGTTTTACTATGGTAATAAGAAATTATATTCATAAGTATGCTTTATCTCAAAGGATTCATAAGTGCTTTGTAAACTGATAATAATCTCAGTAATTAAATGAAGCTGGCAAAAATACTTTTTTCATCTATTTTGATAGGTTTGTGCACTGTTGGTTTTGTCATGGTGATAGGATCATGGCATACTAGGAAAATGAATTGTTGTTGATAGATTAAAAGAAAAGGAAAAAATCTGTTGTTGTACTCATAGACTCATAGACTTTTCTTTTATAATCATATGGATTTGATGTGAAATGAAAGCTCTTTCTTGTAAAATGTGGGCCACTGCAACAATACTTATGAAACAGCTAAGAAAAGCCTGAAAAATTATTTGCATATCCTCTGCTGATCTATTACTTTAAGCAATTGTTCTGAATCTAGGACAGTTATGCATCTACAGAGAAGGAGCTTAAAAGTTAAACAAGGAGACATCCCAATGGGAACAGTATAAGTTTTAATATTGAGGAAAGAACTCATTTTTTATGTGACATCAGTGAGGTGTCTCCAGAAGCTCCAGATAAACTGTGTTCTCCTGCTGACAGTAACAGCCTCTATTTCAGTTTATTTCAGTTTGACTCTAGTTATTTCACCTTATGGAACTGTTTTTCCTTGGTATCAATATTTTGTTTTCAACTATGATTATTGATTTGGGATGATGTAGTTTCGACTCAGACTATTTTTTGCACAATTAGAAAGGTATTTGTTTTGCAGATTGCATGCATGGAGTCATAAGCAGTAATTAAAAAAAAAACCAACAACAACAAAAAAGCCAACTGTCCTGTTTGGAAATTAGAATAGAATAGAATAGAATAGAATAGAATAGAATAGAATAGAATAGAATAGAATAGAATAGAATATTCTGTTGGAAGAGGTCTATAATGATCACCTAGTACCTGATTACTTCAGGGTTTACCAAATAGTTTGTAATGTATTTGGCCTAAAGTTTCATTCTCATGAATTCATTATAAAAACCCTAAGGTATGATAAAATATTAGCTATATGCCGAGTTAATGCATTATTTTCCTCTGAGGAGGTGGATTCAGTGATGCAAATAGTTTTATTATTATTTTCTGTGAATTTTCTGAAGGACAAAATCAATAAAAGTGTCCCCTTTATCATGTTGAGAGAGCAACTGAATATCTCTATGAAAATTTAGCATCTTTCTATCTAACTTTTCTTAGCTCATCATGATTAACACATTTCTAATAATTTTGCTGAGAGTTTACTTAATATCAGGCTATAATATTGAATAAATTGAATACTATGATACTCTGTGTATATGCATATACATATATATGCACATCATACATATATGTACTGAGGAGCAGGTCTTAATCCTCTTTTAATCAGTTACAAAACTTTTGACTTCCCTGAGATGTAAGATTAGGTCTCTGCTCCTTTTTGGTTTTGTTTTTTGCAAATTAATGCCTATATTTTTCTCTCCTTAACATAATGCAGTAGAGAGACTCATGCAACTTAGAATCTAAAGGGGGTCAGTCTGCTACTGTGACCCCTAATTGCTTCTGTCTTAAAACATTTCCGTATTTCTAAGACGTGTAATCTTTTTTTCTTTTCAATGCACATAAAAAGGGATAATGTTAGCATTTTGCAGTTAATTCAATTACTTTCCACTTGTGAAAATGCTGACAAGATTTCCGACCACTGGAAGAAGTGCCCTGAGTGTTGGATGTGATTGGCAGCCCAGACATAACTTATAAATTACAGTTGAAATTAAAGCATTTTATCTTCACTCATATATATCTTTTATGACAAGCTGTTCAGCAATGTTTTTAAGCCATTATTTCAGTGAATTGATTTTCAACAACAACTAATGACCAATTTCATAGCTAATGTTCTCAGTTAAAGTACAGATTAATCAGGATCTGCTTCAATAATGGACAAGACTTTAACACACTTGTGATCGTAAGTCAAAGCTGTTGTTTCTTTAATACTATAGATTTTTTTTCTCCTGATTTACACCATCTGCAATATCATTGTTATCAACAGACTATACCCTATGCATTTCATATAAACTAAAAATTTGAAACCAAAGCTTATTAATAAAGAGAAATGCCATTGTCTCAATGCTGGAGAAAATAACCAATTAATAGCTAATTAATAACTAATAGTAATAACAATGAAAAAACTAAGTAATTATCTAACTAATTAAAAATAATATTTTTAAAATATTATTGAAAGATAATATTAAAAAATTAACTGTGGTATAGTAAGAAGGACATTTGGAAAATGAAGCATGCCAAAAGCAACTATAAAACACACAGAAAAAAAGAAAACTACATTAAAATATGGTTTACTAAGACTTACAGTGGTCACACCTACCTTTACTTAACAGTTCAAGTTTTCTCTGTAGTCTACGGAAAGGGATACTTCCAAAGGTAATTCATATGATAGATGGGCTGAATTTCCATCTCCAAGTGTCTAACTTTTGTAGTGAAGTATACAGAGATATAGGCTTCCTCCATTCCTGTTTAAACTGGACATCTAATTTTCAGACAAACATTAAGGGTCACGAGCCTCTAATGATATTAGCATGAGTTTATTACTAAAAAAACTACAAGAAAAGCAATTAAGAATTGTGAAAATCTCGTTATGGATTTTGTAGACATTTCCAAAACCGTAGAATAGATAATAACACTTTACCATTTTTAAAGTTATTTAAAACATTTTAAAAAGGGGGAACGATTATATTAATTAATTTTATTAATTATTAATTGAATTTATTTTTTTTAATTTGGCATATCTAGCCTGAATAGATAGAATAGTAATATTTAGTTTTATCAACCAATGGTGAGGGCTTTATTAACTGAAGCTATGTCTGGGCCAGTTGGTGCAGCCAGCTACAGGAACATAAGATCTTATTAGGACGACTGTGAACTCTTCTGAGCAATGGCGTTTCATGATTTGCAGGAGCAGGTTTCTTTATCTATTCATACTCCATCTCTTTGTGGGGGAGAAATAAACACTTTCTTTTCAAGGCAACTGAGATTTCTTTGTTGACCTCCACAAAGAAGAATTGGAGACTGATGAATCTCCAAAATTCAGCAAGCAGGGATGAATCTGAGTTGTCTCATCCCCTGCTTTGACATGGTATGGAATATTGCTTAAAATACTTTAGATACACAGAAGATGAGTTTATATTTTCAGCTGTGGACATCCACAGTATCATTAGTGCTGATTTTGAACTGAAAAAATAGTGGCCTAAAGATGTGAAAAGAATTTAAAAATCAGATTAAATCTATATACAGTTCAATGTAGTCAATGCACATGCTGTTCAAGCTTTTTATATTTAAAATAGAAGCTCAATGATCTTCAAATAAAAGCTAATAAGAGATATAATGATAAAAAGTCATTAAAGAAAATTAAGGGAAAGGATAATGCTCATATGTAACTTAAGCCTCCCTTGATGTCACAAAAAGTGCTAAGATTTTTTGTACTACTTTAATCAAACTTGCTTTTGTATTCTGCTTCATTTTAATTAATAATTTAGGGTGGATTTTTTTTTTTTTTCAGTTTCTTGAACAGTGGTTCATCCCTTTAGAAAGGAGTAAAAAAGTTTCCTTACTCTGAAAAAAATCTCAATTATTAGAGATTCATTTGCAGTCCAATAGCTAGCTTGTTCTTGAGACATAAAGTCAAATTTTTACAGGATTATTTTGCAATATATACTTTAACTAGCAAACAGTTGCCAGATACACAGTGCAACTGCTTTGTCATTTTAGTGCCTACAAGCCTCGGGAAGCAAATATTTTAATAAAAGTTTCTTTGTTATGTCTGTGTTTAATTAAATTTTGGGATATGATTTTCACAATCATCATGTGTTTCTGATTACAATGATACCTGCATTAGACTGTGTTTTGGAGGATTTACATCTTAAATATTCACCATCTGTTAATAAAATAGATTACTTCATTGCATTTTGAAGCAGGTATAGACTAATTAGAACCAACCAGGTTTTATTTTGTTTTGGTTTTTTTCTCATAAATCAACTCTTCAGCACAGGATTTTTACAGTCAGAAATGTATCTTTTGACTGACTGAAGTTTTATTGGATCATTATTTAATCCATCATGGATGTTGATTATATCTTTTAATAACTGGAATAGTTGAGACCACAAAAAGAGATTGATTTAATGATACGCCATTTTTAGCACAAAGCAGGCATTTTAGATGTAAGATATTGCCTGAAAGGGGACAAACTGCCTGAAGGCTATGGAGAAAGCATTATGGTATTTCAGTGACATATTTCCTTGTTGCTAGCTCAGCACAATTTGCAGCTGGTTGCTCCTGTTTGTGCTTGCAGAGTCTTCTAAGGATTATGAAATAATTTGTATTGACCGAAAGAAAGTGAAACTCGAGATTTCTGTACGACTTTTGTCTTTCTAAAATTATATAGATGTATTCTTATGAGTGTCTCTATACCAGCAATTAGTGGACTACACTGTCTCAATGATGCTAGTTTTGAGATGGATATAGTGATATAAAAAGACTGTGTGAAGCAGTCCCAAACTAAACTTTTTCTCTAGAGTAAATGCATTCTGTCAGGCATAAAAAGAAAATAGAAATAGAAATTTTGATTCAGGACTTATGGTGATGATTTGTAAGTACTAACCTCTTTATCAGACGTACAAGATAGGTAAATTCCACTAAAAAAATCCACCTCAAATATCCAAGAATCTCAGAATCTCAAGGGCTGGATGAGACCTCAAAAGATCATATAGTCCAACCCCCCTGCCAGAGCAGGACCACCTAGACTCGGTCACACAGGAACTTGTCCAGGTGAGTTTTGAATGTTTCTAGAGAAGGAGACTCCACAACCCATCTGTGCAGCCTGATAGCCAGATACATATTGTGAATTGGTCAGACAAATCACTTTGGTGACTTTAAACTAATGAGGTGTTTGGTGCAAAATGGTTAGTATGTAGAAGTGAGCTCTTGTTGAATAAAATTATATTGGCCAAAAATCCACCAAGAATCACCATGATACCATAAATACATATTTACTTTGGTTGAAAAAAAAAACAATGCATTCAAATTATTTCAGGAAGAAACAGTTCAATGAAAGGAATGACTGGAAAATATGTAATTTTTCTTAAGTTTAATTTTTTCTTTAAGATTTTCTATAAATTTTTTTCTTAAGATAAACTTTTCTTTGTAAATATTCTGCATGACGAGGCCATAACAGATGATAATAAGCGTGTTGGGGTTTTTGCTTGCTTGTTAAGGTTCTATGTTAAAGAATTTATTTTTTTCCAAGGCAGATTTCCTTATTCTAAAACATGCACAGACATACAACCTGCATGAGTACAGAATATAAAGTTTATAAAAATACACATTTGGACCTTTCTCATAGATCATTTTGGATGGTGAAATCCTTCAGTCAGTTCAGAAGTGATGGTTCTCATTCTAAATTACGTGTGGACATTTTTATAGGTTGCCTGACCTCTGAAGCCTTGGCAAATTGTCATCTAATATCATAACAGCTGCATGAATTCGTGTGATACAAAGTTTTCCGTCGGTGCTGGGAGAGACTGGAAGTTTAACCATCATTTTCCATAATAACACATATTTTTAACAGTTTTAATAAAGTCCTCTTTGTTGTCTGTGGACCAGGTGTGGGCAGACTTCAAGACACTGTATGATTTCAGCATGAATTGTGATTGTCATATGAATTTCACTCTTCATGGTGACAAGCTTCAATTGGCCTCTTTCACATTTAGTAACTGCTTAACCAAGACAAGGCTTTTATATTTACTCTGATAAGATTTGAGATGTCGAAGGTGATCTGAAAACCTAGCAACAATTGGACTTTTAAGATTACAACTTAATACACTCTACAGAAGATGATTTGTAATAACCTTTCAGATGCTACTTTGGAAGACTATACTATAACTATAAATATATTTTAAAACCTACATACATATATACATTCTCTCTATATGTATACACTATATACATATACACACTATATATACTTTATATATACTATACATTATACTATATATATACACACACTACACTATAGCTATATATCTATATGTTTATAGCTATACTATAATAGCGAACAAAATAATCTTTCACTCTGCCTTTAACTGGGAAGTTGACTGTCACCATGTTGTTTTCTTGGCTAAATACTTCAAACAATACTAAAAACCAAAAGCATGAATGTTAAAATTTGCCCTCTAAAAGCTCTGGGTCTAGTTCTAGCACACTAATATTTATTATTTTATTTCAATTTCCATGTTTTCAGATCTTTTTGATATACTGATAACCTGTTAAACCTCAGCTAACTTCCAGGAAAACATGAAAGTAAAATGTTATTCTTAGACAGATTGTGCCAAATGTTTTAACAGAGTAACTGAAAAGAATATGGAAGTTTTGCTTTAAATGCTGCACAGGAGGTAGTACTGCAGCTCAAGTATGCATGAATAGGTGATAACAAACATTTAGATAAATCTTGAACTTTGTATCTAGCGGAACAACATTTTTTTGTTTGCACACCACAGAAACATACTGGTAAAGATTCAGATGTATTATAGGGTTTTTTTGTATGTTGGCTTGATAATGTAAGTAATCTGAGAGGACTAGAGAGTAAAAACAATGTGTTAACAGATACACCTGCTCTTGGATGAAGTCTTTAAAAGTCAGTTTTTAGCTTTGGAACTGTAAGGGAATCAGAAGGATAGGGGTAATGACATCTATCATAACAGTAATGTTTTTAGAAACAGGACTATTGTTCAGGTTGGTGACATGGACAGTGTGATTCAGTGCACCCTCAGCATGTTTTCTGATGATACTGAACTTTGCGGTGTGACTGACATGCTGCAGGGAAGGGATGGCATCCAAATGGACCTTGACAACCTTGAGAGTTGGGCCTGTACAAACCTCATGAAATTCCACAAAGCCAAAAGCAAGGCAGACTGAGCAGAGAATGGATTGAAGAGCAGTTCTGCGAAGGTCTTGGGGTGCTGGTGGATGAAAAACTGGACATAAGCCAGCAATGTGTGCATGAAGCCCAGAAAGCCAAATGTATTCTAAGCTGCATGAAAAGTAGTGTGGTCAGCAGGTTGAAGGAAGTCATTCTTCCCCTCTACTCTGCTCCACTGCGACACTACCTGGAGTTTTGTGTCCAGCTCTGGGGATCCCAACATAAGAAAGACATGGACCTGTTAGAGCAAGTCCAGAGGAGGCCACAAAGATGATCAGAGATGTGGAACACCTCTGCTATAAGGAAAGGCTGAGATAGTCTGGAGAAATTAAGGTTCTGGGGAGACCTTATTGAAGCCTTTCAGTACCTGAAGAGACCAATAAGGAAGCTGGAAAGGGACTTTTCACAAACGCATGTAGTGACAGGACCAGGAGTTATGGCTTTAAATTGAAAAAGGGTAGATTTAGTTCAGATGTTAAGAAATTATTAATCACGAAGGTGGTGAGGCACTAGCACAGGTTGCCCAGAGAAGTTGTGGGTGCCCCATCATTGGAAGCATTCAAGGTCAGGTTGGACTGGGCTCTGAGCAATGTGGCTTAGTGAAAGCTGTCCCTGCCCATGGGAAGGAGGTTGCAACAGGTGATCTTTAAGGCCCTTTCCAAGTCAAACCATTCTATGACTCTGTGACTACAAAATTCTTGTGTCAACAGCTATGCTTCAGCTTGTCATATGTGTATCCTTTACTGTCAGTGAAGAGAAATAAGTAATTCTAGAGAGCAGTTCATCTCAGCAATGCTAAATGCTAATTCTCCTGAAAATCTTAAAAGCAACCCTAGTAGTTTTTAATGTGTTTGACTGAAAACAATTGAAGTTGCAAGTGAATTGCAATTGCTATAAAAGCTTGAGTTACCACTGTAATTTCTGATGGCAATTTCCTTGGCACTTAGTGAGGTTTTGAAGACTACTTTAGTTCCAATTAATAGAAATAGTCATGTATCTGTAATTTACTTTGGCCTACAACCAAAATAACCTTGACTCTAATTGCCATATATTCAAGTAACATCCTCATGAATACGAACTACTACTTTTTTCTTATCTTCTTTTTAAATTAAGTAAATAGTGTAGAATGTCTTTATTAGTACAAGACATGAAGCATGCAATTATTTGGCTATCAAGTAAATGGTAACTGGCAAACTGTGTAGACAATATGGAGCTAAGATATTTGGACCTCATAGGTGGTTCCAGAATCTGCAGTGGAGACTGAAAGACATAGGGACTGAACTATTCTTGCAGTTGAGTAGGTGGTTCTCTGCAGTTCAGAGCTAAGACAAATAACTAGCAAAGGCAGTAAAATATTTACTGCCACTACCCACCACACATACTGCTACCATACATAATGTACTGGCATTGGGACTGAAAATAACTTTCCTGGCTGAAACACTATCAAAGTATGCCATTCTCCACCAATAATGCAAAATGTTTGTAGACAGAACAGCATGGAAATGGCATCACATATCACATTGTACCCACATCTGTATCACTACATTCACTGTAGGAGTCAAAGCATATGTTCATTTTATCTAAATTCAGGCACCTGTAATGCTTAAATTAACACTACAATCTTATTAATTTGCTCATGTATCAGTGGAAAAGGATGAAACTTTACAGAAGGCAATGATCATCTTAAGTAGGATAAAATATTCTTTGCAGGAACACATTTATCTTCATTAACAATTAGGAGTTTCATTACTGGATATGTAGTTTCGGTGCCCAATTCTTAATTGTAGTGGAATGACTCTGAATCCACACAACCCAAAAAAAACTATTGAGGAGAAAGCAAAAGAAACTATGAAATATCCAGGATCTGGAGGACTGAATTGATTTCCTATATTCATGCCATTGAAGAGAAACAGTCGCTTAAAGTTCCTCTGAAATTCAATCCAATATTAGTGCCAAGTATGACAGCCTTCAACCAGTTAAACATGCCATGTTTAACCTAAAACAATTGATTTATTTTAGTAATTGAATTGTTAAACAGCTAGTCTTCTGCTATAGAAGGTTATATGTGAAGCAATGTATAGTTTCTAATCCACATCACCAACCCAACTGAATCAATACTCAACCTATATCCATTGTCTTTTCTTCAGATGAAAGAGAAATCTCAGTGGACATATTAAATCAAACAATAATGTTTAGCTATTCCAGTTGTTTCTTCTCACCTTTTAGAATGAGATCCAGTCTGTCTCAACTATACTTAATGTTGACCTTTAGGATCTTATAACTCATCTAAATTCCAAACAACAAATCAGTGATTAGTGCATTCAGTTAATCAAGACATGTCACTAGATGCTATACTTCATACCCTCAGAGGTATGTGCAAAGTTTGTGCTAAAAAAACCTAAAAATTGTCCTGGGAAGCAGGAACCAGAATCTTACAGTCTTCTGTCCAAAACAATGAAGAAACTGTTAACCAAGGGTCAAATACATGTTTGCTCATTTGACTGCACAAGTTCTCTCTGTCTTCACTGAATACATTTTTAAGCCAACCTAATTGCACCCTGCCTCATGAAAGAGGTTAACACTGATTTCACTGAAATCTCCCAATGAATGGTTAATGATAGGTAAGGATATCTTAATCAAAATAAGGAAAGTTAAAAGCTGAATTTTAAGTATGTGTCCTCATTCTATGTATATATAAATAAAAAAATTATAAAAATATCATGTAGTTTTGACAAAGACCACTGCTAAAATTTCCAAATCTCATACACTGGAGCATCTAACTAACTGTTACTGTACTGATATTTAAGGACTTTGTGGTCTTCATTTTAAAACATAAGAATATATTCATGTATTTACACCCTTGAGCTACACCATCAAAGGCATCTTTGTAAGCTTCAACTTTTAGTAAAAATAAATTAAAATTGTTCTGAATGCTACTGAAATAACAAACTGGAGCAATCCATCTGGAGTTCATTTTACTTCATATTATGGGCTTTGTGTCACTGCTGTCCAATTTGACATCAAAAAGCACAAAAAATAACATTGACATAAGGATATAGTTATGTTTATATGTACAGAAGTGGATTTTTTTTCTGTTATGTTCAGAGTAGTATCCTTAGAATTGCCAACCTTGACTGACTTTCAGAAAAAAATACCCATACCAGGCATGTTAAAGTGCAACAGCAAAAGACTATGAAATGAAAAAACTGTCAGTACAGCTACTGTTCTTAGTCAAGTGCTTCCGTTGTACCCACTGGGAGGCTGGGAGACATGCTTTCCTAGACACACTTTGAGCAAAAAGGTAGAATATCCGTCTGCTGGCTACATCAATGTTTCTTTTCTTAGGGCCATTAAGCCATGCCCGTTAAAGTCAGTAGGGTTTTTTTTCTTTAATATGCCCAATCTTTCTCCATCAAAGCAGAATAAAATCTGTTTTTTTTCTCTTTTTTTTCTTTTTATTTTTTCTGATACCACATTTGATAAACTTACATAATAGATAGTTTTTAAAAAACATCTGGGAAGTTTAGCCTTTACAGTGGCTGCGGCTGTAAGATATTTAGGTGTCTGAAAGATGAACATAGAGGAGAAGGCAATTAGAAAGGATTGTGCAGGAGTTACAGATGACCTAAGTGTAACACAAAGATACATGAATTTTTGCTTTCAATAAGGGTAATAATATCAAATACGGGAATAAAAGATTTTTTAAAACAATAGATTTGTACAGAAGTGTTTCTTTCATTTAGGAAAAACAAAACAAAACATAAGGAGTTTGATACTCTCAAGTCAGAAAACACAACCTTCAACCTAAACTGAGTTTATCTAGCTAAAAGTATGGATCCCAGTTCGTTCAAGAGAGAATATAGATGTCTTATTTAATTCTAAATGTCTGTGTGTATATATAGATATATATGTACGAATTGATTTACTCTTCAAATAGGCTTATGTCTTCCTGCTGATTATTTAGAACCTAAAAGGCTATTTAGCCTAGATGCCTACATTCTGTTTTGCTAAATTTTAATCTTTTCAATTTAAAGCAAAAAATCCGTCCTTAAACCATGGAATTAATTCAACGGTGAGATGACACTGAAGACAGCTTCATCAAAGATACGTGCACTTACTTGTACTGATTTATTGTTATTTGATACATGATTCATTTCTTCAGACAGATGACATGTGGTAGAGCAAATATGTCTAGACTTCAGTAAAATATTTAATATAGTGCTATGAGATGCTATTAGTCAGTTAAAGAGTTAGGGTTGGACAACTATCAGCACACACCTTATAAAGAAGAAGAGTAACTGGGTTTGAAGAAGGATTTTTTGGTTTTTTTTCTTTTTAATTCCAGAAAGGTTATTCTTGGAATGAATTTTATTTAATAGACTCGTCTATGGGTTTGTCATTAAAAAAACAAGCAGTGTCCTAATGTAGTTAGCAGATAATGCACAAAATAAATGATCTTAAGAAAAAAGTGTTAGACTGAAATAAATGGAATGAAATTTTAATAGTATCAAATGCTTGGTTGTGAACATAAGGTCTATAACAAATGACTCTGTTAAAGGCTGCAGCCAAGATTCTTGGAGCCTACAGGGAAGGAGGAAACAGAAGTCTAAGAGCTCATCCCAGAAAGATTATTAGCTAGACAGTGGGGTTGGCCATGAAAAGAGTTCCGAAAATCTATTAAGCAAAGTATTTCCAATAGAATAGGGTAATACTATTATACAAGACATGGATAAGACCGAATCATACTGACTTTTATTCAGGAAAAAAGCTAAAGCAGCATGATCTGAAAGAAGTCGCAGGTTGGGGGTGCACGTAACTTATGGAGCGCATGACAGTGTCTTCGCCTTTCCTGACACACAGATGATCTCCCACTCATCACAGCTCATGCCAAAGCAAAATCCTGTTTGAGATTTGCAGTAGTTAGACAGTGATAAGTGTCTGCAAAACTGTAAATTTAGAAACATTACTTTAGCTAAAAGTCAGGAACAAAGCAAGGAGTAAGGCAAGGGGAAAGTGAAATAAGAAATATATTTTATTACAACAGTAATTTGTATTTTCCATAAATAGACTTTATTTCAGAGTTTTCTGTGTGATATCAGCAGGTCTTAGAAATGAAACATAATGAACATGTCACTAAAGTGTGACCAGAAATGAATACAGCTACATTGAGACTGATAGAACATATTTCCATGCAAATAATGGTTAGATATAAGCAGCAGGGAGTCCATTTACATGTTTATCTAGTCAGTGAGTTCCTGGGCACTAATGAGTAGCACATGAGTGTCTCTATGTTCTTTTCTTTTTTTTTTTCTTCTTTCTTTCTCTGTATGGCTCTGTAATTATTGTCTTTAGCCTCCAGAGAGACTTCTCTTGTATAATTTACCTGAGCTTACGTATACTAAGTTTTAAGTCTCTTAACAGACACTTTTCTAAATACGCAGACTTTTTCTTCTGCTTTATTGAATTGCATGAATACATCCTTGAGGCAAAATGCTAGTGTAACGCAATCTGTATAGCAACCTTAGATTGTTATATATCCATTTTCCCCTTTGTTTGCACTTGAAGCAAGGTTACAAAGTTTAATACATTTAATACATATCATTAAAATGATAAAAGATAAGGAACAAAGCTCTACAGAACATTATTTTACTTACATTCGAAATATTGTATTTTTGTAATTTTTTTTTTCCTGGGATAATGGTCTTAAAATACACTAAAGTAAATGACAGAAACACTAATTTAAGATTTCTAGATTATTTACACCTTTCCTTGAAAGGTGTAAAAAATTTTTAGTCTTCTCACAAAGTCAGTGATGAGATGAGACTACTGCAACATATGCAGATACTTTTAATTTTTAAATTATATGCATTTTTATAAAGTTCTAGTCTGACAGTGGTGAATAACAAAAAAAAAATTTAAAAGTTATACATTTAAGAAACAAAGTAATGTTATAGTAATGTGGCTGATCCATAAAAATAGCTTGGATATGTGCTTTTGTTTTTACATTAGAGTTTCTTGTAAACACAAGAGAACGTGACTAAAGGTCAGTGACAGAGTTTTATATCACAAACAGTTGTAGTATCAAAGGAATTTAGGTGCTTGAAAATAAATCAAAGTGATTTTCCAACATAGCCAGACTGGAAATAACAGAAGTTGATTGCCTAATATGCATAGGTACTTTTGCAAACTGTAGGAAGTTCTCAGTTTCTAAAAAATTCTGATAAATCTTCCCATGCTCCCTGGTTTTGAACCAAAACTGTGTTACCTAGCATTGAATATAAACATGATGCTTTATGTATTTAAATGCTTTATAAACTCATTGTTTAAGGCTTTATATTGTCATATCTATGCTTTGATACTGCTAGTGAAAATATTGCTATCATGACACATTTTGTATGACATTAGTAAATTAGAGAAAAAGGCAAATATTTTCTTGAAGATGAGTATCCAGACTTTAGCTGCTGGAAGTGTGCATTGGGAATATTTGTGTTTTATTAACAGTTAAAATATTTAATATAATAATATATTGGAGCTAACATTTAGCTCATATTAATAATGTCATCTTCTTCTTCTGATTAATTATTGTGACTTTTTATTTGTCCTATTCATATCTGAATGTGCTGAAACTTGATCTAGTTCTTAATGACCTTANAAGGAATTTAGGTGCTTGAAAATAAATCAAAGTGATTTTCCAACATAGCCAGACTGGAAATAACAGAAGTTGATTGCCTAATATGCATAGGTACTTTTGCAAACTGTAGGAAGTTCTCAGTTTCTAAAAAATTCTGATAAATCTTCCCATGCTCCCTGGTTTTGAACCAAAACTGTGTTACCTAGCATTGAATATAAACATGATGCTTTATGTATTTAAATGCTTTATAAACTCATTGTTTAAGGCTTTATATTGTCATATCTATGCTTTGATACTGCTAGTGAAAATATTGCTATCATGACACATTTTGTATGACATTAGTAAATTAGAGAAAAAGGCAAATATTTTCTTGAAGATGAGTATCCAGACTTTAGCTGCTGGAAGTGTGCATTGGGAATATTTGTGTTTTATTAACAGTTAAAATATTTAATATAATAATATATTGGAGCTAATATTTAGCTCATATTAATAATGTCATCTTCTTCTTCTGATTAATTATTGTGACTTTTTATTTGTCCTATTCATATCTGAATGTGCTGAAACTTGATCTAGTTCTTAATGACCTTATTAAACACTTAACACAGAGCTGGGAGTGATTTTATATTCCAATTCTATGAATATGTGAATAGAAAGGCAAATATACAATATTGTTTAAAAATGTATCCATATCATAGGTGGAAGCACATTAAAGGGGCTTTGCACTTTTGACAAGCTGAAATACTCAAGACTGTACTTATACAACTGAATGTACTATTAGAAATTATCTATGAGCTAATTATTAACACTATTTTCATTAGGACATATTCATAAATGATAACAGCAATCCATTTCACACTTCCAGATATTTATTATACACCAGAAGACTCTGGGGCAATACATCTACTTTGTTGCCTGGTCAGTATAAAATTATTCATCATTTCAGAAGCATCAGGATTGTGAGAAAAATGCCAGTCAAGATAAACAAATCATTTCACTTAAAACTAATCTTCCATTCTCTTTTGAGTATCAAAATCATATCTCAGAACAAATAGACTGGAGGCAGTAGAAGACATATCTATAATCCTCTTTTGGGTCTTCTTAAATTTTTGTGTTACTTTGATGTGGTTTTGTACTTTGATTTATTTAATTTTGGATTATGACATTTAGTACTTCTCCATTATAAAGTGGAAAATATAGCACTATGCCTACAGGAAAAACCCAGTAAGGATGTACAGGTATGGCATTGTTGATACCATAATGCATTCAAGCTTATTATTCATTTCTCAAATAAGAAAAGAGAACTTTGCAAACAAGATGATGGTTTATCATATAGTTGAACTAAGAAGTCAAGGGTTAACCTGGACATATGAAACTGAAATTGTTTCATGATTTATAATCATAGAATCACAGAATAGTAGGGTTGGAAGGGACATTTAGAGATCATCTAGTCCAATCCCTAGGCAGAAGAAGGTCCACCTAGATCGCGTCTCACAGCAACATGTTCAGGAGCATCCTGAAGATCTCCAAGGAAGAGGACTCCACAGCCTCCCTGGGCAGCCTGTTCCACTGCTCCATCACCATCAAAGTAAAACAGCTTTTTCTTACATTTAAATGGAACTTTTTGTGTTTCAGCTTCATCTCATTACCCCATGTCCTATTGGAAGATACCATAGAAAATGGTATTTAGATACCATTTAGTTGAGTAAAAGATTGGCAAAATTATGTAATTATGGTTTATTATATAGATTATATTAGTATACAGAAAAAAAGTGGTTGAAATTCTGAATAATGTATTTATAATCACAACAATTGTTTGTAGATTACTCCTTAAGGAGACATAGTATACAGCTTCCTATGCTGAGTAGTGTGTCTTAGACTCTATACAGAGCAGTAATCCCCACACCAGGAGTATATAATCCTAATGATTCTGAATGTGGAGGGAAGTGTTGGTAGAAGGAAAAAATATAGAAGCAAAATTTTGACTACAACTTTTAGTTTCTGTTCTTGGCTCTAGAACAAGTCACAGTTGCTAAGCTATTTATAAAAAATAACATATTTTTTGTGCAACTGTACTGTTTTCCTTAGGGACCAGAGTTTGTGACTATGAACAGTATGACACAGTTTATGAATATATATCTACTATAGAACAGGTGTTTATTTGATGGATAGACCATGCTGACTAAAACTGACCTATATTATTTCACTATCTTCAATATAATTATGATTTCCATGTTTTGAAGCAATTGCTTCATATATTGTCACTGTAAAGTAGCCTGTTTTGTCAAATTCTAGAATGTTTCCCATTATATAGATTTCTTGGGGTCTGTACATATCTTTACAATGAGATTTGGATAAATTAAAAGAAATGTCTTAATTTTGTATTCCATACTTCAAGCGCTTGAGGATAGGGAAGCTTTACAGATAGATCTAGTTAGGCTTGGAGGCTGGGCCAAGACCAATGCCATGACTTTTAATAAGGCCAAGTGTCTTGCACTCAGGTCCTGCACTTGGGCCACAACAACCCCCAGCAGTGCTACAGGCTTGAGGAGGAGTGGCTGGAAAGCTGCCAGGCACAGAGGCATCTGGAAGTGGTGACTGACAGCTGGCTGAATGCGAGCCAGCAGTGTGCCCAGGTGGCCAAGAAAGCTAATGTCATCCTGGTTTCTATCAGGAACAGTGTTGTCAGCAGGGGTAGAGAGGTGGTCATTACCCTGTACCTGGCTTTGTTGAGGGCCACACCTAGAAAACTGTGTCCAGTTTTGGGCCTCTTTACAAGAAGGACATTGAGGTGCTGGAGAGGATCCAGAGGTGAGCTACCAAGATAGTAAAGGATTTGGAGCACATTTCATACGAGGAACAGCTGAGGAATTTGAGGCTGTTTAGTCTGGAGAAAAGAAGGCTCAGGAGACACCTTATCACCTGAAAGGAAGTTGTAGAGAGGCAGGGGTCAGTCTGGTGTCTCTAGTAATATGCAATAGAACAAGAGGAGATGGCCTCATGTTGCACCAGGAGAGGTTCAGACGGGTATGAGGAGGAATTTCTTTACTGAAGACTTGCCAGGCATTGGAATGGGCTGCCCAGGGAGGTGCTGGAGTCACCATCTCTGGAGGTGTTTAAGAGATGGGTAGACGTTGCACTTAGGGAAGTGATCTAGTGGTTGATAGGGTTGGGATAAAGGCTGGACTTGATCTTAAAGATTTCTTCCATCCAAAAGATTCTATGATTCTATGATTCTAAGTTAAGCAACTTTATTATTACTGGGCTAGGTGGTCAGCCTAAGTATGTCAAAGCAGATTCTAACTAGATTTTAATTAACAAGCTACAGATATGCTTTTCTTAAGATGTTATTGATAGTAACTAAAGTTACCACTGCTTATTAACATTATGATAACATTACTTGTGCTCATTATTGTGCTTTGGCTATGATGCAGCAAGCGAATGTTTCAAACTCAAAGGCAAAGAACTGGGCACTTTATTTAGTACATGAGATGCTTGGAAGAACAGAAACTCTCCCCTAATAGCTCTCTCACCTCTGCTGCAATATAGCTGCTAAATGATAATTGTTACATTCTGGAATAGAATAGACATAACACAGAAGAAGGAATTATCAAAATTAAAACAAATCTACCAGGAATTTATTTAGTAAAGGTTACATATAATTTTAAAAACAGACCCAGAGTGCAAGCACCCATTGAAGCATTGACCTGTGATTATCCCTGGTATATAAATTTTTTATGTTCCTCTTGGCAACTGTGAAGACTAGCATTCTTCCAAATAATATTTGGGCATGGTTCAGGAGACAGTACAACAAGGATCGTTCTACGTAGGGGGGATTGGATGACGTTATGTTGCTTGGAGATGAAGATAGTGGAACAGTTTAGCTTTATGGATGTTTGCCATGTGGCCCCTGAGCTATAAAATGGCTTTATTTAGTAATATTTGAAGCAGCCAAGGAAACCATAGTCTTTCATACTAGCAGGGCCTATTCCAGCATTAATACTTTTCAAAAAGAAGGGGTGGCCATAAATGCAGAATAGAGAAAACATTATTCAGAGTGACTTTCATTCAGAACTGTTGCTAAATAGAATAAAATTTTTAGCCAAGGTGATCAAAGTCATCCTTGATTACAGACATTGCAATTTATTATGCTATAGTTTCCTGCATTCACCGGCATGTAACAGAAATAACATCATTTTGAGCATTTTGATTATGTGAAAACATTTGTCAAGCTGACATTTTGGCTACTTCACAAGAATTCATGAAGCCCTTAAACAGTGCACAAAAAAGTATAAAACAAAGCTCTGCAATTTTGAGGTATATGATTAATGAGATATAGTCTTGTTTGATTAATCTGTGTATTCCTAGTGTCTCATATTTGATATTTTTAGCTTTTTTTCTGAGAATTTTTCTTACAGTATTTATATACAAAAAAAATTAATCGTCCTTCCAGCTAGTCACTTTTTTTTTGTCACTTGCCCATTAAAAACCTTGTCTTTGCTGGGAGTTTGTCCACTAGACACTCTTGCTGCTATAATATTTGATTTCTTCATCACATGCTCAGTTTTCATCCCTCTTAGCAAAACTTTTTTCATTCTACAGTTTCCTTGTAGTGTAATGTTAACAAAGTATTTGAACAGAAAGAGCTGTTGCTAGTCTAGTTTCCATTTCACATTCAATGAAAATAATTCGAATCTAACACACATATACTAATAGTGGTGTGGAAGGGGAAAAAATAAAAATGAGCATCAGCTGTGCTGGAATCCTATACTTGTGTTTGACAAACAACTTCAATGTTAGTGACAGACAACATGGCTTGAATATTCACCTGGAAGCAAGAAAGAATAAAAAGGAATGAGTTACGTATCCACTTATGCAGAAGCCAAGTGGTCATCTTTAAATCGTTATTTCACTCCTTCATTCCAATTGTGTATAATCCCACAGAATAAAATAAGAAGCTCAGAGAAACATACAAAAGAGTCAAAAGAGCCAGTAAAGGTCTGTGATCACCTCTGAAGCTCTCACCAAGGCTTCTTCAACCTTTGACTCTGCTCCTTTTCCAGGTGTAGCAGCACCAGCAGTGAGAGTTACGTGCTTTGCACACTAGCTATCTCTTCTGTTAGCAAACATGAAAGAAGAAAGAGAAGCTACTGTATAGAGTGCAGTGGACCACATCTATATGAAGACAGAAAAAAAGAAGCTAAGAATTTTTCAAAATGTTTTCTAAAATTGAACTGAGAAAATTAGTATGTGGCTCACTAACTAGTTCAGAGGGAAAGAAGAGGTTTTTGCAGAAAGAGTAAGCAAATTAAGTTTTATGATTAAAAAAGATTAAACAGTTCTGTGTTGTGGGGGAGCAACAGAACATTTGTAACTATGTAATGCACTCATTAAAAATCTGCCACCGAATCTGTCTCTTAAAACATGTGCCATTGCATCTATAACTAAGGATGCTTGTTAGTAATAGTAATTATTGCTCACAACACTAATATTGTATGTTTTCCCAGTACTCAGTGCATATTCTCCTCAAGACATGAAAAGTTTTAGTCTCAGTGATCTTGTTCATGACTTATTCACCTCATTTTTTTCAAAGGCATCTTCCTCTCTCCCTGCCTTGAAACTCAAAGGCTTAGATCTTTTGAACTTGTAGGTGAATAAAATACCTGGCAAGCAACTTGCTAACCATGGATCAGATTCCACTTTCAAGGTAGAATTTAAATTAGCTGCAATACTTTTCAGAGTTTGTTAGTTCACCAAGTTTAAATGACAGATTCCTGTGTGCTGGGTACTGTTTAGACTTGTGTAATTACCTAGCAAAATAACCCCATTATTGTTCTAGAAGTCGTTGATTTTCTGAGTACTGCTGCTGGTGCCTGTTTAACATATTTCTGCTACTTAATGTGTTTAAATAAACATTTTAAAAATCTTTTCTTTTCATGCTCTTTTCTCAAGCAAACCAACAGAAAACTAGAGATTCTCAGTAGCTCTTAAAGTAAAACCTGCTACACCCACCCTCAGGTACAGACTGAAGTGCCAAAATATGAAGATCATTTTTAAAATGCTGGATATTTGCCTGCTCTCAAATGCAACTCAGGTGCCACTGTCCACATTGTTAGCCACTATATCATTCCCTGTGCACACATAATTAAACAAACCCTAATAAGCTCTTATTGACAGTAACAGACAAGAGACTTTCCTGAAGCTAGAGCAGTGCATATTTTCATGCCATTACTGCATTTGTAATGAAATTGGTCTCCCCTTAACATGCCACGTGTAACCTCTAGGCACAATACTATGTACAAGAGTTTTCATATAGTTGCACATTAAAGGTGTGTAGTTAGGCATAAAGCCAAAGCTAAGTCCTCCTCCTACTGTGAAGAACGCAAATGTTTATATTTAACGATTCAACTTTCAACAATCTCCAGTTTTTCAGAAGAAGTAGATTATTTTATAATGTCAATGAATGATTGATATTTGATTTTATTGATTTATATACTTGAGAAAATAAATAAGCACTCTAGTACCACAATCTTTCATTGTTTATAATATATTAAACAGAACAAAACTGGTACTTCAAAATCCTTGAGCCTGACATGGATTTCCTGTTAGTTTGTCCTAAAAATATGTGATTCTATAGACCTGTTTTTTTCCTCTAGTCGCCATTTTAAAAAGTGATAAATAAAACAAAAAAGCAAATCTCAGTTTTCACACGTTTTGTCTAGGTGGAAATAAAAAAAAAGTACTTTTAGAAGTTCAGTATTTTGTTAGATTGAGACTTGGTGGTCATTGACAAACTTCTAGATGTCTCCAGCCTCTTCTGTGTGAGTTTTACTTCTGTTAGAACAAACTTCGCACCTATCTAGTCATAATTTTACAATGTCTGTTGCTTGTGTCAAAATTATTTATGAAAGGAAAAAGTACTAAAATACTGCCCAACTTCAATAATGAAATGTATGTGTCAAATCACAGAGTCAGTTTAAAAATCAGAAGCGCTAACATGAAAGTATTGTGAAAAAAAATGAAATCAAATCAAATCCAAGAAATTAAACTAAATTGGAATGTTTGTTCTTCCATTTATTTTGACTTTAAGGTCTTGGTGTCACACATTTAAGGTTCTGTCACATATTCAGCATCAAAAGAAAAATTAGCAATTAAAAAACATTTTAGCTTCTCACATACACTCCAGTCATAAGGACTTAAAAAAAGTCACAACTGCAAGAGTCATATTGAAAAGATGGAAGGTGACAATGTTGTAAAACAGGTTACAAACTGAGCATAAGCAATATATTGCATGTGTTGGCAATTTTAGTCTATCTAAGTATGACAATCCAGAAGACTCCTTTTATGAAGCTAAAATTTATAAATTAAGATCTAATTTTATGGAAAAATAAAGGTAACCTTCAGGTCACTTAACAAGTTGGCAGAAGGCTCTAGAAAAATGGCAGATTTTTTTTTTTTTAAAAAAAAGGTTACATGCATTTTTTTAAAAATTGAGGCATTTTTGTATTATATTCTGATTTGCATAGAAATCAAAGTATTGACACATCGAAATATTTTATTTTTTTTAATTCATCTGTATCAGAAATGTATTGAAATAACAAAATGGACAAAACCAAAAACCATAAGTCACTATGCATTAATATAAAGTTAATTCTCTGACTAGAAATAGTTGAAATATTACTGGACTTGTTTGCATCTTTCTTGTACTGAATGCTAAGTGTTTTGTTCCTCAAGGACTTAGAAATATTTAACAGAAGTAAGGATAAGGATAACAATCCTATCCAGAAAAAGAACTTCACGGTACTGTTAATGATGCTGTTCAAACAATACTTCTCTTAAACCATTATTTAAATTTACAAGATACTGTTCATAAATAACAACATAAAGTAAAATCCCATACATCTACAACAGAAAAGCTTTCCAATTAATAAGAAAAGACATAAAGCAGATATTTTCTTTCTCTTAGTGCTGTATGTTATTTCTAATAAAGACTGAAGTATAGACATTCATGTCAAAATGATTCTTTTCAATATGAAGGCTCTATAATACAGAAAAAATTATAAACTTTTTTGATCGGTCTGTTTCTCAGGCAAAGAGCATATCAGTTACTGTTTATTACTACAACATTCCAAGCATTAAATTAAATTATAGACAATAGAACCAAGTACAGTTTCCATCTGTGGGGCATTACAAAAGAGGCAAGTTTAGCAGTTTATTTATTCCCAGTAGATATATCGTCATTGAAATAGAGCTCTTAAAACATTCTTTCCTATGCTGTTTCAAATGTATTCCTTGGGCAATATATATATTTAATTTTTAAATGTGACATGAAGAAATCACACTTTATTTTCTTGAATAACTTGACTCACATTAGTTATGCTACAGTTTAGGTAACCTTATCACTCCCAAGTTCTAACCATGCTACTGGAGCTATACAAACAGCCTGAAGCACACTTACTCAACACAGCTACAAAATCACCAAAGGCCCACCTGTGTTAGTACATTTTGAAGGCTTCTGCCACTTATAACACGATTAATGTGAAAGGAGAGGCTAAATACTATGGGGAATGAACCTGTAATATTTAGTCTAAACATATGAATCTGTATCATTTGAACAGATAGCTGAGTAGTTACTTCAATAACACTGGAGATCATTGTAGTCATAAATAGAGGCCTACAGATATTACTGGTTGGTTTGCATTGTGCATTTTCAAATTGGTATTACAATTGTTTGATAGATCAAAATTATTTATCATTTTAATATTAGGCATTGTACCTTCTTGTTCCTAAGGCAGGAAAATTCTTTCTGTACTTTAGATCAACAGAATGCATAAATAGATTAGAAACAGAAATATGCTTCATTGAGGGCCAGAGTCTACCCAGACATAAGTGAAACTTCATTTCTTCCAGTGGAAATAAGTTGACTGAAATGATCTTCACATCTTGGAATCATAGAATTGTTTTGATTGGAACATTCAAGATCAGCAAGTCCAAGCACTAACCTAACACTGATAAGCCCATCACTACACTAAACCATACCAATCAGCATCTCAGCTATGCATCCTTCAGATATCTCCAGGAATGATGTCTCCACCACCTCACTGGGCAGCCTGTGCCAGTGTCTAACAACCCTCTCAGTGAAAAAGTTTTTCCTGATACCTAATCTAAACCTCCTCCGATACTACTAGAGGCAATTTCCTCTCATCCTATCAGTTGTAACTTGGGAGAAGAGATCAACTCCCACCTTGCTACAACCCCCTTTCAGCTAAGTATAGAAAGTGATAAGGTCTCCCCTCAGACTCCTCTTCTTAGGCTAAGTAATCCCAGTTCTCTCAGCCACTCCTCATTAGACTTGTGCTCCACATCCCTCACCATCTCTGTTGTCTCTGGACACACTCCAGCACCTCAACGTCTTTCTTGTAGTAAGGAGCACAAAATAACACAGAGGTTCAACCTCATCAGTGCCCAGTACAGGGGCATAATCACTTCCACAGTCTTGTTGGTCACACTGTTTCTGATAGAAGCCAGGATGCCATTGGTGCTCTTGACTACTTCAGCCTATTGCTGGCTCATGTTGAGGAACCTGTCAATCAACATCCCCAGGTAATTTCCCTTCTGGAAAATTTCTAGCCTCTCTTCCCTAAACCTGTAGCACTGCATGAAGTTCTTGTAACTCAAGTGCAGGGCTCAGCACTTGGCCTTGTTAAACCTCATGCAATTGGCTTCAGCCTATAAATCCAGCCCAGTCAGGTCCCTCTGAATGGCCTGCTCTTGTCCAGATTCATGTCATCTGTGAATTTACTGAGGGTGCTGTCATTCACATCACTGATAAAAAGATGCTGAACAAAACAAGCCCCAGCACTGAGCCTTGAGGCACACCACTGGTGACATCAGTCACCAACTGGATTGAATTCCATTCACCACCACTGTCTGGGTCTGGCCATTCAGACAGCTTTCTTATCTAACAAAGACTACTTCTGTCCAGTCCATGGACAGTTTGTCTAGGAGGATGATGCAGGAAAGGATGTCAAAGGCTTTACTAAAGTCCGGTTGGACCACATCCACAATCTTTCCCTCATTCACTAAGTGAGTCACTTTTTCATAGAAAGAGATCAGGTTAGGCAATCAGGACCTGCCTTTCATGAAGCCATGTTGACTGGACCTGAACCTTTGATTGTCCTATAAGTGGCTAATGATGGTACTCTGGATGATCTGTTCCATAAGCTTTCCCAGCACAGAGGTCAGACTGACAGGCCTGTAGTTCCCCGAAACCACCTTCCATCTCTCTTTGTAGATGGATGTCACATTTGCTACCTTACAATCAACTGAGACCTCCTCATTTAGCCAGGACTGCTGGTAAATGATGGAAAGTGACTTGATGAGCACTTCTGCCAACTGCCTCAGTACCCCTGGGTGAATCTTATCTGATCTACCGGTCCATCTGGTCTACTAGATATGTTCAGCAGTGCAAAACTGTTTGCCATTTGGAATATTACAACTGTTGGACTTAGACAGTTGGACTTAGTGGAAGCCACATCTGCCTCAACTAGGCACCTATGCAAATATCATGGCTTTTAGATTTCACCATAGACAGCATCTGTATTGCTGCCTTGCTATTCAGAACATGTAAATTCTTATCACAGTAAACCACCAACAGATACATAGTGAAAATAAATTCTTCTAAAGGACCTACTTTGTGAGATTTATAACCTTTCCTAAAAAAGAGCAAGAAAGAATACAGTGCAGAATCTATTGACTTTTTCCATCCAATCCATCTAAATTTTTGAAATCTTTTTTTTTTCTGTAGTGGTGTCAGTGAGACTAGCTTCAAAGGGAAGAAAAAAACAAAAGTTGCAATAGGAAAAATACTACATCCCAGATAGGCTGATGTTAGCTTATTAAAATTTACTTTTGATCCATACTCTTTTGAAAATACAGCTATCGTATTTGTACCTATATTATTGATTTGTTGATATCACTTTTATTAATGTAGTTTGAGATGGCAAGCAGCCTTGCTTATCTAATGAGACCTTTATGTGAAATAACATTTTGTAAATGCATATAAACATGCATACACACATGCACACAAAAACACATTCTCTGGGTCAAAATATTTTCTTCAAATGTCAGTACTCCCAAGGAGATGGATGTAAATATTCTTTTTTGTCTTACTATTACATATAAATATTTTACTTGGAAAGGTAACACATCCAACCAATGATTTGTTATTAATGTCCTGTTTATGTAGAAAATGTTGTTCTTTAGTGTAAATTATAGTATGGAATATGAAGATCTGGAAATAACCCAGAAGGCAGCAAATCCTTTTCCATCTAGGGCGTGGCTATTAACTAGTATAGATTGTCAAATGCTTCCTCCTATGTTTTTTAAAATTGGTTTATCTAATAGCAGTTGTGTTGCTTGCCTTTGCAGTTTTACAAAGCTAATAGATTTGAATGTCACAGTATTTGTAGTTTTATTATTAAATGACCCAATACAATTCCTTGTTGTGTCCTTGCAGTATTTGCTGTTTTCTTTTTTTCCTAGTGTTCTTTTTTTCTTCAAAACCACATATACACAATTGTGCTGTGTTTTAACAATTTTATTTTCCATTGCTTCAATCAGTGAAAAACAAAGAGAGAGTATTTTATATCTATTTTACATTCAGCTTATAAACAAGTGCATGAGATTACAAAAGATGCAGTGAAGACCATTTTCATTTGATCTTCTTGCATTAACACAACTCATAGCTTGTAGTCTCTTAGTACCGGTCATTCACTGGTAGATACAAGTTGTTCATGCAACCTTTAGATATGAGAAAAATATCCCTCTTCAAGAAAGTCTGTTAAAATCAGAAACTGTTTATATAGATGCTACTTATTTATGTGAGTAAAGCTGTAATAAATAACATAGATATATCGCCTTTACATCTAAATAAGGCACATTTTCTAATGCTTTTCATGCTTTTTATTTTTCTCTATA
Source organism: Urocolius indicus (assembly GCA_013401255.1). Lineage (NCBI taxonomy): Eukaryota > Metazoa > Chordata > Aves > Coliiformes > Coliidae > Urocolius > Urocolius indicus. Next base: position 403,667 of record WBNH01001306.1, read on the forward strand.
AAGAAAGCTGTCTCACTGTATTTAGTCCAGACAGCATTTCATAATGTCCTACAAGGGTCAGAATAGAATAAAATACTCCCAATTCTTTAATTGTTAAACAGATAAAATTCCCCTGAAGTTTGGTTAAGCTTATATAGTAAGTGGCAGAACTACTTAAGTGTAACATTTTCCTCTAAAGTATTAATGAAATATGATATAAACAATTAAATAGCTTTCAGTTAAATAATATATGTCTGGGACCTATTAATTCCTAAGTGTACTCAATTGTTATGGTTTGATAAATATATTATTTTGTGACAGGCTATTTCATATGGTTCATCATGGTTTTTTTCATATATTTTCTGTAGTATCAGGAATGAAGAAATGTATCCTGATAGATAAATACTGCTGCAATATACAGCGTATATTACAAAATTAACTTGTCCTCAGCAACATGCTTATAAATAACACGAAGAATATAAATTTGTTTCTATTGTGTTCTAAACAAAAACGTGCTGGCCACTGCTGTAAATGACTATAAGAAAAGTTTCTCTAAACATATCAGCAACAAAAGAAGGGCTAAAGGGAATCTTCATCCTTTAATTGACTCAGGCAGAAGTATAGTGACCAAGGACAAGGAAAAGGCTGACATACTTAAAGTCCAAAGAAGTGATTGCCCCCTTGTACTTGATGCTGGTAAGGCTGCACTGCAATTGCAGTTCTCAATTTTTGGCCCCTCACAAAGTGAGGTGAAGTGTCTGAAGAACAAGACTAATGATGAGCAGCTGAGGGAGCTGGGGTTGTTTAGCCTGAGGAAGAGCAGGCTGAGATGACACACGATCACTCTTTACAATTAACTGCAAGGGGGTCGTAGTGAGGTGGGGGTCAGTGTTTTTTCTCCAATAATAAATGACAGCACAAGAGTAAATTGCAAAATCACAGAATCGTGGAATCTCAAGAGCTGTAACCCCTCCAACCCCTCTGCCAGAGCAGAACCACCTACAATAGGTCATATAGGAACTCATGCAGGTGAGTTTTGAATGTCCCCAGAGAAGGAGACTCCACGACCCATCTGGGCAGCCTGTTCCAGTGCTTCATCACCCTCACAGAGAATATATTTTTCCTTATGTTTGTTTGGAATCTCTTAAGTTCCATCTTGCACTCATTGCCCCTTGTCCTGTCATTGAGAGTCATTGAGACTCCATTCTCCTGACACCCACCCTTTATGTATTTTCAAACTTTCAAGTTGCACCAGAGGACATTTAGGTTAAGTATTAGGAAAACTTTTCACCAAGACAGTTATTAAGCATTGGAACAGGCTGCCCAGGGAGGTGGTAGACTCACCATCCCTGGAGATATTTAAAATATGCATGGATGAGGTGTTGAGGGACATGGTTTAGTGATGGACTTGACAGTGTGAGGTTAGTGGTTGGACTTGATGACCTTAGAAGTATTTTCCAACTAAATCATTCTATGATTCTATGATATCGGTGAATGTAAAATTAGACATGAGTCAGCAATGTATACTTGTAGCCCAGAAGAATAATCATATCCTAAGATGCATGAAAAGATATATGATCAATAAGTTGAGATAGATGATTATTCTCACTCCACTTCTGAGTACCCAGCACAAAGAAGACATGGACCTGTTTGAGCAGGTCCAGGCCACAAAATGATCCAGAGGTCTGTAATACCTCACCGATGAGGACAGGCTGAGAAAACTGGGGTTGTTCAACCTGAAGAAGTGACATGACGTGTAGGGATAGGAGAAAAGGTAATGGCTTCAAGCTGAAAGAGGAGAGATTTAGATTAGATACCAGGAAGTTCTTATCTGTGAGGGTGGTGAGGTCCTGATACAGTTTTCCCAGATAGGCTGTGGGTACCCCATCACTGGAAGTGTTCAAGGACAAGTTGAATGAGGCTTTGAGTAACCTGGTCTAGCAGAAGGTGCCCTTGGCCCATGGGAAGAAGGTTGGAACAGGTGATGTAGAGGAAGATATGCCTGCTTATGGCAGCAGGGTTAGACTAGATGATCTTCAAAGGTCCCTTCTAACCCAAACTGTTCTGTAATTCTATGATTCTACAACTCTTACATGCAAAAATGAATCCACTATGTGAATCCCTAATTTCCATATCTCTGTAATTCTAAACATCAATAACTCTTGTGAGAAAGAAGGGCTATTAGTGAAATTAGCTCATATTCTACCTACTGTAAAGTCTGCTATAAGAAGAAAAGACAGGTTGATTCCAGAGGAAGGTAAATTTTTGAAGGTACAGTAAAGAAAGATCTAATGGAGGAACACCCCCCAAGTGTATGGTGTTTATACATGTTATGCAAAATGAATCAGGACAGAGTCATGGTGAGAATATGTTACATTTTGAAGAGCTGATTTTTTATTTTTTTTTTACGGTTACCATCAGGTTAAATGAGGATATAGAGATGTTACTTGTAATCTGAGGAGATTTTTCTCCTCTCTGAATGTAGGTGTCTCTGCAGTCTGACAGGGCTTTTATTACTCCTGGTTATTTTCATAAAAAGCATCTCAGGGGTGTAGGAGTACAAATTACATCTGAAATTCAGTGAGTTCTCTTGACTGACTCTGTTAGATGCACAAATTTACCATGAGAAAAGATGTTTATATAATACGTACAATAAACTTGTAATCAAGTAGTAAGATTTCCTCCTGTCTTGCGAAATCTGCCAGAAAAACATGAATAATGTGGGGGGGGGGGGGAAAAAAGAGGTTGAGGATGAGTGTGCATAGCTGTGAAGGTTTAAAGATAATGTGCAATGGCTTAATAGTGTGTAATACAGTTCATAATGTGACCATTAATAGCTGCCCAATATTGACTCTCATTCTCCAGTTACACTAAAAATCAACTGTGTTGAGTTCTAATAGCTCAAAGTCAAAGAAGAATGTCTTCTGTGTTGACTGCTAATATTTGTAAAGTGTTATAGATTCTGAAAGCTTTCAAATATGTCCCATGTTATTCAAATAAAACTTTTCTAAGTCCCTCTCTTCCAAGGCATTTAACATAACCATCATTTGACAGATAATTAGGCATAATGAGAGAGAAACAGTAGAGACAACAAAGACCCTTAAAGGTAGTTATTTCTGCTTGTTGCCTTTCATTGCAGTGCTTAAAATCACAAACACTGACAAACTAAAACATCAGCTTATGTATGGAATGCATTCTTTTATAAAGGAATTTAAAAATGCCATTAGGGAATACTTCTTTCTTATTCTGATACAAAAAGACAGCTGAATAAATATCTTAAACTAGAAACCTTACTTTGGACAAAAGAAAGGCTAAATATGATGTATCCCACATACTATGTAAGAGCTTGAATTCTCTCGTAAAAAATCTGCCTCATAGTGAAAAAATAACATAACTAAAATAAAGCAAACAAACAGACCTTTGAGGTATTCAGTTTTCATTAACATTTAAAAGTATTTGGGACATATCAGGAAGAATATTATCAAATCATTGATACATTAGTGCTAGATAACTCAAATTAGATAGATCTTCTGAAGACACTGATGTTAGCAGATGAATACTTGTCTCCCTTCTGTGAATTAAATCTTTCCAGTCAGATATTCTCAATTAAAGAGTGCAGATGCTAGAGTAATAATGTACACATTTCTACATAAATCCATTCACTGCTGTATTCAGTAAAACTTGAGATTATTTCAATGCGTGACACAGAATAATAGAATCACATGTAGCAAATATTTCTAAACTCATCTATAGAATATCATATCAAACTCTGCATCTGTTGTGATTTGACAGAAAAAAATACCATGAAAGTCTCCTTTCATCTTTTTTGTTATTTTCCTCTCAATTTTCTCTCTGCCTTTTGCTTTTCTCACAATGCCTCCTTTCTCCTCTATTCTGTTTTTTATCATGTTGATGATTCCAGATAGCCTTATGTACACTGTCAATCACATGCCAACCTGCCCAAAAGCATATGCCCCTGAAAATCATGTGGAACAGCTCATTTTATCCATCTTTTTGAAAGGAAATTCAATTTAACAGTCATTTTGAATAGTATCAAGCACTGACTTTTGGCATCTTCATTTTAAACGAAAGCACCAGATTCTCTTTCTGTCAAAACACTGGATCTCTCTGTAGGAAGAGTTCTACCATTCCCAGATTGGTGTTGTAATAACCATGTAGTAAGTGGTACACCTTAATAAATCAAGTCCTCAAGAGACTGGATTGTCTGCGTTTCATCAGAAGAGAGCTGTGATTATTGGAACCATATGTATCTTCTGAAACTCAAGAGCTTTATAAATCGATTCTTTCACTTGTTAACACTATTAAGATATTAAACATAATGTAAAACATCTTTCATGAGTATAATTTAAAAGGGATAGTTCTTTGTATACTTACTTAGAAATCCATTGGGTGAAGTAGATAAGATGCTCAAAAGACTACTACTTCATGGATGCTTTTCTCATCATTACAGTGAAATAATTTCCTATAAAAATTGGCAAATTTATGTGTCTGATGGAATATTTTTATGGACAAAAGTATTCCTGGATCTTTCTTTCTTGTGTTCTACATTTAGAAAACAATAACTCTAGCACTAACAAATTATTTAATTGTCCAGTGTTATCACTTACTCAAACTGCTTTATTAAAGAGATAAAGATCATTAGGATTTGAAGTCACTAGAGAATTGTAGGCAGCCACATTATATTGGTTTAATAGTGCTCACATGTGTAAATATCTACCTTACCTTGGACTGAGACCTGGGGACTTGTAACAGCTAGGGTGTCATTTTTCATCAGTAGTGAATACAGTTTAATATTTTTTATCAGAACCATGTTTTTGAACTTCATTGTCAGAGAACACTTTGGGGATGTGTGCACCTTTTCCAAGAAAAAACACATTGGAAAGACAAGCAAACTTTTTTGATAAAAATGTTCATTGATATAAACAATATGCCAATTTGACTACGGGAAGTTTGTGTGTTATCTGACACTAAAATGAATTAAAAAAATAAATGATCTATCACTCAATTGTTTTAAAATGTTTTAAAATTAATTTGACTGAATTATTATTGTTGAATATTATTATTATTAAAAGTATGCTATGAAAGCATGGAATAAATTACCCTTTAAACAAAAGTTTAACATTCTATTTGTGAAGATTTCCTCTCAATCTGAGTTGATTACTGTCTGCTGTTTCTCAGTTTCCAATAAAAGACAGGAGGAAAATTATTATTCATATACTGTTTCACATTTGTTTAATCTATATTGGTGAGATAACATCGTTCAAAGTTAATGAACTTTACTGGGAAAAAAATGGGACATGAGCTCTGGATTAGACCCTATATCAGAAGCCATAGTAGTTTAATAGTGCTGTAATGAAAATCAAAAATATGATCCAGAAAATGGTAGAATCACATATAGTACTGCCAGAAAAGAAATAGCATTTCAGTAGCATGGGTACTACAAATATTTTCAGCTCACTTACAATGAAATTTCTCCTAAGACAATCTGTAATTTGGCCATGATGATGATGATGGTGATGATGATGCCAAAGATACCAAGATTTTATCACACTACGTTGCATTTCTTTTTTAAGATTTGGTAGCTTTAAATTGTATATCAGATAATTTGATTGGGCTAGCATGTACTTCTAGAAATGCATCTGAGAATTGCAGTAAACTCAACTTGTATGAAAATTATGTGAGATTAGTCTGAATTTGATATATATTGTGAAATTTCCAGTAAGGAATAGGAACATTATGAAATACTATGTAAGCATACACTTTGTGTTTTCAGTAGTATGTAGCATATCAATGCCATAAGCCCTGATGGATTTGTGATGGTTATATTTATGTTGTTCAGTAACTAAAACCAGATCAGTTATAGTGCGACTATGTTACTTTGTCAGTAAGGAAGAAAAGCTAAGTATATTCTAGATGTGACAGAATGTGTATACACGTGCCACAGAATATATATGACACATACGAATGTGAAATGAAAATGTCAAGGATTAGGACATCAGCTAATATGATTAGCTGTATTAATGACTTTCAAAATCCACCAAAATTTTAAGCCTAGTATAATTAGAAGAAACAAAGCCTAGTATAATTAGAAGAAACAAACATATACCTTGTAATGTTCCAACTATAGGGTTTTTTTCAAATAATCTCAGAAAAAAAAGAAAGGAGTTTTGTATTGAAAACAGATTGAATATATTTTTATCTCACTAAACCATACCTTTTAATTTCAGAAACTTTTGCCTCTATAATTTAAACAATTTCACAGGAAAAGTTTTTTTGTTTTCATTGTAATTTAAACTTCATCACTAGATCCACATGTTTGGAGGAAGAGCACCAAACAAAGAAAATTTTTCATGGACTTTGCTGCACAGTCTCTCTTCATGAAGTCAATTACATTCTCCAAATATAGCTTGATAGCCAAACTTGCCTGCTGTTAAGATCAAAGGCTGAAATGTGTGAGAATACTTATGGACTAACGGGTCATTATTTGTCATTACTAAGACTTTGCTTTTTGTCTCCTACCTTGCCATGTTTCTGAGGCATCTGCCTGGCAACCACACAGATAAAACCTCAGTCTCCTTCATGATCCTTTAAGTTTATTTTCTACTGATTCAAGTTCACCAAATAAAATACTGAAATATCTTAAGAACTATGTTTTAAAAGTATAGCCTCAATTTTCAGAATTACTAAAACCAAGATTTTTTTTTTTTTTAGTTTGCTATTTGCAGTTTATCCTACCTTGGCTTAGATTTTTTTAACGATCCTCACATGGCAGCATTGACTTCTCTGGCCAATTTACAGTGTCACATTTCTAATGCTCAACTGGTTCAATTGCTTGCTGGTTCATCTGAGTTAGTGTATCCTTCCGCTACCCAGCAATTATTGTCATGACCCTGTAACTATTTTTGGAGCAATATAGATGACTGATGACTGTGAGCACAGGAAAGTAAAAATTGTTATTGCATTAGCTCATAATCAGCAGCACAGTTTTTTGGGATGAGTTATTATTTCTTTTCTTTTCTTTTTTTTTTTCCCAGGGAAGAAATCTTCTGTCTCCTGTTCCTAATTTTATGCAGCATATTGTCAGATAAAGGTCTTAACCTTGCCAAAGAGATCATACTACTTGTAAGATTGTATTTTTGTCCTTGTGATGGATGACTTTTTAGAATACCCTTGAAGAGCAATATGCCTTAAAGTATTGGTTGTGTAAAACAGGATACTTGCATTGTCTGATCTTACTATTAACCTACAGTTCGTAAACTGCATCACAGATATTTCAGGCTTGCCTCACGTCTCCTTTTGTTTTTTGTCCTTTTTGTTTCTGTCGTTTTCTTGTTACATGTAAGCAGATTCCAGTTATCCCATGTCTGCTGTGTAACAAAAAGCCAAATTAACTAAATAAGACTTACCAAGTTATTGTTCCACTGTAATATTTCTATTCCAGGACTATGGTGATAATTAGAAACATAAAATAACATTCAGGTGCTCACATTACCTAGATATTATATCTGTGGCCTTTTAAATTATTGATGGGGACAGAAGACAACCCCAGTCATTACCTCTTCCTGTAAAGTAGGCCTGAGACATCTACCTTATGTAGTCAGCATGCTCAAAGTGCCAGATTAATTTGTCAGTGCTCTGCATCTGGAAAACATCTTTGCCGGAAGAATGCTCTGCAACATGAAGTAGTGTGGGAGGTGAGACTATATTTCTGTAGAATTTAAAAGGGGAACCAAAGATTTTTATGAGGGCAGAAAAGGGCAGAAGCAATAGGCTTCTGCAGTTCTGATGATGTAATGCCATGAAAAATAGAGCAGAGCAACATCATCTTTGAAACTCAGTGAGAAAAAAAAACCCAAAACTATAGTGATATTTTTCTATATTCAAGGTTCAAAGTTATATCTTACTAGATGACTAATTTCTGAGGACCTGTTATAAATGAAATCTCACTATACTCTGGCCACTGTGGAGCTTTTCTGTTTCATTTAATACCCTAAGCATATTTTAATTAACAAGCATTTATATTTTAAAAATGTAGAAACAAAGTAATAAAAGTGTGACTTTTATAAAATAAAATATTGTTTATCACAATCTTTGAGGTTAGAACTATATATTGATTATTAAAACATCAAGAAATCAGCTATTATAATTGACATTGCTTGACAAATGGCTAACAAAGTCCATCTTCCCAAAGAAGGTGTAATATGAACATACCAAATTAGATGCACTATAAAACAAAGTGTGATAAGCAAGAGCAGTCTGAGCATTTGCTAGCAAACACTAGGAGACAGATAACAAACTTTCAGGTTTGTTCTCAGTGCTTATACCAGCAAGAAATAAGATTTGTTCTCTTATGTAATTTAACAGCCTAGTCTTGCTTTAAGGCTTTCAAAGATAAGTGCCATATGTAAATAGATAAATATTGAAGCAGTTTTTCCTTTGTTGAGTAAATAGTGTTTGTACTGTAAAGTTGTGGTTTTAGTTATGGTCTTCAGCTTTTAGATTAAAATGAGAAAACACTACAGTACAAAATCTTAATAACATTTCCTCAGATTTGGGGATTAACACACTGAGGCAACGTGAAGCTCTGTTATTACCAAAATATAGGAGTAGGAAAGGTCTTTTCTCTTTTGCCTGAATGTTGAGTATTAACAATATATTCTTACTAAAAACAACTCATTCTCTTTTTCTCTTGCTTTTTATTTCTTTATAGAAGATCTTTATAGATGAAATATTTCTGTCACAGAAATCTATAGAAAGTCAAAAAACCAAAGAGTTTTACTCAACTGAAACCTTTAGTCATTCCCACGTGAGAGAAGCAGAAAGTTTCTAGTCTATGTGTTGGAATAAGTTTATATAGTTTATCCACTAACTGTTTAATATGAAATCCATCAACTATTTTGAGCACTAGAGCCAGAACTTATTTCCCAGAAAAGCAATTTAGCTACTAAATTAGGGTCATAGCACTGCTTGTTCACTTTTCCTGAAGCTTGAATATTTTGTTGCACAGCTTCAACAGGAAATGGAGAAAGCATCCATCCTTTCCTACCAATCTAGCAAGTAATAGCTTGTGATTAGACCTCTATGGAAAGTGAAAGATCTGAGTTTCAACCCATTTAGAAGAGGAAATTGAACTCATGTCTGCTGTTTCTCAGGTGACTGATTTAGCCACTAGAATATTTTTAAAATGTTAGGCAGCACTGTATTTTCTCTGGCCAGACTCTCAAAGAAAATTGTTATTGCACCTGATCTTGTAAAAGTGCTGGATGTGCTCAGTATAGATTCAGCTATCAAATCCTAATAGTAGGTGGAAGTACAACCCCTTTTTGGGTTGTACTCAAGTTTAGACATGATCTAGAATCTTTCAAATTAAGATTGTTGGCATGGCCTGGAGCACAACTCTTGACCTTTTTAGAAGTCCGTAGTCACAAGGTGACCTTTATGAGTGTTAGCTCCTTCATGGTAATTGAGGGTGGATGTCAGGAAAAGTTGCTTTGAATTTGAGAGTCTCACTCCCAACTGTGCCTTGATTTCAATTACTGAGGATATCTCAACACTGCAAAGTCCAACTATCTATGAACTCATTGTACAGTAAATGAGTGTGAAGGCTGTGCTAAATGTGAATTACACACACACAACAAGAGAGTGAATCTGTGACCGCACCAGTTCAAGTGTAGAGCACAGCGTCTGCATTCCTTTAGCGTTACATTGATGCCAGCCATCTTTACTGAAGGGGTATAGCACTCTGCAAATAATGTTCTACTGCTCCAAAACCTAGGTGAGTTGTACCAAGCCCATTATGGTAAGATTTACTTACCTAGAAATGACAGACATCTAATACCATTTTAGACTCTCAGATATCCCACACACTCTCCTGTCATTCAGAAGGGGCTGTATCCTACTCATCTACACTGTTACCTCACATCATAGAATATCCTACAACATTCAGAAATCTTAGTATCTTTCAAAGAAACTATATAACACTATTGCAATTGTGTTTCAGCAACAAAATCACTCCCCAGACCCTACTACTTGGTGTTTTCCAGCCCTTCCAGGTGTCAGGCTCATTCTGTGCTTGCCCAAACACCCACAACAAAAACATGCCTGTATAGCTTTGCAGCAGATATTCTTAGCTATATCTCTTTTTACAAGTTTGATCTTAAAAAGTGTTCAATATTCTCAGCTTTCATGTAAGACTATGAGAGTTGCAGGTGTACTTTGCAAGACTGAGTCTTATTTGCATCATTACCAGTTTATGTAGTCAGGTAGAGAACTGTTCATCATGCCTCGTGTTCCTGTTCAGAACATGTGAGCAATATCTCTGATCTATGTAAAGAAATATTATCTCATTTATGAAAAATCTGCCTTCAGGACAACGTGGAAATAAATCAGGAGAAGCTAAAACAATATCCTTTCGTGGATTGTATGTAACTTGAATGTAAATGCAGTTCTTTTCAATCCAAGACTGAATGAAAATGAAAATACATTGAATGTTTCATATTCTTGCAAATAAAAAGTGGCTTTATTTAGGACCAAAAGAATATTTCTAACTCTGCTTTAATTCCATTTCTGATCTGATGAAAATCAAGCAATGTTCTTCTGAAACAGTAATCTACTGGCTTTGCTTGGCAAGAAAAGCTTGCTTTGAAAGTGCCAATTCCACATTGCTCTGCAGTTCTGTTCTGAGTGTGTCACTGTCAAAAAATGCGTATCTGGTCATTGGTCAGTATGCAACTCTTAGACAAAAAAGACTCTTGTTCTACTCGTCATGATGTTCCTCTCTGTGACTTAGTAAACGAGGCCAATCACACTGAGGTACAAAGTATTTTGACCTCTGCTTTTAAAAAAAGTTATGAAAAGCCTAGATATTAACATTATTCTCCACAACTATATAAGTAGTAGATTCTTTTTGAAGATAGTCCAGGAAAGAAAACAATAGTGAGACTGCATTTTTAGTATGACTCCTTTGATATAAATTTTATCATCTAAGGAGATAGTTTGCAAAAAGTAGTTGTTTTCAGCCTCTGTTGACCTGAACCAAACCTACCTATCACATGCAGCAAAAACTATTTATGTTATTACTAAATTCACTTATAATTCCATACACACTAAAAATAATAATTTGCAATTAAAAGAAATTGTGGCAATTTGTTGAATTAAGTGAATATCCTTATTGAACATTAATTTGCTTGCCTTGGCCCAATACACTTCTTTCCTTTTCCATAATTTAGACTGTAGGTAAGGATTCTCATGAGGAAAATTGGTCAAGCTAATATTTTTAGTGGGTAAAGTAAATTCAGATTAAAATTTTAATAGAGAATTCAAATCTCAGTAGTTTGGAATAGCTTTTTTTTCTCAGGGGACACAGGAAAATTAATTTAATAGTGATTATGAAGGTTGAGGGTTTAATATTTTAATACCTTATGAGGTTGCATTGTCAGGTTAAAGATATACATCATTTCCAGAAACTCACAGCATAAATGAATTGCATACATGTCACCCCAAGTGCATGTCATAGTAACAGACCTGTGTGAGGACTTTCTCTGACATATAGGACCTGCTACCTTGCAGAGGAACAGCTGTAGTATCTATGTGACTGACAAGGTGCAGCATGGATGAATGAACATAACTGCTGGTGTGCCTCCACCCTAAACTGGATGAAGTTCCATTTGTTGCCTTCACTAGCTCTAGAACAATCACACTTCAACCAACAGCAGATGTTGGGCCACATGTAAACAACTGTAAAAGTTGTGCTTAGGGATATCTATAAGGATAAACTAATTTAGTTGCTTTTACCAAGAGTGATTTCTTCAAAATAAAACTATGTACCACAATATAGCCATAAGAACATAGTTCCTTTCTGCTAGTCTCAGTTCCACATTTTTGAAGGCAATCCTAAGTGTACTCTGAAATGTCTTCTTTTGAGGTTTCACATCAGCAAAATGATTTTTGGACTTTGATCCATTATGAGCTGGCCTGTACTCTGCAACGTCTACTCGAGCACAGAAAGACCCCTGTCCTCACCTCTTTCTTCATTCCTAAGTGACTTTAGCCTGGATCATGTGCAGCTAAGACCCAGCTGACCTTTTCTGATCAGTGTATTTCTTGACAAAAAACAGTAATTCCTTGGAAAACTACAAATATGCATTTCACAGATTTCATACTGTTGTCACTGAATTTAAAATCAATCTTTTCAGTGAACTGGCAGTGCTGGGCTTGAAAGAAGTAACTGCACCTCCTAAAAAACCAAAATCAGAACAACATCATGTATATAGTAAAAACTTGCAGTTTGAAGACAAGAAGACAATTTGAGTATTTTTTCAATTTCCATTAATTAATTCTCTCTTTTTTTTTTCTTCTCATTTGCATTTAAGTCCTAAGTAGTGGTTTTTTCATTTTAGAAAAATATCATGATATTTTGAGCAAAAAGATTATGATGTAAAATTTCATACACAAAACTCCTGGAGAGTTATTTTGCTTGTTTATTTTGAAAATTGTTCCCAGGTGTTTTGTGTCTCTTTCTTACTCAAAGATTATATGATTAGCATTTTAATGTCCCACAACTTCTCTACTAGTTCCCTAAGAGGATATAAAAATTAAGCCATGAAAGCTAAGCTGTTTGGTATTTATCAGACAAACTCTGATTGTATTTCAGAGCTCTGGGATTTAAACAGGACGTCAGTCTTTCATAGCCCATTTGGATATCTCGGTCTTCATATAATGCTGCTGGATGAGTATCAAGAGCGACTGTTCGTGGGAGGAAGAGATCTCTTGTATTCCCTCAGTTTGGATCGAGTCAGCGACAACTACCGAGAGGTGGAGTAAAAAGCTATATATTAGTCACTTCATGTCTTAACACATGGCACAAAATATGAAAGTTTGCATGACTAGAAATGAGATAATGGAGTTTTTGTAGATGTTTTGTGCATGAACTTGAAGGTCGTGCTTATATTTAAGAAAAATACATCAATTAACATTTTTTTTACCCAGTAATAACCAGTAAGGATCACTCTAGGAGGAGAACTGGTTTTCAACATATCTGCAGATATTTAGATCATCTCACCCTTTGTGAACAATTTCTATGTCTTTACTATATTATCAAGGAATAAATGCTTCTTGGTATTTGTAAGAGATCTCAATAGTATAAGAGAAAAGGGCGGGGGGGTGGAAATCATGTAAGCTATAAGAGGTTTTCAATAGTAGCATATGTCATGCAGCTAATTTTCAGCCTTCTTCAGACACTGGCTTTTGCATTGGTTTGAGCCAAAAGTGCTACTAAACAATGACTGAAAGTGTCAGTCTTCTCAGTTTTGAAATCTACTATATGAAGTTTACTCAATGGTCTGTGGGAGAAAAATGGTTTAAGTCAAAAATCTTACCAGACGGATCAGTATATCATAAAAACCTCAGCTGATTGGCAAATTGGCATTTAGAGAGGATAAAGTCTAAGCTGATGTGAGCCTTGGCTTCATTACTCACTTCTGCCCTGGACAACTAGGATTGGGAGCATATGGTAGCAAAGGAAGCTGCTCCTGCCTCAGCCATCTTAACTGTGGATAAATGATGTCTTGAAATATTTCAGTCTTTTCCTTATATGCCTTATAAATTTTCCCAATGTGTTTTCATATATTTTCACCAAATCTGAAATTAAAAAATTAAAAAGTGAGTGTTTACCCTGCAGTAATATGATTTTTGTTGATGTCCATAGTGCACTGAGGTTTCAAATTCTTTTCTTTCTGCCCCCTTGTTGTAAGTGAATATCACTATACTCATGCCAACACTCTAGTCAACTTCACCGTAAATGACCTTATCTCCAAGTGTAATTAGCATGTTCCACTATTTTGAACAGATATAATATGCCTTATCCTTTTTATAAACAATTTGGGAAAGACAACCCTAGATATGAGGAAATGAATATACTTAGAGAGGCCATTTGAGAATTTATCTACATTAAAAAAAATCCATAATTTTTTAGTCCCCAGAGAGCTACTTTGCATAGTGAGCTTTGTTCCTCCACGATATGAGTTAACTCTTTTTCTATTTGAAAAAAAATATTAATATCCTGTGACAAGATATTAGAGCTCAGGGACATAAAAACATGTAGGAAGCAGTTATTTCTATGAAATAAGCTTTTTTTCCCCCCTCTTCTTCCTCATTTGATGGTAAATCTACATGATAAAAGTAGACAGGTTAGAGCACTTTATGCTTCTGTCCAACCACTGTTGTCCCATCTGAACACACTCTCGAAGTTAATTGATTCTCTTTTTGTTGTTATTAGATGGAAGATCAGCCATTTTGTCTGAAACCATACTCTCTGTTTTAAGACCTGTTTGCAGAGTATGACAAATTAATGGAAGCTCTTCTTCCCTGCTTGCCTGCTTTTACAATGTGCAAAAGATAAGAAGCTGGAATAAATGAAGTTTGATCTAGTATGTTTAGAAACTTGACCTCACTGAGACTGAATGAATGGGTGTCACAATCCTTTTGTGTTTTCCCAGTGTTCACTCAATTTAGATCTCATTCAACGATAGGGAAAACATGGTTGTCCCACGGCACTGTCAGAAACAGTGTGGAATGAGACATTTAGGACCTATAGGAGAACTTAATTGCTGAGATACACTGGGGGAAATTCCTGGAACTGAGAGACTAGATGATGATCATCAAAGTTCTTCATTAATCTTTCTTTAACTGTGTGTTGGTTAGCCTTTGACCTTTTCTTCCAGATGGAAGACTTTAGCTTAATTAATCTAAACCACCAGTCTATTGAAGGTATAAGAGTAGAAGCAAGTTCCTGGGTTTTATTCTCTCTCTAGTAATTATCATGAGTCACTAGCTGCAAAAGAAATGTTTCATAAAATCATTTGGGGCATATTAGTATAGATCTTTCTCACCTTCTGTATTCTAGAAAGCAACTTCTATATTTTAATTCATTGCCATCCTTCTCACCACAATTTGAAGTATGCATGTGCTTTCCAAACGACAAACTAAAACCCATTCCCAATTAGGGATGTATCCCATTTGCTGTAAAATGATCCACTAACTGTGTTCTAGCAAGCATATTAGAAGTCCTTCAACAAATAAAAATAAAACGCTGAGTGGATATAAATGTTTCTGCATTGAGACCTATTGACTGCCAAAGTAATCCAGCATTTCCAAAAAAACCTCAAATTATGATGCATATGAGGTATGTATCCTGTAAAACTGCATTTAATCGGCTAAAATTCTCTTCAGCATTCAAATAAAACAGCACTCTGAAGAATAGTTTCTAGATTTTTCATATGAGCTGTTAACTGTTTATGTATATATCTACCACTATTGGTTTAAGCATGCATTATCCTTACTGCTCGGGAAAAAATATTTCATAGAAGAAAACTAGTACCATGATTCTTGCATTGGTTGAGGAATCCAGATGAGGTTGAACTCTAAATGGTGGCATAGACCTTCTGTATCATCTTGGATTTATTTACATGCCTTAGTTTCTCTGTGAATAATGCCCTAACAGTAGTAAGAATAATACTTGCAGACAACTAATGAAGTACTTGAAACTTTGTGTAAAGCCAAAGCTTTGGAGGTACCCTGTGATCTTTGCTTCATTAAGACCTCATTCCCTTTGACAATATCTTTGGAATAAAAAATTTACACGTATTTGAGATTTGATCCAGAGTCTTTAAAACTCATAATGATCTAGCAAACTGATAGAGAACTTCTATATCCAGTGCCAAATTTATTTTACAAAGCATTTCACTTAATTGTGATTGGTGGCAAAGCAGATTTTTGTTGTCAGCAAACTTTAACCAGTGCCAGTAGTTCATCACCACTGCTCTGACACCTTAGCAAGAAGTGAAAATAACCAGCACTTCATATTTGACCATAAATATCTTACAGATATTCTTTCTAGCCAGCTTTTGCTTCAAAGGGATCATGAAGGCCTTGCTCTAAACAGAAGCTTTTCTACTTCTTTAAATAGGCTTGTGCAGATTTTAATGTGCTGTTTCTGATCTAGTACGAGATAGATAGCTTCAGATAAAGATTTATATCCCTGCTATAATAAAATATAGAGCCATCATACTGTATCCTGCCTCTAGTGAAGCTTGTTATATTTCCGCTCAGAGCTGACTGAAAACAAATCTACAAGAGCAATTTACTGAATTTACTTGGTAGCTGTTGTCTGTCATTATCCAGGTCTTAAGAATTAGAGAACATCAATAAACAAGCCACTTGGAAATGTATCCTACAGTTACCTGTAGAGGTAAAAAGTCTTGGAAAATATGCAGCCCAGTGAAATGTGTGTTAGTGTGATATTATTCCACTCTAGATGCACAGGAAAAATTCTCAACAACAATTATTACTGCCTTGCCGAAAGATTATAATCCTGGGAAAGAAACAATTCAAAGCTGATAGTTGTCACAACTCTTAAAACATAAACATCAGAGAGAATAATATGTGGCAGGATACAAGCTGTTTTTAGAGGTTAATATCTGGATTTCCATGTAGTGTAAATATATCCTATACTATGATAATTAGTTAAAACAGCAATAATTAAACCTGTCATTAAGTACAATAGGTACACCTATGCAAAGTAGTACATGAACTACTTAGTATAGACATTTTCTCCAAATTATCATAACAGATTGAGCTATTATCTGTTGTTTTAATTGAGCTAAGAAATCCTCATGAAGATTTCAAGATAAAAATCAGTATTTTTTTTATGTTTGGCATAATTTTTTTTTTAAATATAAAAATTTTTTATTCCTGTGCTTAAACCTAAGAAGCATATAAAATCAAATTTTGAAATTTGGTAAGACAGGAAGATCTGATATTCAGAGGTTCCTTTAGTCTGTAGTCTAAAATAATCTTGAAGTTATTAAAATCTTAGTGCTCTGGTATATTAAGACTCATAAGCTTTGTGAGAGCCATGAGTCTTGAAAAATAATTTCTGGATAGAAAGGCTTCTTCAGGAGACTCATCTGTGTTCCAAAAGTATTAATTCAGACTCAACTGCTTCAGGCAACTGACGTGGACTTGACTTAATGTAGGTAATTTAATACGAACATATAAGATAGATTGTAACATCTCTCCATAACCTGCAGAAAATGTACAAAAATGTATTCCTTTCTTAGTCCTTCTGTTAAGATAAGACATTAGAAGAGCAATATAGCAATATGAATATAACTGAACCAGCACAGAACAAGGGCTTTGTTTGAAGGATTTGTTGAAGGGTCAATTCAGAAAGTAGATATTTGGCAGCAGTGGTAGATACAAGGACAGAGGATAACTCCTGTTAAACATTAGCTTTTGTATTAGAACATCTCTAAGCCCTGCTTCTCATCTGCAAGAGGTTTATGTGAACATACCCTGCTTCTCATTACATCATGGAACAGATCCTCCAGAAGTATATGATAAAATACATGGAAAACAGGGAGGTGGTTAGAAACATCCAATATGGCTTCAACTAGGACAAATCCTGCCTGACTAAACTAAAGACCTTTTACAATTGAGTGACTGCATCAGTGGACAAGGAAATAGGTAACAATGTCATCTACCTAGATATCTGTAAGGCCTTTGATATGGTTCTCCACAACATTCCTACCTCATCTTCAAGGTCCTCCGTTGCACCTGGTTTGGAGCAATCCCCCGTGTCAGTATAAAGTGACGGATGAAGGAGGAGAAGACCAGGTTCTTCAGGGCAGAAAACCATCCTGGCTAAACAGGGAACTTATACTGGAGTTCAGGAGGCACACACTGGAGAACTAAGGGTTCAGGCCCAGTCAGCCTGACTTTACGAAAGGCAGGACTTGATTGACTTATGTGATCTGCTTCTGTAACAAGATGACCCACTTAGTGAATGAGGGAAAGGCTGTGGATGTAGCCCCCCATTGTCAAAGACACAGTCTCCCACAGCATCCTCCTGGATAAACTGTCTGCTCATGGCTTGGATGGACACATTGAAATGGGTAGAAAACTGTCTGTATGGCTGGGCCCCAAAATTAGTGGTGAATGGCCCCCATCACCAGACACTGACCAGGGCTCAATGTTGGGTCTTATTTTATTTAATATCTTTGTTAATGATCTGGATGAAGGGATCAAGTGCACCCTCAGTAAGTTTGCAGATGATACAAGGTTAGATGGGTGTATAAATCTGCTTGAGGACAGGAAGGTTCTTCAGCAGGATCTGGACAGCCTGAATCACTGAGCAGTTGCGAATTGCATGAGATTTAACACGACCAAGTACTAGGTCCTGCATTTGGGCCACTACAAGCTGATGCAAGGCTACAGTCTTGGGAAGAATGGCTAGAAAGCTGCCCAGAGGGAAATCACAGAATCTTAAGGGTTGGGTGGGGTTTGAATTTCCCCAGAGAAGGAGCCTCAACAACCCATCTGTGCAGCCTGTTCCAGTGCTCCCTCACCTGAACAGTGAAGATATTCTTCCTTGTATTTCTTTGGAACTTCTTATGTTTCAGTTTATACTCATTGTCAGTTGTCCTATCAGTGGGCATCATTGAAATGACTTGAAGATGTTGACCGAGTGCCTCCTGAACATGATCCAGTAGAGTGCCCAGATGGCCAAGAAAGCCACTGGAACTCTGGCTTATATAATAAATAGTGTAACCAGCAGGGCCCGGCAGCTGATTATGTCTCTGTGCTTGACTCTCGTGAGGCTACACATCAAGTACTGTGTCAGTTTTGGGCCTTTAACTACAAGAAAGACACTTAGGTGCTGAAGTGTGTTTAGAAATGGTCAATAAAGCTGGTGAAGGATCTTGAGCCCAAGTCTGATGAGATGTGGCTGAAGTACCTGGAGTTGTTTAGCCTGTGGAAGAGGAGACTGAGGGGAGACGTTATAACTCTCTACGCCTACCTGACAGGAGGTTATAGTGAGGTGAGGATTGGTCTCTTCTCCCAAGTAACAAGTGAAAGGACAAGAGGAAATGACTTGCAGTTGTGCCAGGAGAATTTAGGATGGATATTTAAAAAACTTTACTGAGAAGGTTGTTAAACTCTGTCACAGGCTGCTCAGAGAGGTATTGGAGTCCTCATCCCTGGAGCTATTTAAAAGACAGATAGATGAGATGCTGAGTGATGTGGTCTAGTGATGAGTTTGGCAGTGTTAGGTTAGTGATTAGGCTCAATGATCTTAAATATCTTTTCCAACTGAAACATCTCTATGATTCTATGAATGGATTGAGACCAGATCTGCAGAGAAGGATTTGTGGATATTGATGTATGAAAATTAGATATGAACTGGTAATGTGCAATTGCATCCCAGAAAACCTATCATATGCTGGTCTGCATCATACGAAGTGTGACCAGCAGGTTGAGAGAGGAGATTCTCTCACTCTGTTTTACTCTCATGATACCCTGCCTCAAGTACTCATCCAGATCTTGAGTCCCCAAAGCATGAAAGACATGAACCTGTTGCAGTGGGTGCAAAGGAGGGATGTAAAACTGACCAGAGAGAGAGTTGAGGATGTTTAGCCTGCAGAAAGGAAGGCTCTGGGGAAGACTTTATCACAATCTTTCAGCATATAAAGGGAGCTTATGAAAAAGACAGAGACTTTTTACCAGGGCCTGTAGTGTCAAAACAAAAAAAAAAAAAGAAGGTAGATTTAGATTACGTACAAATTTTTTCTTACAATTAAGCTGATGGTTGCACAGAGAAGTTGTGGTTGCCCCATTATTGGAAGTGTGAAAGGTCAGGCTGGACAAGACTTTGAGCAACCTGATTTCATAAAAAATGTTTATGACTATAGCAGGGGGTAGCACTAGATCTTTAAATCTCCCTTCAAATCCAAACCATTCTATGCTTCTATGTTTCATTCTAAAATTCTGTGCTAATGTCTAAATTCTTGTTGCTTACATTGAAGCTGCTATTCAAGATTCCAGACAAAGTATGGGCATTGACTTACCTTTTTGGCTTTTTCATCTTGATTTTGTATATGCATTTAATTCAATATTTCTTAGGTGGAAATTGTGCATATGAAATATTTTTCATATCACTGGAACTAAGTATGGAAAACCAAAAAGTCTGACTTACACACAGTATTAAGTTGCAAATTCAATTTTATTCTCTCTGTGATTTCTCTAACAGCTGTCTCTATTTCTATAGCTGTGTATATGGGCCAAAGCCTCCATTCCATTCTGCTAGTTAGAATATTTCTTTGAGAAGTGGAAGCTGTGATAAACTTTTTGGCTCAGTAGAACCTAGAGTTCATATCTCCTAACTTTTAGGCTTTTGAGCTAAGGCCAAGCTGTTGGATATTAAATCCTTGACCAGTAAGTAAAGTAAATGACTACGGACCCTAAGTTTCGCAATGAAAAAAAAATAGGAATGCTCTGACCAGGGTGACTGGATGAGTGCCCTCATGGGAGATCAGCAGAGCTCACGTAGACTTAGACTACACAGCAGCAGATACCATATCAGAGTTACTTCTGATCATCCATAGATGACTATTAAGACAATATAACTGGAAAAAAAAAGTCTGATTAATTTTAAGTTCCTTGCAGGATTTAGATGATATCTGAACATAAGTGGTCTGATTCAGGCATTAATACCTCAACACTGGCAGGATACTGCCAGTAGTATCCTGCTGTAGTAGGCATCTAGGATTTATAATTTATCAATTTATACCCACTTTCCTTGCAACTTATTGTTCTTAAAATTTATCACTGGATGGTTTTGGGTTAGAATTATTTAAAGAAAAATATGTAAATTAAAGTTGAAGAAAAGGAAGAAAAAAAAGCCTAGTAGAAGAAAAGCAAGTTAAAAATGACTTCCAGATAGAAAAATAACTTGTAATTGGACTATTAACAAAAATGTCTCAATGATATCCATTTTTTGATACTTTGCCTTTCAGGACTGATATTAGTGAAGGGAACACATTTTTATTCACACTTTTAAAAGTTCTAAATGAAGTAATCATTCCAGTCTGCTTAGTCATTGTTTAATATTGATATCATATAAACAAATCATGCATCTGGAATGAAATATGAATTGCATTCCAGAAAAAAATCTCACTTGTGTTATTTGGCTTCACTTCTAGTAATTGACTGTGAAGAGCTGACACTACTCCCATGAGGTTAATTGCTGACCCTCATTAACTTCATTGTAAACCATTTTTTTTCCTAAGTGTCACTTGGAGCAGGAAATCAGTGTCTCAGAATTAATATTCTGTGCTGAAAGTCACTGACAATTTAGTAAAGATGTTTCTACTGAATTTATATAAAATTTAAATTCTATCGACTAACATTGTTTGATGTTTGATGTTTACAAAAATGTTTATTATCTTATTGCAATTTTTGTAGGTATCTTAAAATAAATCTAGAGTATTTTTCTTGAAATCTGTTCAAATGGTAACAGAAATTTGATTAAACTTTATACTATGCAATAAGAAGTGTTTGTATAGTATGATTTGTCAAGTATAAAGAGAGGTGAAAAGTCCTGCATCTGGGACTATATAACCAAGGAGCCTAGTACAGAGCAGGATATGCTTGGCTGGGGAGCAGACTTGCTGAAAGGAACCTGGGGTCCTGGTCTGAAAGTGAGACAGCAGTGAAGGTAAACTGGATTCTGGGCTGCATCCACTGGGGTATTACTAGCAGAGATAGTAATGTGGTCATCTCACTCAGTGTTTGTCAGGCCTCACTTGGAGCGCTGTGTCTAGTTGTAGTCCCCACAATTCAATAAAGAGGTGGACAAACTGGAGAGGTCCAAAGGAAGGTTCCAAAGATCATTGAAGGGCTGAAGAACCTGCCCTACAATGAAAGACTGAAGGATTTAGGGCTTTCCTCCCGGGAATAAAGAAGGCTCCTGGGGAAGTCATCACAGTCTTCCAGTATTTAAAGGTTGGCTACAAAGAAGATAGAGACATTCTCTTCACAGGAAGCCTTGTGGACATTAGGGGCAACGGGTACAAGTTGTACCAGGAGATAATAAGGTGACTTTTTGTAGTGAGAACAATCATTAAAACAACCTCCCAAGGTATACAATGGAGTCTCCAACACTGGAGGTTTAAAGGTGTGATAGGACAGGATGATAGGTAATCTCACCCAGGCACCCTTTCCAACAAAAGGTTGAACCAGATAGTGTTTCAAGGTCCCTTGCAACTTGGGCTGTTCTATGATTCTATAATTCTGTTCTGCGAGTCTTTCACATGAAAAGCAGTGAAAAAGCTGCATTGACTTGATCAGACTGCCAAATGAATGGTTTTCTATGTTTCGGTGTTTATTTGTTTGTTTTCCTCAGATCCATTGGCCTAGTACACCTCTGCAGGCAGAAGAATGCATAATTAAAGGAAGAGATGCTGTAAGTATCATTAATTACAAATTAAATATACTCTAATTATACCTGTGGCTGGTCCAAAACAAAGATTTAGTCATCCCTAAACTCCAGAGAGATCAAAGCACAATATAATTCTCAGAGTTGCAGCTTAAAAATATGTAACTACTGTGAACAGGCTAAATTATTAGTTTAATTGCTTTTCAAATCAGCTCTTAAGGATGATCATCTGAACATTCTCTAATTCTTTTTCTAGTGGTACCAAAGAAGATAACCTAACAATTATCCTTTTTTATTTCCCTTTCTTTTCATATTCAGAGAATTCCTCCTCCATTAGAACTTATACAACCTCTAGAATACTTTCAAAATAGCCATTAAATTATTAGTAATATAGAAAATATACTCTAAATTGTTTTTCCCTATAGATTCTTTTTATGTATTAAGAAGATACTCTGTTTCAATAAGCCCTCAAACTGGTTCTTGTGATCCACTGTTTTTACTGTAATCAGTTCCCAGAGAAAGACATGAAAGCTCACTGACATACAGCAGCTGCTTCCATTGGCACCATAGGATAAAAGTTCTGGATGGGAGCTCTCTTTAATTTTGCAGTGCACCAAGCTCATTATCTGCACCTCATAAACACACAGCAAGTACAACACCTAATAAATCCTACATTTAGAAAGCTCACACTGTACCAAAGGATTTGAAAATGGTGATAGTTTTACAGTAACAGCAACGGAAACATAGGACATAGAAGGATGCGTGCACAGTTTTCCTACAAACACAGCAAACAGGCAGCCTTGATGATAACCACAACATATCCTCAGTAATGATTAGGAAACTATAAAGGTTGTTAAAGTACAAGCATAAGAACTGTCATACTTAACATGACACTTTACTCCTTACATTCACCTGCTCTAGAACTGATCCTTATTGACGTATCTTAAAAATTCATTGTATTTATTGGGATGTTTTGGTACCCTTGAGAATTTCAGTTGGCTTTGGATGAATATGGTCGTTTTCTACATTATCCAGATTTAACGATCATATGAAATGAATCCAGATACTAAATTGTTTCAGTTTTATTTAATACCACCTCTCAGTATAGGCTGTTATTACATTTGAAGCTCTATCGTCTTTTCTTCACCACAACATGATGGGATTTATTTTCTGATACTTTGACTGTATTCTTTGAGATAAAAAGTACAGAAATAGGTACTGTTTTTCCAATATAATGTAAAGGTATCCCTCTCAGACTTGTGAGAATCTCTAAAATGTTAAACCTCTTAAAATCCAGTCTATTATTATAAGCCTTCCAATTTACATTGTAATGTACTTCTATGATTCTGTAATGGATGTGATCATTTGAAACACTTCAAGTTTCTGACACATCTCTGTCCTGTGAAAGTTAAGTGTCTCTTATTTTTTAAAAGAAAAATACAGAATTTTTAAATAATCACAGGGATCCAGAGCCAAAGTATTTAAGAAAAAATTGTAGAATCTGGAAATATTGTAATACTAAACAACATTCTGATCGTCCCATGAGACCTAATTAAGTATAGGACTGTGTGAATGACTAAGAGTAATTAATTTCAGGAAAATCTTAGTAATTTCCATTAACATGCTCAGCATACAGTATACCAATGGAATCTAAATTAGAATAAAAATATTCCCTACTACTTTTCTTTTCCTTTTTTTTTTTTTGTAGCCATAAATCACTATTGATTTGCTGGCACAATGTCTTAAAAACAACCCTTTGACATTTCTAAGTTCTGAATGCTCTTTTTCACAATGTAAGGTCTCAGGAAAAAAATTACTCATCAGTGCTCTTTCGAACCTTTTTCCTTATTTCCATGCTGTTTCTTTCTTTATTTTCCTTGCAAAAGATCTGTTACTCAAGGCATAATTAGTATTAAGTAGAAATGCCAATGTAACAAGCATATCAGTGTTGAGATACTTCTGTGTTCTCTGCTACCACTTTCTGTATAACAGAACAGATCCCTTTTACAATCTTTTATAACCTTTAAAAGTTATCTGTTCATCTTGTAGCAGTAAAACTGTAAGTGTTGTAGTCATAAACACACTTTCAGAGAGCTTGTAACAAACTTAATAGGACAGTTAGAAAAGTCTTTTCTTAGCAAAGCATGCACCATCTTAAACACAAGCCATGCTTTTCTGATCAGGGTCAAACCAAGGAAAAAGTCTTTCCTCTCTCAGTGTGCCAAGAAACACATCTGTCAGCCTGTGGTGTGAGAGTTATTGATCTTTTCAATTATTTTATCAGACGTGCAAATCATTCAGGTAAAGAACTCAAATTCTGTAGTGATGACTAACTCCTTCACACAGAGAAGTTTCAGATGAATAAGATTCCACAGAACTATTAATATGTCTGCATAGTCTCCTGATGACAACAAAACCAAATTAATTAATATGGCAGGTAGAAAATCTATTTTAATGTCACTTGGCTGATGCATCTCTTCCTTGTTGTGTGTATAGGTTATTGTTAGTGGGGCTAGCAGCAATGTCTAGTTGCCTGACACTTCCCAGAATAGAACCTTTTTTTTTAATTTGTTTATAAATTACAGACTTCAGCCTTTTGGAATTGCTTTGGTTTTTTTTCTTTACTTGGCATCTGTCTCATCCTGTTTTTGATGCAGATTTTGTCAGACATTTCTATGAAAGTGTATAGGAGAAAAAAATGTGATTTTTTTTAAGCATTAAAAAAGAAAATATCCAAAATCTCTCTTCTCTACAGTTCTTTTGAGAGGTATATGTGGATAAAAAAGAGAATCATGGAATGAAGACCACACTGCCACTGACAGACGAGAGGAGATAAGCCAGAAAGGTCATACTTGGAGGAAAGACAGAATGAGGAACAGCAGCAGTGCCCAGTAAAGCATTTATTTAAAAATTACAAAGCATCGTAAAATTCATACATATTACCATTCTGTTGGCACAGGTTAGCAAATGTACATACAAAATGGGAACCTCTGTCTTTGAGTGCTGATCTATGTATAGGGGATTACATCCCAGTAATCTCAAGTCATTTTTCTTTCAGTTTGCAAATACCAATGTTTTTTTCAGTAGGCCTAGAATTATTTGTCAAGATGAGAGACCAAATGGATGCCATGTGAAGGAAAACCGCTTTTTTTTTTTTTCATTTACTTTTAAAAAAAGGAATAAATTCATTAAAGATTAATAAATTCCAAAAGTAAGGTATTACAAGGTTGATTTGCCCTTTATATACTCATAGTATTTAGTTACAGAACAGGTTACGTGCCTGTGTAGGTTACCTGCTTCTTTCAATATGTTATATCTTCAAGGTGAACAACAAAATACAATATTTCCTTATGATCTTTATTTATTTTCTGGAGCAATTGGAAGAGTTGAACTGAATGACACAAGAGTTTGAAGAAAGAAGAAAATTATTTCTTAGTTTTGAACTGAGTGTGGATTTGGAAGAGTTGAATTCTTCTCACAGCTCTGCTGCAGACTCCTCCTCTGTGACAGTTCTTGCAGATGGTTAATAAGACCCTGGATTGTTCTCATATAAATATAGTAGCCTGAAAACTAGAGTAGTCATCCGTGAAGGACAGAAAATTTTCAAAAAGGAAATTCCTCCACTCTGGTTTACACATCCATTTTAAGATAGAATTAATTGCCTTTTGGAGATGTCTGGCCTTCTTCACTGACTATTGAAAAGCCTAGGAGACTAGCATAAATTACATGTCTAAACTCTATAATAGCCAAGGTTAGCTAAGGTCTATCCCATTATAATAGCCTCTGGGGTGATCATATTAAAATTCAGGGTCTGAGTTGAATAGATGTGGAGCATTGAATGGAAAGGAACAAGAATTTTGCTCGTAACATAAAAATAATTTCAAAATGTTAAATACTCTATAAAATCAAGTCCCAGGAGTCCACAAATCAATGGATACTTTTATCCCACTGTCTACATTTCTAGTTTAGCACAGGAAGGATAATGACCCCACATCTCAAAGGGATCTTTGAAAATTTTTTAATTGTAATATTTATGAAGTTGAAAATACACTAATGAGTGCCAGAGTATTGCCCTGGGGGAAATTAGTAATTCCTTCTTCAAAAGAGAGTTTGAACAGTGGGAAGAGAAAAAAGCATGAAACTATACAGTATAACAAAATGTTGACTAGCAATTATACAAGAAATTAGTAGTGTAGTGGTGTTATGGAAAAGATATAAGAGAAAAACTGATCTTTTTCTTGAGACAAAGTTTAACTTGAGGGAAAAGTCATTTGCTGACTATTCACATCTCATGCTGTGAGTCTAATGTCTAGCACATCTAATGCTTAACAAAACAAATCTTGAAATTTGCAGAATGTCTCTGAAATTAAAGCATAAAAGCATGTTTTATAAATGAATGACTCCTAACTACATACGCTTCTAAAATAAATTGTATTATATCATGTTCTAGACTTGCATTTTTCACGTCACTGGAGTACTAGCATGAAGAGGTAGAACTAAGATGTTATATTTAACTACAGAAAGTTACAGAATATCACCTAAGGGTACCTAAGACATTAAAAAAGAACAAAAAAAAACCCTTTAACATTTTCATGTGTTTATTTTTTATGTAAACTAGGATGAATGTGCAAATTACATCCGTGTCCTTCATCGATACAACAGAACACATCTTCTGGCTTGTGGAACAGGAGCTTTTGATCCACTCTGTACTTTTATTAGAGCTGGACATCTGTCAGAGGTAAGAAATGGTACAGTAGGGAGTCTTTTGGTCTGGATTCCATCAAAGTGTCTATAACCAAAAATAAATGCTTAAAATTCAAGTACTCAGAGTTCTCGTACAAAGCGTACAAGGAATATTTTCCCTGACGAAATGTTATGCTGGTCTAAAATTCAATTTGTGACTCACTAATGATTGAAAGTATGTTTTGGAGAACTATGCAAAAAAACCTCAAAATCATTTTCATTTTAGAATTTTATTACTATATAAGCTGATATAGCAATTTTTACAGAAGCAATATTAAATATTTTGCATTTTTTTCCTGATTGATCCTGCTTCTATTCTGCTTTTTTGAATCCTTGTTTGAGTGCGCTCCCATTGCCAGGTTAAAAACGTATTAAGTTTACCAATATCCATTGAAATTCCTGACATAAAAAGCCACATTGAAGAGCTGAATTTCTACAATTGTAGATTAAATTGATCAAGTTATCAATTACATTTCTAGGTCTGGACCAAGCGCAAATTGAACAACCAAAATTATCTCTTAACATATACATAGTAATTCTGAAGAAATAATTTTTTCCAGTTATATTGTAAAATAAATGGTAAGGGATTCCACTGCATTCATGAAGATTTCACCAGACTGGTAGAGGCACATGAGATGACTGCTTTGGGAATATGACCAGGGATTCTTGGTCACACACTATGTGAAGTGGGAGTCAATAGATAGAGATGATCTGTAGCTGAAAGGTAAGATTGTCTCTTGCTGGCAAATGTCAGGAAGAGATGCTAGATTATAGTCTTGCTTAGCTGGTTCATATTTAGTGATGTCTTCTGGCAACGCTGAGTACTTTTCATGGAGCTGATGTTAAAGCACCATCCAAGACAGTTCTTTTTTTGCTCCTACAAAAGGTGACTGCATTTAAGAAGCAGGTTCAATTACGGGATATTATTTATAAAATAATACAGAGTAAACAAGCCGCAACTTATAAAGCTTCAAAATAGTCACATGTNCCAGAGTAAACAAGCCCAAACTTTCCATGAGAAAATGTAAAGCTTCAAAATAGTCACATGTGTTGTCCTTGCCGTTTCCAGATATTTCCACATATTTGCCAAAAACTTTAGGCTAAATTAAAAATGGGTAGTTGATATTTGTGTGCATACACATATAGAGTTAAAGGAAAACATGAAAGCATTGTGTTTAATATTTTATGCAGGTGAATCTAGACAAATTTTAAAAAAAAATCCTCTCTATCCTAGAAATTTTAAGCTAAATTTTGAATTCTATTTGATATTTTTTCCCAATTATTCCACATCAGAATTTTTCAATTTATCTGTTTAGAAATGTTTTTCCTAATATTTTTCTCACAAATTTTAGCTTAATCTCTCCAAACCAAACTAGTTTTATTCTCTCTTACACCACTTTAATTGTTGCCCTCCACAGTTAACTGACTTTTTTGTACCAAATGAGTTAAAGCAGTTACAATTCAGGCTTGTTCCATGCTTAAAGTATTATTTTTTTTCTATTGGTCAGAACAGGAAAACGGGACAAAGATTGGAGTTTACTTAAAATAGACACTTGGCTCAAATAAATATTAATTACAGATTTAAAGTTTGGGTTTTTTTTAAATGTAGTCTGTAAATCAATTAAGGTATTGATTTAATTTAGATTTTTTAAAAAGAATCTTTTTTGAGTAATTTACATCACTTTGATAAACCAAACTAGAACTACATCAACATAAACCATGCATCTAATCTATACTGGGTACCTTCAATTGCTCTCAAAATCAGCATCTCAGGTTAAGACTCTGGTACATCATTTAAATTTGAAGTGAACTGCAGAAACACTGTCTTCTGGCATTGGGGAAGGAATTAAATAATAAACAGTATTAAAATAAGGCAACTTTGCTTGTCTTCTTTCCTACTGTCATGAGCTTCCTATCAGACTTCCTGGTAGTTTGAAGGACGTAATATCTGCATAAGGCTGTTGACTAATTTAAGGAAGCATAAACACCAGCCTAATAGAAATAGGAAACAAACAAACAAAAATAAGAAACAAGTCTCATATATAAGAATATGTGGCCCATAATGATCCTCTTAGATATCACTGTCTTTCCTTCCTTTTTTTTGTTTGCTTATTATTCTCCCTTGTCAAATTGTCGTTCCAAAATTTTACCCTCAGTGAAGTCATGGCAAAATTATTATTTTTCCATTCTTGTAGAACAACAGGAAATACATTTACTACACTAATAAGCAGCCATATTAATACATTTATTATATTAGTTTCCATTATCTGAAAAGCTGATCATCAGGATTAAAAAAAGACAGGA
This sequence comes from Urocolius indicus, assembly GCA_013401255.1. Lineage (NCBI taxonomy): Eukaryota > Metazoa > Chordata > Aves > Coliiformes > Coliidae > Urocolius > Urocolius indicus. The sequence goes on from WBNH01001306.1 coordinate 432,987, forward strand.
GCCATGTGTACGGTAGGTTAAAAATAACACATAGTATGTGACTGAGTGGGTAAACTGTAATTCTGCTTTCTTTGACCGATAAGGACATTGTGTAACTGCAGAAAGTGAAGGGACCAGATCCTTAATCAGAAAATTGATTTCTTCCTTGGTCAGAGTGTCTCAATCTCATGACTTCTGATTAATGTCCCCATTTCTTCCACAACCTCATCTCTCTGCCCCTTTTCTCACTGTCTGCCATGGAAAGCAGAGCAACAAATGAAACAGTCTTAAAAATAGAATGTAACTATTCTATTTCAAACAGGACCCAAACACCTTTATTCAAAAACTAATAAAAGTCATACTTTTCATTTGAAAAGTAAATGCTGGTTTATAATATGCAGTTATATGCAGTTAATTGCAGCTCATAATATGCAGCTTGATGAAAGGAATATTTTTCTTTTAGATATAGTTGAAAAATTAAATAGATTGAAGTTCAATGTAAGTAAAATCTTTGATTTGCAAACTAAATTGGTTTTTAATAGAATCTCTTTAAGCAGAATAGGGTGTATTTAATATATACCTTTTTTTCATATATACATTTGAACAGTGATACTTTGCAGATGCATTGAGGTACAAAGGGTGGGAGGTATAAAAGAAGCCCTTATAACAGTCTTCTATGCATCTAGATATCTAGCTACCACAGCATATCAAGCTGTATTCACTCTTCCATACAAAACTATAAATCAACAGCACCAACACAGAGAAAATGCTCTGTGATCAAAGACCTTAACCATAAATTTCAATAGCGCTACCTGAGCTGATGGTGAAGAGGCGATCGTCTCAGTAAAAACTGCAGGGTTCTTAAATTACAATCATTACATAAACACAAAACAGAGATATAAGCATTTAAGAAAATGATAGACTATGATGATTATATTTTGTACAGTCTAGTCTGTTGCAATTTATTGAGCAGCCCAAAGAGAAGCAATCCTTTGAAAGAAAACACTTGAGGGATTTTTTTTCTTGGATCCCATTAGTCCCATGTCGCAAGAAAATTTATTTCATTGTTGGCCTGTAACAAAAGTTTATCTGCATTTTTTAATAGCTATTTGCTAAGAAAATGAAGGACTACTGTTTTTCCTTTGAATGCTGAGAACATCTCAAAACCATGATCATAATCATACTGTATGCCACCTTGATCTAATATTTAGCATGCTTTTATGAGGTTCAATCCAATTTATGAATTGGATTCCACTTTATGAAAAGTAGCCGGCTGCCTCCTGGATGAAGTCTTACATGCTTATGTAACTGCAAATTCATACCAAAAGCGGGTTTGAGATGTGTCTTGAAGAATACTGATCTCTTGACAAAAAATAGTGAAGACAAATGGACATTTTTGTCCCCCAAAATAGGCAAAATTTGATTGCCTCTTTTTGGAAAACCAACATGTGTAGGTTACTCAAAACCTGCAGTAAAAATATCCATTTCCCTAACCAGTCTCTGATAGAAAATATTAATTTAATTTACTATGTAGTAATTGGAATGTGGTTTGAAATATTTCACAATTAAATTATAAGGTAATACCTTAGATAAGTTTAAATGCCTCTTTCATCTTTTTTCATGGTTTATGGAAATTTAATGATACTATGTATTTTGTCTTAATAGAAATAATTCTATTTGAATATGTTGATTGCATAAAACAATAAGCAATAAATATTGCATTTATTGAATTCTACCTCAAAATTATGTTCTGCAAACAGAGTGTAATCAAAAACGCTTCCCTAAATAAAATTATTTATAAATTGAATATGTAGTACGCTACATATTCATTTGAAAGTTTAAATATATAACGGTTTACTGCAGTCATTCTACTGGATTATTCCGGGCTGTTCACTTTAGTAAGGCTGTTGTCAGATCTAAAGATAGAGTGTAGTCGCTGACAGTAACACATAGCTTTTTGTCTTTTTCCCTCTTTTACATTACTTTTACTGTGATGAATGTTACTTTCCTAAGTTTAAATATTTCAGCAAATTATCTGATGTTTTTATGACATTCAGAAATAAATTGCAAATTGGGAAAGCCTAAAAAGCTTGCCTCATTAAATAACTCACAAAACACCTTTAACAAGTGCATATGGATGTTCCACCAAATACGACTAAAGAGATTACACTTCCACTGTAGGACCTGCAAAATGAGTGGAAATTGCAAAAGAAAAGGCTATGCAGAAATAATATCTTAAGTTCTTGCAAACTACATGTTCACAATATAGAGCTCATTATTGGAGAGGAGGTCATGTCTGCATGACAAAAGCTGTCGAGCAAAGAAAAGTTGAGGGAAAGAACCATACATGAATAATTTTTCTTCCAGAACATGCTGTAAATTTTTAGTACACACATTGGACTGGCAGAGTACCATTTTCAATGTCTCATTTAACTCTGTAAACTGCCTACAGCTGCATTTCTTCTCCTCAGAAAACTGATGGTATAAGTCATCCTTTCTTGACCAGCATTTTTTAATGTTGTCATTGTTTCAGCTTTATTAAGAAACAAAGTTGCATACATATTTATATCTAGTTTTAAAGATATTGTTTCTGATGTATTTTTATAATAAAAACAGTGATCTGTCCAGTTACTCCCTCTTCATGCTTTTTCCTATTACCTCATCTCTGATCTCAGTTTGCAGAGAATTAAGGAGTAGGAACATCTGGTTTCACTGACCAAACAGAAGAGGGTGTTGGTCAGTCTTTCATTAGACAGTGTGTGTGACAAATTCTTGCCCTGAAAATATTTGCTCAGAGACACAGTGTCTCTCTGCATGGATAATGCAGTTACAATGCTATTCACTACATCTTAGCAGATTTTTCAGCTCACTCTATTTATGCAGTTGAAACTACAATCCTAAATTCTATGAGATTGCTTATTAATTACAGCTTTTTGCATCTGTAGTTTGTGTGAGACTGGTTATTAGGCTGGGTGGTGTTCCAATTAATATCAAACACTCATAGATATGAAGTGCTATCAAGAAATCAACACAATATCATAGATTTTTTTTTACCAGAGGGTTTCTTACATCATCTAGTCTGAATGTCGAAATCACAGCCTGTCAAAATGAACAAAAACATTTAAAAAAATATGTATTTCAGTTAGGTTAAAACATTTTTTGGTTTAAATGTTAAAATTGAAATTGTACCTAAACTCATAATAGATGGAAAATTATTAGGTGAAGATTACCCCTATGCTAACAGCATACAACAAAGGTGCTGTGCTGCAAAATGGGAAAAAGGATAAAAGCTGAAGACCTACATCAACCCTAACTTGAAAAAGTTTTAATATCTGAATTTATGGCTTATTTATGTACTCCCAAGCAACACACGAAATAGATTTTCTACCTCAACTCAGATAGCAACACAGCCTCTGCTAAGCTCTGAATCTTCCAAAAAAGAGACAAACATCTTCTTGTGAAACAGTGTGAAATAGTTCCTTCCAAATCTATGCATATGGTTATGTGAGACATTACAGTTCATGAATTCTGGCTATAATAGTTACTCTAATGAACAGCTGTATATGGGGAGCTCAATAAAGATAATGAAGAGAGAGTAATTCTGTTCTACCCAGTCTGTGCTAGGAAAGTAAGAGTGTTGCAGAAATGGAAACAAAGGCTAGAAGAGATCAGAATATTCACACACTGCATAGCTAATTTCTCTCAGGTACAGTATTAAAATATTTTCCAGAAAATATGCATTGTCATTTCAAAGAATTCAAATAATCACAGAACCATTTTGGTTGGAGAAGACCTTTAAGATCATCAAGTCTAACTATTAACCCAGCACTCTCATTGCCACAAAAGCAAGCCTCAATGCACCACATCTACATATGTTCTATGTACTTTCAGGGATGGTGACTCCACCTCCTCCCTGGGCAGTCTGTGCCACTCTTTATCAACCGCTTTGGTTAATGAGGTTTTCCAATCTAAACCTTCCCTGGTTCTATTTGCGGCCATTTCCACTTGTCCTGTCTCTTGTATCTTTGGAGAAGAGACTGACACCCACCTTACTGCAACCGCCTGTCAGGTAGTTTTACAGAGTGATCATGTCTCCTCCAGGCTAAAAACCCCCAGCCCCCTCAGCAACTCCTCATCAGAATTGTTTTCTAGACACTTCATCAACTGTGTTGCCTATCTCTGTACACACTCTAGCACCAAATTTGTCTTTCTTGTAGTTAAGGGCCCAAAACTGAACCAGCCTCACCAGCATGGAGTACAAGGGGACAATCCCTGTCCTGGTGCTGCTAGTACTCTGTGGCTGAAACAAGCCAGGATACCATTGGCCTTCTTGGCCACCTGGACACACTGATGGTAACATCACTATTTCTCTGGTAAGCTAAACTAATATTTAATTAGTTTCAATGTTAGGAAATAGCCACTTACACAAGGTTAAATTTCTCTTACTTCAACTTCCTGTCATTTAATCCCGATATGCCTTTGATAGCAAAGTTGAAAATTCTCTTGCTATCTTTTCCACATCTTTTCTACATGCACAAAGCTACCTCTTCACTTTTTTTGATAAGATAAATAAATATAGCGCCTTAAAATTCTTATCACAAGGATTCCTCAGTCATACTCCTGTCCTTCCTGTGAACTCTCTGCAGTATTTTCACATGTTCTGGAAGTGCAGACACTAGAAGCAGTCACGCTGTTCGATGGTGTGTGTATATAGGCAAGGTCATTTCCCTACCTTTGAGATTCTTCTTTTCATAGACTCAAGTGCTGAGTTCTTGGCACAATATTCTAATGAGAAATCTCTTTTTAGCATTTTGCACTTGACCCAAAGTTCTTCTCTGGAGCACACAGTTATCCCAGTTTACACAGTTGAGTGACAAGGTCAATGAAGATATTTCTGGAGATGCCTGTTACTGTCAGTTGTAAAAAGTCACCCGGGACATCCAAGATCTTAAATGAGGCATCTCAATCTAATATATGAAAGCAGTCTGAATGAGGATCTGAACCTCCACCTTTTAGGCCATTCTGATGTATTTCCAATATAAATTCTGTTTCCTTCACAAGATACAATGCATTGGAAACAATTATATTAAAATCTACGGTGTAAGCTCCTGACCTGTTAACTCTTTGATTTGGCCATAAGGCTGTATTTCCATACACATCTATTCAGACATTTAAATTCTAGACATCTTTTATGTAATCTCTGGAACTTGCACGTATACTAACTGTCACACTAGTGCAGTATAATCATTTTTTCTAATGGTCTTATTCTATGAGTTTATCCTGCTCTAATTCTGTGTCCAGCTTAAAGCCATGCAAAGATGTGTCTCCTAAAATTCAGGCTAATTCACTTGCTTCTGCTTAAACTTTCTGAACTTAAAAGGATAAATGCCTCTGATTTCAATATACAGGGTGATTGGTTTGTTGAGGTTTTTTTTCACCATTGCCAAGTAGTTCACATGCATAAAATCAGAGAAATACAGTATTTCTGTCACTTTAGGCCTGGTATTTTGACACAATTCACAAATTGCTAATCCTTTAGCAAACTCAGACAGCAGCCTGACATAGCTCCAGATTTTAAACATGTTTTCAGATTGGAGTCCAATGAGTCTTAATCATTTAACTCTGAAATAAAATGCATACTGCTGAAAAATACATCTGAATTTTTAGGGAGGATTTAATGTCTGTAATATTTTATGCATTCTCATCCCAAAGGACAATAGATCTTTTCTGTATGTCACTGGATAGTAAAGAGGATTGAAAACAGATCCTCAGAAGACATACCACCTCTCAAATAATCTTAATTATGTCAAACAGCAGAGACCTGATTATCTCAGCTAGGTCTTTGAAGACTCTATTCCTAGTATTGTATCCTGATTTGGCTTGGAAAACAAAGTTGAATGAACATGGAAGGTGTAATTTCAAAAGTTAGTAATCCTCTGATAACAAACCAAGCGATTTTTTGCCAGTGCTTAGATCCTTTTGAAAATTAGTGTTTGGATTCTTAAAAGATTATTAACACCAGTTAATTCACTTTTGGAGCATCCTTGTGTTACCCAAATATTTGCATGTCTGTGTTATGCTGACTTAAATCATAGAATCATTTTGGTTGAAAAGATAATTAAGATAATTGAGTCCAACCACTAACTTCACACTGCCAAGCCTACCACTAAACTGTGTTCCTCAGCACCACAACTACACAGCTTTTAAATGTCTCCAGGGCTGATGACTCCAGCACCTCCCTGGGCAGCCTGTGCTAACAATCACCCTCTAGGTGAAAAAATTCTTTCTAATCTCAAATCTAAGCCTCCCTGGCACAACTGAGGCTATCTCCTCTTGTCCTATCATTTGTCATTTGGGAGAAGAGATTGATCCCCTCCTCACTACAATCACCTGTCAGGTAGTTGTAGAGAGTGATCATGTCTCCCCTCAGCCTCTTCCAGATTAAACACGCCCAGCTCCTTCAGCTGCTCCTCATCAGATTTGTGCTCCAGACCGTTCACCAACTACATTGACCATCTCTGGACATGCTCCAGCATCTCGGTGTCTTTCTTGTAGTGTGAGGCCCAAAATTGAATACTATACTTCAGATGTAGCCTCACCAGCACCAGGTAGAGGGGGACAATCACTTCTTTGGTCCTGCTGGTCACACTATTCCTGATGCAAGTCAGGATGCCATCGGACTTCTGGGCCACCTGGGCACACTGCTGGCTCATGTTCAAGGAGCTGTCGATTAGCTGTCCTAGTTCCTTTTCAGTTTTCCAGCCACACATGATCTAAACCTGCAGCATGGCATGAGGTTGCTGTAGGACCCAACACTTGGCCTTGTCAAAATTGGGCCAGTAGATTGCAACAGGAAGTTATTATTATTATTATTATAAATGTTTGCAGCACAGGTTCCTTTATATAAACCTCATGATATTGATTGATTTTTTATTAGTTTTAGATTTTTTTGATTTCTTGAATCTACTTGGATTTATATTAATTTATATCTATAGCATTTGGGACTACGGTTAATTAGATACTGCTAATACACATTAACACTCAAAATTTAGTCCACTAAAATATAGAATGCTATATGATATAAGATGTCTTTTCAGGCTTCATCTGTTGTGTTATGCAAAGATAAGATATTTTACTGTATATATCTTTTACCACATGCCTTCTTGATGAGGCAAGTGTACAGATTAATACAGGTCATGGAGTTGAGAGTTCATTTTGGAGATTTATATTTGAATTATATTTTCTGCTGATTTAGAGACATGTTCTGTGATTTTTTCAGATTTTTTTTAATGGAGAAGTCAAAGTTCATCTTCCTAAAGAAAACCTCTGCGTAATGTATTCAGTGTGTCTTTCTATATCAAAATAAATACAAGAGGATTAATATTCAAGAAAAAAGAAAATAACTGAAAAAATTGTTTTGAGAACATTTAGAATAATAGAATATTTGAAAAAGTTTCATATGAACTCATATGAAAAACTTTATAGTGCAAAAGAGAATGGAAATGAGATGAGGCTTATTCTTTACATTGCACTTCACTTTCTATTGTTGTCACAAAAGTTCCCTGGATTCACTCAAGTATTCAGTTTCTCACATGAGAAAAAATATCCAGTTATACTAGTGAAATACTTTGTGAATCTTATATTTCAATCATTTTGAAATAAGTTGTTTTGTTCCTAATGTTAGGCTCTGTGCATAGTGTACATATCAATGTGGAAAATGCCAGACTTTAAAAGTAAAATATTAAGATTAAATGGGAAAGTACATATGGGCAACAAATGCTTTCTTTGTTTAGAAGTAGCACACCTGCTGTGTTAAATATTTTTAAGTTTTAATTTTTACAGAATCAAGAGTGTTACTCTTACTGAAATTTCATGTTACATTCATTTCCATACCTCTAACACCTATCAACTGTGTCCTACTGTGTACTTGGTTAAGTTTTTAAATTACAGCTTTTCTCATGTTTTTCTTTATCCCCTATTTTGGAAATAGGATCTCATTTTCATTCTCATAAAAAAACAAAGGCAGAATAGCAACAGCTTTCAGTGGAAGTGCTCTGTGAGAGGATGTAAACCTGCAAGTGAAAATTATCCTCACAGCTTTTGTACAGAGGTTTAAGGAAAGCTTCTGAACATGCTGTCTTTAGAATATGGATGTGAACATCCACTGATCAGCCCTCGCCCTCCCACATTCTCCTCATTTGCAGCTCTTCCTCTTCCTCTGGGCTTTAGTCTCCAACTCTGATGACCATTGGCTTGTCCTTTCTTTGTGGAGTCAGTGTCTCTCAGTGTGATCCAGCCCTTCCCAACAGTCCTCTTCCTGCAACAGGCCACTGTGACCAAATAAGGTGGATCTTTGGTGTTTATATTCTCTTTTTTTATGCTTCAGGAACTGTTTGAATATTAAAAAAAAAAAAAAAAGGGTGTATCATATGACACCAATGCCTCATAGCTTTACTAAGGTTTTAAAAAATGTTTTTTCATGGTTTCACACAAGTAATGCATTTCTATTTTACGTTTTCCCATTCAATGCATTTGGCATGTGAACCTTCTATTCATAGTTGTCTTAAAAAAAAGTCTCAAGTATATGATCCTCAGTAAATGAAACTCAACTAACAGCGTTTGCATGTAATACAATTCTTAACTCTAAGGTTGAGTAACTATGAGATCATTAATGTTAAGAATGGATTCTGTCCAGTGAGTTACAGTAATTGTATAGCCATTGTTACAAACTATATTCAGTAAAATCTACACAGTCTCTCCCCATAACACTCTAAACATGATTTACTATTCCAGAATATAAGTAATCTGGACTTCTTAAACAAACAAGAAAACCCCACAACCCAAATCCCCTCGAAAACAACCTGAAAAAATGCTGACCACAAAAAGGCATGACCTTTACTTTACTGCTGAAGCATGTGCAAACACAGGGTGTATAACTAAAGGTTCTGAAATGATTTAAAGTTCCTTTTAGTAAATGTTAGTATGTTATGTCTTATTTTTTGTTATCCAGAAAACAAGAAAAATTTAAAGTGAAAAAAGAATAAAGCCTCCTTACAGAAAAGAAAATTATTTTTTCTCATAAAAATAATAGCATAGGAAAATCCAACCAAAGCCTCTATGTTTGTAAGTATTTTTTAAAACTTTACTGAAAAGATGATCAGGGGTCTGGAACATCTTTCATACGAGGAAAAGCTGGGGCTGTTTAGTCTAGAAAAGAGACTGAGGGGAGATCTCATTAACATTTACAAATATCTAAAGGATAGATGTCAAAGTGTTGGGACATCCCTTTTTTTCTATTGTAGCTAGCAACAGGATAAGAGGTAATGGGATGAAGTTGCAAAACAAAAAGGTCCACTTAAATATAACAAAAACTATTTCACTGTGGGAGTGATGGAGCACTGGAACAGGCTGCCCAGAGGGGTTGTGGAGTCTCCTTCCTTGAACGTCTTCAAGACCCACCTGGACATGTTCCTATGTGACCTGATCTAGGGGAACCTAGATCTGCAAGGGGGTTGGACTAGATGATCTCTAGAGGTCCCTTCCAACCCCTACTATTCTGTCATTCTTTGATACAGCCATTGTATTCATGTTGAGAATAGGTACTTTGGTGAATAAGAATGAAAGTAAACATATGTTTTAAATTAATCACATGCATAAATGTTGTCTTGAACCAGAACAAAACAGCATTAGAGAAGCCATTTTCTGAAACAAAAGTTAAATGCAGTCTTTAAATTTTAATGGCTGCAATTGACCTTTTCTTTGTTATTTATAGCCTACATTATTCTTCATTGTCTAACAGTATCTATTCACATCCCGTTAAGAGCAAAATGCTTAACGCTCTTGGAAATGTTTTCTGTTTATTTTTAAGCAACATTATTATTTTATTACACTTCCTTAGTCATAGGTATCATAAATCAAACCCAGAGCCTCATTTATTCCCCAAACTACATGTAGAAATTTGCAATTCCATATCCAGCTCTCCATATGTGTTTCACACAAATTTTACCACTGAAATACGCCCGTAAAATAAGTTGTAATGATCAGTTACCACGTTGGATAATCTATGAGGAAACTGTCAGTTTTCTTCTGACATTTCTCAAGAGATTCCAATGTCACAAACAGCAAGGAGGGTTAGAATTATGGTATTAGCCTTCAAAGCTGATTATTAATGTGTAACGCTTATTTAATTTAAACTGGCATACCGTAGAAACTAACACAAATAACACCTGATCTTCAGTTATTTGCCGCAGTGATGGGAATAACTTATTGCAGCCATGGAATATTTGGTATGCTGTCCTACAAAGTGAAGTTGGAAAATCTCTCTTGGAGGAGTCATTGCTTCCATTTCCAGTGACATTTTAGACAGTTGCATACATATGCAAGCATTTATGAGATACACATCCTGTTTTATATCAAAACTCACTTATAAAATGAGATCAACTTATAAAAACTTCTCCAAGTTGCACTGAAAACCAAATTTTTTTAACTTTTTTTCTTCTAACTTCAGTGTTAGGTTATATATAAATATTTACTTTATATATAGGTACAATCCTTACTCAGAAATTCCAGCTGTTAAAATGTAGATAATGAAAAGATACTATGCATGATGCTTAACATTTCCATTGTATGGTCATATAGCTAGCTTTTTAAAACACATTCATGTCACTAGTGTTAAAAGAGATGAGTTTATCTTTACCATTTCATATTCATTCTCAGGAGAATGGTTAACCACATGAGTACGTTAGATTGTTACACATCACCTGGAAGACTCTCATACTGGTCAAGATCAGGTCTTCTCTATAGCACAAAAAAAAATTGCTGTTACCTACATAGGATGAAATATGAGCCACACACTATAAACCATCAAGTATGGGTCATACAACTTCCTCAAATATTCTTTCAGAATAATTTTATTTCCACACCTGATCACTTTACCTGACTATTTTTTCTGTGATCAGTTTTAAATTTGTTGCTTTTTCCTTTCAGACACAAGTCTATTTTTTATCATACTGTGGGGAAAAATGAACAGAAAGTATTAGGACTAAAAACAACTATTAATCTGTAACTGTTTTTAACTCTCCATTTACTTCTACATCTTTCTCACTAAAAATGTGAGGTCTTTTTCTTTAACTGATTCATTGACGAACAGTTGAGATCTCAGAAGAGGAACCTTTTCATAAGTAGCTTCATTTTTAATATCTGATTAGAGAATAAGTAACATCAGATATTGAGATTGTTTTAGAAATGTTTCCTTTATATCATATCTTATGAAAATTATGGCTCCCTAGTCCCTTTACGTGGTTTCAGAAGGTTTTTCTTTCCCTTCCTGAGATCACTGTTGACTCAAAATGTTATGGTATTTAGTTTTGAAAAATACTTGGTATATGATGTTTGAAAAGTATGGAACAGGCCTGAGATTTCAACAGACAGAGAAATATTTCTTCATTGTTTGACATCTACCTAAAAGCAGAGGAGGACTAGTTGCTACTGATGTGCAATTGAAGCTGATACAGCAGAAAGTAATACTTCTGCACCACCAATCTCTATCCTGGATGATTATTTTCTTCTGCATCAGCTTTAACATGAGGCATTAACATGACAAGTTTAGGCCAACGCAGAAGGTTCCAGAGAGGTGAGATTCTCAGTGCCTTGTTACCTCATGGGTTTTAGGACCATTACTTAAACTTTGTATGTATTTTGCTTGCTATTTTTGGGGGAGGATGTCTGTTTCACTTCAAGTAGACATGAAACAGATGTCTGATTTTTCTGGAACAGCAGTCTGAGTTACATTCCATCTTTATAGAAACTCTCTACTAATCGGAATCTTACTTTTTGATCAGAAATTTCAGCAAAATCCTATGTGTCATTCAAAAGGATGGAAATGGAAGATAGGTACATTATCTTATCTGATCTGCAGGTTAAGATGTGAATCATGCCTTGAAAGGGAGGGATTTATGAAAATTTCAAGATTGACTGTAGTAAAGGAAACCCATAGAAATATTCAGTCATTCAACGAGTGGCAACTACTACCTCTACAACTTTTCCACTTTCCTTATATATTTTTTTCATTCTATTCTTTAAAACTAATTTAAAATTTTCAACGATTTTAGCCTTTTTCCATCTCTTGCAGTGGTCAGTACCACTGCTGCTTTTTTGCACCTTGTCTTTTTGTGTATTTTTCAGGAGACCATAACTGACATGAATGGAGCCACCTGAAGAGAACATTAGTTTTATTTTGAGAACAATTAGACTTGCTTGGGAACAGGGAGATTTTTAGGCTTTAGAGTGGGATGAGCGGACATAGATGAGGGATCTGAAGGACAGTGAGGAATACAGCATTGCAGGGAGCAGATGTATGTTTAGGTTTCTGTATCTCTAAAAACTAAAACTTGCTAGAGATCCAACTGCATATGGTACTGCCTCCCAAAATCACATGACTGTAACCAACCAAAGAGAAAAAGAATTTGCTACAATGTCATATGTAACTATACAAACAAAAACCAACTTGCTACAATGTCATAAGGACTAAAAGGACTACGTAAATTAAAACTATTAGGACGCTATTTTGTCATTCTAGGTATCTAGAGGGGTTTTTTGTCCAAATGCAGAGTTATTTGACAAGTCAGGTCTGATAAAACTTGATTTTTATGGTTAAAAAGCCTCTTGGACTTCTCTGAGAATGTTTGCTGTAAGGGAGAGATCCAAGCACATCCTTCTGAAAATCCTGGGCTGTTGAAATCCTGTCACATGTCATTTTATGCCTCACAAAACATTTGCCTTAGTATTTTAGCAGTGTGAACCTGAGATTAATTTACTGAACAGGTAGGTTGTATTTATCCAATATGTTGATATTATCTGCATTTCAATAGACTTGAATAAAACTTACACAGACCTGTAGCTGCTTGACTATCAAAATGTTTACTAGTGACACACTTGATGACTGGCTGGCATGTTTTTTATGAAGCTTTCCTCCATGTTTTGTGGTATGCTTTTTTCAATACATAATTTTAAAAAATATTGTGCTCTCACTTGACATTTTAATTAGACATTAATAAGCTTTTTTTGGTGAAAACTGGGACACACATAACACTACAAATAAAAACTCAAATTCTAAATTCTTTCTCAGCCTTTAAAACCTTACACAGACAAATTAAACTAAATTGCCAATATTCTTTTTATACTGATATTCTGTTAAATCCAGTGCAGAAATAACTTCTGCTCTAAAACCCATAATTGGAGATTCATATACAAACATCTCAAAGCTACCAAGAGAAGATAACACAGCATGATATATTTTATAACTACTGGGAAAAAAAAATGTTTAAAGGGGGAAAACACATTCCATGGCTATATATCTATGTAATGTTTAGATAAATTGGAAAAAAGATATAGGAATCTTCACTCCTTATTCTCACAGAAATAAGTGTGATTTTAGAGCACATTTTACTGAATGTTTTTGGTCAGTGCACACACAAAGGTGGTTTATAGAAAACCAGAGAATTTTTACTGGTACATCAGTGAGCAACTGTTATTGTGTCTTCTCCTTAATGAAGTCAATCCATTACTAAGAGATAACAAAGTTAAAACCTGTCTCTAAGGATGTTTTTTTCTCTGCCTGGAGGGTTTATGCTGTTTTCTGTGCCTTTTTTTTTTTTTTTTTTTAAGGATCATCTGTTTCAACTGGAATCACACAAATTTGAGAGAGGACGAGGCAGGTGCCCTTTTGACCCCAGTTCTTCCTTCACCTCCATCTTAATTGGTAATGATCTTTATGTCACAGGTTTCATGCTGCTGTCAATCTGCTGTTCTGAGTCTCTTTGTTCAGCACACCAAAGTGTTGTCAGTCTTCCATTGCAACCTTCCACGTCAGACTCAATCCTCATGGTGCTGCCCACATTAATGTTACATCCCAGGCAGCATTAACCTCAGCAAAGGTGTCTCACTGAAGGAACTAGATGTTATATGACATATGCCATACTGAAGAGGTAATAGATTGTTGTGTGATTTTGGAAACAGTAATTTCCAGCTTTGCTTCAAAGCAAATTAATATGTCTAGCTTTTATGTTTTTGCACCACTGAGACAAAACTTACTATTTTTCATCTACTGAGATGTAATCTGAGTAACAAACATCTTGTAAAAAATTGAGTTTAACCATTTTTATATCAAGCATTTATTGTTTAAATAAATTACAGCTTTTGAAGTTAAAATAGATTTTTTTCAAATGTTGCCCTCTAAACTATCAGAAATTGGTGATTCTCTGATAGGAGAATTGATTTGATACTTCACAGTTATAAAAATAGAGCTCAATCTAAGTCCTGCAGTGCCAGAAAGCTATGTGGAGACAATGCTCCTCTGTGCCTTGCTGGTAAGTATATCACTCTATGGCTGTGACTTTTGAAATTATAGTATGTCAAACCACAGATTTTTCCTTCATAATATTTTCCTGAAAACATTTTGTGAGATCAAGCAAACACTGACTTGGCAATATGGCAGTATATCAACTAAACATAGACTGGAGCAGCAGGTAAAGGGTGAAAGCCAGAGGCACTTAAAGAGTAACACACTTATTTCTGGTTTTAGAAAACATAAATAAAAGTGAGCATTCAAAAGGAATAGTAATTAAAAGAAAAAAACTAGGGAAAAGAGGTTAAAGATCAAATAAATCTTCAACTTTGTAGGCATACAAAAGTTAGAGGGTTTTAGGGCCCTTTGATATTTACTGGCATCTTCAAATCAGACAGTTAAAGTCTCTGATTATCAGCTACAATGATACAGCTCACAATTAGTGGTGTGATAGCATTCCTCATGACTGACACATATTTTTGCATGCTATGTTTATTTATTCCTTTACATTAACAAAATACTTTCAAGAAGACTCTTCCCCAGTAACGTCAGAACTTTCAAGCTGTAGCAATTCATAAAAAAATTGCTTATTCCCATATTAAAAAAAAAAAAAAACCAAACCCAAACAACATCAAAAAGCCCCTGCAGCTAAAATTCTTAAGAGTTAGTGGGTTAAGAAGTCATGAAGGAATCAGAAAAACACCTGCTGTATTTTGACTGACCTTCCAAAACCCATGAAGCACACACTGTTATCCTTTGCTTCCACCCTCATTTCTAAACTGTATCTACAGTTTTTAACAGGTTCCAGTCTTAGCTCAGCCTGGGAACAAAAATTCATCCCGTGGAATTTGCTCTAGGCCTCGAAGCTCACAGTCTAATCTTGAAGTCCTTCTCAATCTTTCCTGAGACAGAAAGAACTAAGTAAATAAATTAACCTGATCATGTTCCTACTGTGAGATCAATATGAATTTTATTTGCTTAAATGGAAGCCAGATTGTCCCACTGAGCACTTCAAGACTAATGGCTAGTCCTTGTGTTTCTGGCCTATTAATTAGTTTGCCTGGGTTATGGGAGGTCCTATGAATCCTCATAATTTTATCTGAAAGAGACAAATAAGGCCTTCCCTGATAAATGTTGATCAGTCTTAAACATTCACTGATAAAGGTCTATAAAATCAATTTTCCAAAGCTAACAATTCTGCGATGTGGCAAGACTAACAAGAGAAAATAATGTATTTTTATTGGATACCGATAAAATAACTTTTAACCCTTCATTAATACTAATACGAGCTGAGAAGCATGTTTAAAGGCCATGTTTCTAGGCCTCCATTGGGAAATTTATAATTTCAAGTGATCATAGAATGATATTTTAAAAGCATAATAAAATTATTCAAAGAGTTTATTATTGTATTTATGCTTCTATAGTTTTTTGCTATGGGCATAAACACTTCATAGAATCATAAAATGGTAGGGGTTAGAAGGGACGTTTAAAGATTATCTAGTCCAACCCCCCTGCAGAAGCAGGTTCGCCTAGATCAAGTGGCATAGGAACATGTCCAGGCGGGTTATTTCCAAGACTTAAGAAAAATATTCTAAAGAAAATTATATTCCAATGTATTCTATTGTATTCTACTAACTTCTACTCTTCAGACACGTGGCTTACAGTATAAAGAGAATTAATGCTGGTCTTTAAACTTCAGATTGCATATCCTTTATTGCTGTACCCTTGAAAAGGGTAAAAGGCAAAGATATAAACATAGTGAATATTAAAGAATCTTTTAGACTAACACCTCTAATGCATGCTCTGAAGGAAGGGATGCTCCTTCATTCAGCTGAGGCTTGATTCCAGTTCATGGTGGCCACAAACTTGTGACAGGAGATGGCAGCTACAACATACACTCTCCAGGACTGACATTCCAGTCTTTAAAGCTTGTAGGTTCATTTCTTGTTCATGCATTCTAATTTTCTTAGAAAGTAAAATCTTCTCCTGGTATAGAGTCATCATTCTTTTGGAAGATATACCTCAAAGTTGGCTCCAGTCTCTCATGCAAGTTCAGCCAATGTGTAAATCCTGAAAAATGTTTTATATAAATCCATTTGCAAAGACTTTCACATCCCAGCATCTTCTTCTTCCTAAGTAAAAAAATTCAAAACCTGCTACACCTCTGTAACTCATATGAACGCATCACCCTACAACAGCATGGCTATTGACTACCAGTGAGGATTAGACTAACTAGCAAACATTACACACCTCTGATAAAAGTTTTAAAACCTTTAAAAATATTGCACTTGAAAGATCATTTGCACGATCACTAATTAGAACCAGATTTAACAAGATTAATTTAGGAAGAAAGAGAAACTCTTGTTCTATATCTCTTCACATATTTCAATGCATCAGTTAAAACATCCACTTCAAGAAAACAACAGTTTGTGACTTGGCTTTAAAATTAAATATCTATGCTGTCGGAAGTTTTATTACAGGTTATCTGACCCAGTGGTAAAGTAACTTGTGATGAATTCCTCAGCTTATGAACAATTAACTTTTAGCAATTTATTGTCAGATTTGGGAAACAGAATAGATGTTGGATGGCAGACAGGCTGAATTGAATGTATATGTTTAGATAAATGGCTTATAAAACTTTTGGACTTTTTATTTCTAGTGAACTCTCCCATCTGCTTTCAATAGCAAAAGCTATTTTTGATATCAGATCTTGCACACTGATTAACTTAGACCACACTAGCTCTTGAAAGATGAGAAATGAATTTATGTCTGTTTTGTTACCTGGAATATATCACGGCAAGTGGTGAAAAACCCGGATCATGTTTGAATATGTTTTTCTATCTGTTCCAATAACATTTTCTGATTTTACAGTTTTAAAAATGTCATGTATTTGTCTATTTTCTTTAGTCAATGAACAAAACATAAGATAGAATACTTGAGTAACAGAAAATACAAATATACAGACGAAGTTCACCTGCTAAACAATAGAATTTTTTATTAGTAGAACCATAGAATGTTAGGGATTGGAAGGACTTTTAGAGATCATCTAGTCCAATCTCTCTGTAGAAGCAGGTTCACCTAGATCAGGTCGCATAGGAACGTATCCAGGCAGGTCTTGAAGACCTCCAAGGAAGGAGACTCCACAACCCCTCTGGGCAGCCTATGCCACTATTTCTTTCTTCCTACTGTGAAGTGTCACTTACTAGAAATGTGACTTTGTATTCTGATTTTATTTGTCGAGTGAGAAATAGCTGCCTAACAAAGTCAAAGAAATGAATGAAAGATACTGCTTATATTTACGTTTTACTCCTTTATTCATAACAGAGCTAGTCCACTTTCTACAAAGTGCTATAATTTTACACAAAACCACTATTGATGGATAATAGTTTATGTTTGCATTTTCTTCCAATTCAAAGCAGGTTACAAAACGTGCAAATAACAAATGAAGGAAACCCACTTCTTAGATGGAAGCAAACTATTTACATAAATTCCTCATATATATACTTTTTAAAAATAAATCACATGCTTTAAGGACTGTCATTTAGAGAGTCTTCACTTTAGAAGAAAAAAAAAAGGTTGTATTAGATTTAGTTAATGTTTTTCTCTGAGTAAAAGGAAAAGTGGTGTCAACAACTTTGATGTAATTGCTTGAAAAGAATGCTAGATAAAAGAGTAAACATGCATCACTTGACCTAAAACAGATTTTTTTGGCCCATGTGATTTTCTGTATGTTCACTTAAGTAAGGAGAAAGGAGTCTATGTAAACTTAAATTTAAAAAATGTATTTGTCCAATACATGTGAAGCTAAGGTTAAACTGGAAGAGCAGATGTGGTATAGGCCCATCAGGGAACAAAAGACCAGTACCAAAGACTTGAGGATTGCTAAAGGGCAGGAAGAAATTAATTGCTACTTAAGGTCCAGGACAAAACAGACCAGGCTACTCAGCTTGGGGAAGAAAACAGAAAATAATTTAATGCAATACCAACTAAAACATAAAAACCCAAAACATAACCAAAATAAAACAACACAGAATGGTACAATGATGAAAAGTCTGACCAGCCCTTTAAGACCTCCTTCTCCCCACTCCTCCCCTCTTTCCAGGCTCAGAGCCTTGATCCCGGTGTTTTTACCTCCTTCCTCCCTGAATGGCTCAGGGAGGCAAGGAATGGGGGTTTCAGTCAGTCTATTCCTGATAGCTTCTACTATTTGTCTCTCCTCAGGGCAGGTGGGCTCCGTACCAGGTCTCCCTGCAGGTTCGTGGGGTACCACACACACACGGCAGCTCTGCACGGGCTGCTCCAACATGCATTTATCCCAAAAGCTGCAGCTCCTTTCTGCCTCTTGTGTGGGTCTGCTCTGTGGCCCGCAGGCTCTCCAGCATGTCCTGTGCCATGGCCACCTCCTCACACAGTCTCTCGCCCGTCTGGGTGCACACACACAGAGCTGCTACTGCTGCTGGCTCTCAGTTCTGCCATTGCCATCCATAGGTTGCAGGTGTACAGCCTGCATTCTCACCACGGCTTGCAGAGAGTTCTCTTGTCTGGTGCTTCTCCTTCCTTTCTCATTCACTGACTGTTGGGTTAGGGGAGCCTCCTCCATCTTGTACCACTCTTATACCTCCTGCAAGCACTTAAAATTCCCGTCCCCAAATAGTGATTGCAGAGGTGCCAGATTGGCCCAGTCAGGTTGGAGGTGGGTCTGAACCCAGGAGCCGGGGGAGATTCCAAGAACTCTTTACTAGGTCTTCACTGCAACCCGCTCCACCTGTTAACAAGCAAAAGCTGCTCCATGCTAAACCATGACATTGGAGCACTGGTAAAGGTCTGTAAAATTGCTCAGCTGATTTTCACTACAAGATACGCATGCAGCAGTATAAAACCCCACAACAGGAATGAGTCAATACACATTAGTAGCTGGATGAAAAAAAAAAGCAGAAATCTTGCCAGGAATTTTCAAATCTTGAGTTGTCTCTAAATCTAGAATTAGTCATCACCTGTAAAACACTAGCAGTGTTTAAGCTTTGAACATGCCTTTTAAGAATGCATAAAAGAGAATTGAAAAGAAAAAGATCCTCTTAAAAGTACAAAAGATCTCAGAATTATGTTGAATGTTCTTGTGCTTAGATCTTGGTCAGTCATACCTATCAGTATTGTGCCATTGCTTTCCTTATAGGCAACATGATCTGTCTACTAACACTTGATACTTGTCTTATGCTTAGTTTAGTAAAACTTCAGGATAAAAATCAGATTTAATTTCTGTGTCAGTACCATATCTTTTGTAGAATCCGAGTCTGGAACTTCCATTTCCTCCCCCAGGATCTCTCAGATAAAATCAGTAATAACTTCCTCAGTGTACAGTAGAATACCATACCAGTAGGATAGTTTTGTATACTAACACGTAACTGTGCCAAAGAGATAGGATAGACTGCATAACCAAACTTCTGAACATCTGGACATATAAATGTTAATCCTAATCACTTGCAACGCATGACAATTCTTTACTCTGCAGTCATGCATTTTCTGGGATTCAGTACAATGCTGAAGGGATAAAAGCATCACATTTTTTATTTCATGCCACCATAATTTAAAAAAAAATCACAAACCTTCCAGTCTGAGATGCTTTTCTAATTCTTAAAGGGGAATTCATGATTAATATAACTTCTTAATTAAAATTCTGAACATTGTTCAGAATATTATTCTGTCACTGGAAAATTCTGTTGTTTAAGAAGCTGTGTTGTTAAGAAAAATTAAGCTCTCCATTATAGAATCATAGAATCTTAGTTTTGAATAACCTTCACTTCTACTGATGCTACAATTTACACTTACTTTTCACTTTACTTGCAATATTTTGCACTAAATCATAGAATTATAGAATATTTTTGGCTGGAAGAGACCTTTAAGATTATTGAGTCCAACTTTTGTCCTAGTTGTATCAACCACTAGACCATTTCCTTAAGTACAACATCCACCCATCTCTCAAACACCTCTGGGGATGGTGACCACGTATTATCCATTCTCTATTTGCTGAAGCCTAAAGCAAAACTATACTCAGCTCTGAATCAGCAGAGGTCTCTGAACCAGTTTCATCTGCCAAATTATAAACTTTTCAGATGCTAGACAATTCATATACGTATATCTTGAGAGAAACAGAATCCACACTTTGAGGGAGACTGACAAGCAAAATTCTTGGTTTTGCTGGAATTCTTTATAAACGCCAGTGAATGTTATTTGAATAGATCAACCGTATGTGATTAGGCAGTAGGAAGTCGTGTCACCGAAACCTACACTCAGATTAACACAAACTGGAAATAACTTATTTCCTTCTTGTGCGGTTAAATTTGTGATGTTATTTTCTAACATAAGGATGCCACCTAGTGACAACAGCTGACTGCTACTTGCTTTGAGCCCAAGGAATTTCAAATTTAAGTCCACAAGGATATGAAACATATTATTCTTAATGCTTGGTCAGTTAATAGAAATTACACCCATTCATAACTAAAAGGTAGATTTATTGCTGGTGTTTCACAAAAATATATCCGATATCACAACTTTAGATGGGTCAGATAGAGATAGGCTGGATTTTTGAACATTTATGTGATCCAGCTGTACCCAACTACATATAAATTTTCAACAGTTATTGGCAAGCGGTGTATTATTTAAAATATCTTCCTCTGCTTGTTTGACTTGCAAATGCCACCTAAGACCTTTGTAAATGAGACCAGTTTTCTGTTCCTATAAATTTTTCAGGAAATATTCATCACCATTTGTGCAGGATAGATGAGATCTCAGGTCATATCTCTAATGTGGTGAATATTTTAGAGATATGAAAAGTTATTGTTAGGCCAGAGAAAAATAAACTCTTTTTCCTCTGTTCACTGAAAACCTAAGTCCCTCAGCCAGCAAATTATACTTAAACTGTAATTACTTCAGGTAAAGTCAACCAGCTCCTATAGGCTGATTGGAAAACCCCTTCAGCCTAATAAAACATGTATTTGTTTACAGAAATAACTTCTAAGATAACAGATATTGCTTCTTATCTCACCATCTGGGGAGGCAACTGCATCCAGCTCCTCAGTATTTTCAGCATGAGCTTCACTATTGAATCTTTTTTTCAGCCATGTTTGCTCAGAGCCAAATCTGATAACTATGATCAGAAAACACTCCTGTGTTTGAGGTCCAATCTGTGGATTCTGGTATGATTTAGTCTTTAGCTGTATACATAATGGTATAATGGTTTGGTGCAGCTATCACTATTGTTTTATCTGGCTCTTCATAAACTCAACATTTCCTTTCCAGTTCTGGGAACAAGCAATTTGTTGTGTCTTATTAGCAAAGTCAGAGCATGTCTGGAAGTGCTCAGGAGCAAACCACTAGTCAGAGTCTTTGCATTGGTCAAAATTTGGAATAGGTGTCTCTGGGGCTAGGCACTAACTGCATGGCAGTGAGAACTTAGGTACCTGATGTGGCAGAAGTTATTGTAGCAGACGTTCATTTAATGTTTTCACATTCTGTGCATGAATCTACCCCAAAGTCATCAATTCAGTTGTGAAAGTTTTGAAAGTGAGACCGAACACATGAACGAAATTTTAAATTCTTGTCCTCATGCTGTTTCAATGCTGAATGTTGCAATGCCAGTAGGAACAATATCCATATGCCCTTTAGACTATATGCAACTTCCTGGCTCAACTTCTTACCAAAATATGAGCAAATACTAATTAGTCATGTTTATAATGCAGTTCCAAACATATGCAATGAAATTAACGAGTAGAACATTCCCAAATTGTTTTGTTTTTTGATGTATGATCTGCAGGTGGTGAACTTTTTACTGGTCTCTACAGTGATTACTGGGGAAGAGATGCTGCTCTATTCCGCACCATGAATCGCATGGCTCACCTGAGAACTGAACCTGACAGTGAGCGCCTGTTGAAAGGTATGGGAAGGAGGAGAAGGAGCAAGAAGAGGTGTTTTGGCTGACTAGAGAGTTTCTGTTTAATCAGAAATTTAAAATATATTGATCATGCATATGTATATCCGTTTGGAAATTACTTTGTCTAAAATGCCTTTATATTCATTAAACGTTTCATGAACTCCCTGCCAGGATGAACGAATTGAAATATCTACTTTGATTAACTATTGCATTTAAAAAGTGGAACTTTCTAATCCTTCATTTTTCACTTCTAAAATTGTTGTAAATTTGGACTCAGAATATTCTATATTATTTCATGACATGCCAGGTGTAATTAAAATAATACTTTTAAATTCTCTATATAATTAAAGAGAACTTCTAATTAGAATACAGTACTCTTTTTTTCTAGATGAGATAATTTTCTCCTCATATTGCATTAAAACAGCTCAATCTTTGCCAAATTGTGTAGTAAAGAGATGTCATAGTATAACCTATAACCCAAAATAACAAACATCTGATGATCATGCAGTTAAGTGAAATAAAAAGTTAAAGTAGGTAATTTTAAAGAACAAAATTGAAATATTCCACAAAAAAATATATGGAGAAAAATCATGTGCTGTGAAATTTAGAAACTGATTCATGCTCTTCAATGAGAAATGTAACTGAATTTTGAAGCATTAAAACTTCTGTGAAATGGAGAGTTAAAGTCCAATGCTTAGAGCCTTGATAAACAGAATGTTTACACTGGCTATATACGTGTAACAACAATTGGGTGGATGTTTAGAATTTTCAAATGAACTTTCTCTACTCTTCTCTATGGAAGATTTCATGATTTAAAATAGAGAATTCTATAAATCATTATCTCAAGCTTTTAATTTATTCTGTAGTTGACATTCAAATTAGTAGAAAGGTAGTATTTTTAAATGTTTATTAAAACACTTCAGAAAATAAGTATTGTCAACATCTTAAAAAGTAGAGACTGTATTACCCATCACTCCTTAAGAAATCGTGCTAATTGTATGTGCAACATTTTCATTTAAAGAACTTGTAAAAGCTTTGCTACGATTCCATGAAATTAAATCATTCCTAGATCTTGGTGCTGTGGGGTTAAAAGGCACACAGGCATGGATTGAAGTCTGAACTTAGGTTTCCACTTTTTAGTAAACTGTCAAAATGAGAAAAAAGAAATAAGCCTTTATTTCATGATAAATATAGACAATATATCATCTGTCTATTAAGATATATGTTCATATAACATCTGTTAGCTCAACTGCCAGAGCTTTTTCTTGAGCTAAAAGGCTGTCTGTCCAAAGTTGACAGTCCTACACCTGAGATCATGATGTGCATATTAGTGCCAGGTTTTAGCCTAATCCAAATTAAAATACATAAACCCCAGAGAATGTGACTGGATCTTGCACACGTACAATGCAATAGTGATTTCTGAATTGGAGCTGTAAAAATATTGTGATGTTAATGTATTCCATATGTTCTATAGATTTTTCCCTATTTGTATCACCCTACTCCCCTTTGGTAACTCTCTGAGTAACAGACCTCTGATTCTTTGATTTTTATTTTTTTTTCTTAGCTACCAGCCAGTTTTAAAGATTGAAAAATTAAGACTGTTTCAATAAATGTGAATTCAATTCATTTTTGTTTTCTTTTAAAGAACCAAAATTTGTCGGCTCGTACATGATTCCTGACAATGAAGACCACAATGATAACAAAGTATATTTCTTCTTTACCGAAAAAGCATTAGAGGCTGACACAAGCACTCATGCCATTTACACCAGAGTGGGACGCGTCTGTGCGGTGAGATCCTTTTTCTGATTCTCCAGCTAAATGATAAAAGAAGCGCACTCATTCCTTTGGTTCTTCTCCCTCAGGCAAATATGGCATCTGTTACTGTGTGTAAGAGTAAGTTATAGTTCTGAAAGTAAACCCTATATCTAAACAGCCTCAAGCATTAGAAAATTCAAAAGCGATCCAAAATCTGGGCTTGAAGCTGGATTTTGCTGAGAGAGGAGAGTAAAGTTCAGAAATTTTGTTCTTCAGCTCCATTTCTCTTTGTACTAATATGTGGTAACAGTCATAGCAGTTGCTCACAGGACTTTCTTATCATCCATATTGCCAATTCAGATAAAGGCTCCACCGCTCTTAGTGTTATCCAGAACCTCTCGCAGCTCTCACATAAACTGATCTCCAATCCCCTCATTAGTAGGACCAGCCCAGCCATCAGTCCTCTCTGACGTTCCTTTTGCCTTTCTATCCTGTCAGCAAGTAGCAGAGTTATCTCACCTGCATTTGTGCTGGGTTGATGGCTATCCTATCAGAAAGCAGGATTAGCAGGAGGCAATGGGCACAGATTGAAACACATGATATGTGAAACGAAATTTTATTGCCACGGTAGTTGAACAGCAACACAGCTTGCTCAGAGTCTCTATCCTTGCTGGTATTCAAAATCTGACTGCACACAGGCCTGAGCAGTTTGCTGAGCAACTTGCTCAAAGCAAATTACTTAGATAAAATTCCTTAGACTAAATGATCTCCAAAGGTCCCTGCCAATTTCACCTACTTTATGATTTTGAAAATGTTTAAAAACTCTTTCTGATGGAAGAATGATTGGAGGGGTACAACGTCAGCCATCCATATAGTGCTTTATAAGGAACAGCTAATTAATGTTTTCATTTTATCTGTCATTCCTCTTCTTCCCAACAGCAACTAAGGCAAATTGTGCAGATAGGAAACTAGAACAAAGGATTGAGTTGTCTAGAAAATTGTTATTGCAGCCAGGAAAAATGTTACCAGAAGGAGTGGCAAAGTCAGTAAGAAAGACCTTCTTTCCCTCCACAGCCCTGCATGATTATCCATTTACCACTCAGGACATGGTCCTGTTGTATCAATCCTATCTCTTCTTGGCCCCACACACATGAAGGAGACCTCAGGCATTTGCTGGAGAGAACCACTGTTTATATATCATGTGCCAGATTAAACTGCTCATTCTTAGTCCTTTCTGAACAATTGAAGTTTGGGTGCATTCCTTTTCTATTAATTGAACTACAGTAAATCTCTCCCATTCCCATTGGGACTACATCTTCTTGATTAAAGGAAGGAATGAGAAGTTTATCTCTTAACATCTGATTTTGTTTCTGAAAAAAAGCATTCCCCCTCCTAACTGTAGGGGATAAATTTCTAAAACTATTGGACAAAGAGCAAGACATGAGTTTAAAATCTTCTGTCACCTCAATGAATAGTTTATGTCACATATGCCCACCAGCATACTACCTTTTAAATTTCTTAAGAAATATTGATGTATAACTTCAAATATACGAAATCTACAAAGTGCCAGATTGCAGTCTAAAACATTAATATTCACAAAGCCAGCTGGCTTGCTGAATTCAAGCCTACACCCATATCTCAAGCAGAAGTCTTTGGACTGTGATCTGCTGGATGTCTGAATGGATTATTTTAATAGTTCACTCTAGTCTGAAATATAATCCACCTGAATATCTTATCTCTAGCCATGGGTTAAACCAAAATCTCACACACTTTTCTCTTTGGCTTGTTCAAAACTCCAGATCCTTTATCATATGGACATAAACTTCACAACTCTATGTAATAATTCAAATTAGATGTAATGAATACAAAAAATAGTTAGCTGATGATTGAAGAACTGGGGTTTTTTTCCACAGCTTTTACATTCTCATCTGAACTGTAACTAGTTCTGCAACACAGAGGCATCTATCTGGATATTTCTAATTTTATGATGAAAATAGATCTCTTTTTTTTTAGGGTCTCAATGTGAAGCTGAGGAAATCAATTCATTTCAGTAATTTAGAATGAAGTTGTGAGAGGAGTTTTTCCAAGTCTAACACAGTCTTCAACAGTCAGTTGTACAGTTAAAGCTATCCATGGATACAGTAGAGAATTAAAATTCTTACAAACCCACATGTCTTAAAGAGACCTGGACTTGATCAGTGCAATCCTACTTGAAAACTGACTCCAGAGAAAAAACGTTACTAATAGACATGTGGTTTGAAAATGCATGCTTTTGACATGAAGAGGTACAACGAGCAGCTAATTCAACAGAGATGTTTGTGCTTCTAGACTTACTCATTCAAATTGCCATCACCATTTGTTTCTTTCCACACAGAATGATATGGGAGGTCAGCGAATGCTTGTGAATAAATGGAGTACTTTCCTCAAAACCAGGCTAGTTTGCTCTGTACCCGGAAGAAATGGAATTGATACACATTTTGATGAATTAGGTAAACATCCTAAACTGCAACAAACTCAAAAACATCATTCAAAACATACTTTCATGACAACACATCTTACTGTCAAATATTGTACTTGTGTTCATTAACAGAGAATGGTTGTTTATGTTTTGTTTCAGATGTATGTGAAGTTCTATACATATGGAGTTGACTATTATCAATTATGCCTTTCCTTATTGCATTAGTTTTAAAGATTGCTTTTGAAATCTGCATAAAATTAAATAGTATATATGTATAAAACAGGATTACTCTTTTGACAAGCAATGAAGTTTCTTTTTGGAGGCTGCGCAGTTTGCTACCAATAACAATGCATTTAAATTTTACAGAGGATGTGTTTTTGCTGCAAACTCGGGATACCAAAAATCCAGTGATATTTGGCCTCTTCAACACTACAAGGTAAAAAAATAGAAGAAATAATAGCAGCAACAGAGGAATGTTTGAACAGTCTATTGAAGAGGTAGAAGCTGCATGATAAATAACCCTTAACATATACATAGCAAACAGTTTAATCCTTGTTCAGTTCAAAGTAGCCTTCCTTGTTAATGTAAACACCAATCTATGACACACAGGGACTTGAGCCTCATTCAGTGATCCAATCTATCTGGATCATAAATTAATGAAATGTTTCTTTGCTTGAAAACATCCTAGGGACAAAGTATATGCACTTCTGCACACATATAAGAGCGGCCTATCAGGACCTTTAAGAGCTCCACTGTAATTTCTGTTTAAGTAGGTAGCAGCTTAAATTCCCACTAACTTCTTAGTGAACTCTACAACACCAGTGGTTGTGTTGCTTGATGGCCTCCTTTTCCACTGCAGCCCAGCTCAAATGCAAGCATACAGTACCTGTTTGTTGGAGATTCAACTGTTAGTTCAGGACATAACTGGTAGAGAAGAATGTCTGTGCTTTTGTCGTTACTTCACTCTCTTGATTCATTTTTTCAAGGAATAATGCAAGGTAGATCTGATTCTCTAGATATCAGGCACCTAGCACATCTTACTGGCTCCCTATGCCAGTAAAGAAAGGTGATCACCTAAATAAAATGATACACATCACCTCTGGAGTCTTCAGAGATCATTTCTTTCTAGACAGCACTGATGCTTCTTTAAAAAAATTACGAATTGCTTCTCTGAAACTCAGGGAATAAAATTTAAAAGTGAAAACCCACACTTTTAAGTGGATGGATCTAAGTAGAGTGATCTTGAGGATCTAAGCAGTAACACCAAGCAACATTCCCTCTCAATATAAAAAGACTCCATTTCAGTCAACACTGGATGATTCTCATCTTTCCAAAGTAATAAGGAAGTTCTTAGAGAAGAAAAATGATTGACTGTTTAAGTCACTAATGAAAGACATACAAGACCTGAGTTCAGTTTGCTGTACTTCCTCTGTATTTATAAACATGTAATTTAGAGCCTGTGTTCACTGTCTTCAAATTTGGGCTAACAATATGGAACCTCCTCAGAGAAATGTTATGAATATATTGAAGACTTTGCAAAGAACATCAGACACAGCAGTTATAAGAAAAGCACACAGGAAACTATAAGCAGTATTTTCTCCCTGAATACTGTTGAAATATGACTTATTTTTAATTAAACAATAATAACAGTAATATATGTACAGATGTGACATATTGCTTTAATAATGTCTTTGAATTTTACTTCATAGCAATATATTTAGAGGATATGCTATATGTGTTTACCACATGGCAAGCGTCCGAGCAGCTTTCAATGGACCATATGCTCATAAAGAAGGACCTGAATACCACTGGGCTCTATACGAAGGAAAAGTACCTTATCCTAGACCTGGTTCAGTAAGTACAATTTGTTTTCCATTGCATTCTATGTAAATTAATTCAGGAAGACAAGTAGACTGTTTTTAATGTACAAATCTTTTGGACTTCACCGTCATGGAATCACAGAGTGACAAAAAGTTTAGGTTGGAAGAGACCTTTAAGATCATTGAGTCCAACCATTAACTCAAGGCTGTCACATCCACCACTAAACCGTGTCCCTAAGAGCCACAACAACACTTTTTTACAGTCCAGGATATATTTATTTGAATACATACATACTCTAGCATTCCTTGGAAAGTTTGCAATGGCTTAGCAAAAAAATTCATGAAGTGCTAGAACTATACATTTCCAGAAGAAAATTAGAGGAATTTAGTATATAAGGATTTTCAAAATCTTATTGGGATCTGAATGTGGCAACCTTGTGTTAAGTTCCTAAATTCCCAAAGTTAGGACCCCATACGACAGTGGTAAATAGAGGCAGCTCTGTAAGCTGGGTCAGATGTTGATCAAAAATCAAATAAGTAAATTAGCAATTTTTGAGCAACATGGTTGAATTCAAACAAGCAGTTCATTACATATTTGACATTTCGTATAGCAAATTTTCTGGTTTTGCAGTTTTTGTAGATGAGACAGGACCATACATGGACTGTAAATGTCTGTATATTTTATAAAGATTACATGGTCCTGGTTCTTTCAGTGGTATTATTTTTTTCCCAGGCTGTAGAACACCTCACATGTTATTTGGACTAACATTAAACACAGGCAGGAATTCGGTATTAAGGACTACAGTTATTACGTTGATATCTCTTAACAATTAAGATTAAACTGTGGGGTTTTGGCAAGAAGGACAGAACACCAAGCCAGTACTTTAGCAAAGCTGACAATGATTTACAGAAAGGCTGCCCCAAGTTCCAGTAATTTTCGATGCTTTTCTCCCTTGACTCTGAATGGCCACAAACAGAATTGTAGCCTCCCCAACAGTCAAGGTATAGGAACTGATACAGATGTAAAACAAGAGTGCAAGTAATTTTCCCCAAATGATGGAACAAGTCAATTGAGGAACCAGGTCTAATCAGTTTAATCATGTATGTCTCTATATGCTTTAGAGTACATAAAAGAGCTGACTCTCACAGCTAACAAAGGATTAATTGATTGATTTTTGGGCTGCTCATTTAATGCAGTTTGGAGATCTTTTCAGTGCTTTTCCAAGAGCATGAAGAGAAGGAATATTTTGGGCTGAAGCCCACAACATTAGATTTCATGTTCCAAAGAAAACATGTGGGCAAACTGAATCCCACTACCTTTCCCATTGTAGAAGTGACACTGACAAGAAGACAAAAATAACCTACTATTAGCCATCTTTGAGAGACTGCACTATTTGATCTTAGCTGCTGAATGGCTAAAGATGGAGCCTATAAGGAATGAGAGTAGACCTCAAAGCTAAATAAACAGAAAACCACCGTTCAGACTGGCACAAGTTCTGCTCTCAAGTCGGCTTGAAGCAGTGCTTCTGCCGTCATCTCTACTCCTGTTTTGCTGGTTCTTTTAATGCATTTAGACTGTCACGTTTCTGGAAATGACATCAGTTACCTCAAAAATTGTGTTGACAGACTTCAGAGACAGCTGCATCTACTGTATCCTTTCCAGACTACTGGATGTTATTTAATTAATGAAGAGCCTATGAAGGATTATTTTTATTAAATCTCTCTGGGGCTAGAACGTTGCAAAGGGAACCTGGCAATGTCTATTCACTTGATATGCTGTGCAGTGCATGGAAAGCAGAGCCTTAGCCTGTCTTCATGCTCCAACTCCGACTCTTTATTGCAAACAGCCAGTGAAATTCCATCACTAGGCTGATTAGACAACTATTTTAAAGTCAACACTGAAAAAATACTTTCCTGTAGCTAAGTCCAAAAAGTGGAAACAAACATTGTCCCACTTGACAAGTGCAGGAGTCTGTTATTGTCAATTACAGCTGACCACGGGTTTAACATTACTTTTTCAGTAAACATAAAGAGTATTTTCTTACATTTTATTGACTGAAAAATCAAATTTAAATAGGGAAAGGCTGCTACTGTGGCTTTGCTTGAAATGCTTCTTAAAACCACACTCTCTTATGAATTTTTGGACAAAGTGAATAGTTACAGAGATATTTCCAGCTTGATCATAAATGGTTTCAGTTAGACATCATGAAGCAAATTGGAAATGTATAATCTATGTTCAGTTAAGGAACACTATTCCTTCACAAAGCATCTTAAATTAACTTTTCTGTTTAATGTATTAAATTATCCTTAATTGCACATTTGACTGAAGGAGTAAGCCTCTTTTAATCAATCCACATGAAGGCTATTTGCTTTGCAAAACAGTATATTGATCAATGAAAACCTTGGTATTTCAAGCTAAACTGTGATATATAAGACATTGTCAATTAAGAATTAGAGTCAGACTTAACACTATTAGAATGCCTGAGATCAAGAACTACTGTTGCTGCTGGCTTAATTGTTAAGTGTGTTTAGTTTGTTCTGGTAGCACATTTTGAAATCAAAAGTAGTAAGTCTAGAGATTGACTTCAAGCATTATTATTCTGCTGACTTTACAAGGCTGTGTCTCTACTGGGACACGAAATCTCTTTCTCCAAACTCTATCAATGGCTATTTTGATTACATCTTCATATGAATTTGGAGAAGACATAAGCAAAATCTAAAAGTGTCACTATTTATTCTGCTTTTAATATGCCAGGGAGGAAGGCTCTCCCTCTCTCTAAACATGACAATGCCAAGACTAAGTTCAGCAGTCTCTTTCTTGACTTCTCACAATTAATAGTCCACATGTGCACAAAGCATAGAATTCACCATCCCAGTTCTTACTGTGATCTTCTGTGCCTGTTTTTATGACAGATTTTCAGTAGGCTTGTCATTACCCCTGAAAATGATACCTCTGACTGTGTATTTGGCAAATCTTCAGGATAACCTATGTTTTATGTTTTTGCAGTGTGCCAGCAAGGTGAATGGTGGTCTGTACACTACCACTAAAGACTATCCTGATGAAGCTTTACATTTTGCCAGGAGTCATCCACTGATGTATCAGCCCATCAAGCCTGTTCATAAGAGACCAATACTAGTTAAAACAGATGGAAAGTACAACCTTAAACAAATAGCAGTGGACAGAGTGGAAGCTGAAGATGGGCAATATGATGTCTTGTTCATTGGTACAGGTAAATAAAGAAGGCAAGGAAGACAAATCAATTGGATTTTTTACCTCCAGAATAAATTAAATTGTATTTAGTGCAAAAATAAAACATCAATACAATATTCAAAGAATCACAGACTGATAGGGTTGGAATGGACCTTTAGAGATCATCTAGTCCAACCCTCCTGCAGAAGCAGGTCCAGCTAGATCAAGTCGCAACATTCCCTTTTAGTGATCATTCTTTCTCCAATTGCACCAGTCTTCACCTTACAGATGGTGATTCCAGACATGAGCCTCATTGTGATGATAACATTTGATAGGAAAATAATCATAGGGAAACATTTAAAGACTATGAAGAGAAATTTATATGTAGTATTCTTTTATTTTTTTCTCTCCAAATAAGAACATAAAATTAAATTCCTGAAAAACTGGCCTTATTTTTAAAACTTTAGAACACAAACATGCATCTGAGCATAGTTCTGAGCTGAGGCCTAGAGAAATAAAGGTGACATGATTTTAAAAAATACCAGTTCCAGTTATTGTCTTTCTTCCACAGTTTATTTTCCCCAAGTCTGGAGACCACAAGTCTAGCTGATACCATTAAAAAGAAACTGCCAGCTTCCAGATTTGGGCTACAACACAGTACAAGGAAGGAAGGAGGAAATATCCAAGTTACTTAAAAAGAAACAGAAGCGTTCTGCCAAGTTTTCTTGTCTTTCTTTTGTGCCTTTTTCACAAGAAACAGAGACCCTATCCAAAGAGGACTTTTAAACAGCTACCAAATAAATATAATTTAAATGTGTTATAGACTTGCACCAACTCTAAACAACCAGAGAAAAAAATCACATTCTAGTGGTATTTGAAAATAAGAAAACTTAAGAAAATAAGAGTAAGGTCTGAAACTAGACAAGACTTTAGTCACATCTAATCTGTCTGGAAAAAATCCAAGGATTCATAGACTCACATTGTATCAATTTAACAACAAGAGTGGCATCACAAATAATTTTGACTGTTTTGTCTAGGAAAACAGCTTCAATGAATTATTTTGTACTAATGAAGTTCCTCTGATAAGCATATTTCAGTGTTGAGAACATTCAAAAGAAGAATGCAAATGCTTACTTATAGTAGTGCTGTTTCCTGAGCTGTTAAATATCCTAAATATGGTCT
The DNA here is from genome assembly GCA_013401255.1 of Urocolius indicus. Taxonomy (NCBI): domain Eukaryota; kingdom Metazoa; phylum Chordata; class Aves; order Coliiformes; family Coliidae; genus Urocolius; species Urocolius indicus. The sequence goes on from WBNH01001306.1 coordinate 465,642, forward strand.
TGGTCTTGAACTTGGTGTGGTCTATAAAAAATTGTGTCATGTGTCACTTGTTTATCCTCTAATACTCTCCTGACAGTTCCTGGACTTTTCATATTTTCCACTTTCATTTATACTTGTGATATTGTTCAGCAAAGTTGAATTCAAGGGATCTAAAGTGTGTCCTTTATAGCTCTGTTGGATTGGCACCCAACAGCTGTGCAGCTTTCTCAAGATGTGTAATACCAGATGACAAAGAACTTCCAGCATAGCGATTCAGGCTTTAGAAACTTTCAAATGAACTCTGCAACCTCTGCTGTGGCAAATCTCCCATCAAAAACTGACTGCTTCTCTTGGCACTATAGAGTTATAAAGGGTTAATCTTTTTTTATCCAACACCTGCTGCGTAACGTAAGTAAACAGGGTCTTACAGGAGAGCAGCAGTTTCCTTAGGGTAGCAGCGCAGGTTAGAAGGGTTCATCAAAGGCAAAATTTGAATGTCAGGGCTTTCACATGTCTGTCAGCAGCACTCGAAGAGGGACTTACAAAAATCAGAGCTCAAAATGCAATTTCTTTTTACTGTTCCTTCACGAAATGGATGCCTTTGATTACACATTCTCTTTGAGAAGTGGTATATGACCCCAGTTTAATGGTTCCTCTTTATGCTTGCCTCTTTGATCTTTTGCTGAATATTTTCTCCAGTGCTTGTCTGTTTAATATTTCTACTGTAAATCAAAGGTGACTGAAAGTAACAGAAGAAAGGAAGTGATATTTGCCAATGTTGATGACAGATTTTCAGATTAAGGAAAGCAAGACTATTCTAATAATAGTCAACAAGATCAAGCTGAAGTGGTGGAAGACCAGATGCTGTTCACATGTTTTAATTTCCTGCAAGAACTGCAGTGACAGAGATGCTGATAAATCTGCCTTGGACTTTTTTATGTGCATCTTGTTTTGTTTTGTTTTGTTCATCTTCCTTTGATTAACACCTTCATCTCAACAGCAACTCAGTGTTTCTCTAGAGGAGGATGAGAACAATGGACAGTGAACCCAAAGGTTTTTGTGCTTTTGCCTGGAGGAAAAGAGCTGCTGCCAGCAATTATAGTTAGTAGTTTCCTAACTAGTGTAAACACTTAGCTCCTATAATTAAAGCTACTTTACACTCCCTTTTCTTGATGGAATCAGCTCCTGCCTAGTCTTCTTTCTTTATCTGAAATATGGTCACCTTCTTTGATCCTTTTGCATAACAAGAGGTTGTGACCCAGAGATTGAAAAATACAAGTCAATTAATCATATCATTCCAGGATTCCTCAGTTAACTCTTATTTGCTAGGGACAAATTGACATGTGTGTTTATTTTCCAAGAATAAGAATACTCATTAATAACAGCAATACAGAAACTCCTTGTACACATTTATAAATTTCTGTCTAATATCAAGACATATAAATGTTTCCACTAATTGTAATTTTTAGCTTTGTTTTGGTCTTTTTTTTTTCTCTTTTAAAATTTATTTCCAGATAATGGAGTTGTGCTGAAAGTCATTACAATTTACAATCAAGAGACAGAATCAATGGAAGAAGTGATTCTTGAAGAGCTGCAAGTATTCAAGGTGAACTGTGCTGAGTATGAAGCATATATACAAGTCTTGAAATTTCTGCAGAATTAACATGTGTAAAAAATCTGAGGATGAAAAACATGTAGTAGTTGTGTACAGTAAATATTCTAATGACCTAGTTATTTTCACCTGAAGTTTTTCTGAGGTGGAGGTACAGCCCAAATAATGAAATGTCCTGTAGCAAACCAGGACCACAGTCTTTCTGTTTAGATATTTGGAGGTTGTAGTGTGGCTTCTAACTAGAAACTTGTTGCATTTTATTTCATTTTCCCTCATATCCAATTAAGTATTTAAAAGAGTATAACTGCATACACAAAAACTTGACTGCTATAATCTTAGAGGCTTAAATCACAGAATCACAGTCACAGAATCTTAAGGATTGGAAGGTATCTCAACAGACAAACTAGTCCAACCCCCCTTGCCAGAGCAGGGCCACCTAGAGTAGGTCACACAGAAACTAATCCAGGTGGGTTTTGAATGTCTACAGAGAAGGAGACTCCACACTCTCTGTGGGAAGCCTGTGCCAGTGCTTCCTCACATTGAGGAAGTTTTTCCTTTTGTTTCTTTGCTTGTACCCATTGCCCGTTGTTCTATCATTGGACTTCACTGAGAACAGCCTGATTCGATCCTTCTGACACCAGATTTTACGTATTGGTAAACATTAATGAGGTCACCCCTCAGTCTCCTCTTCTCCAACCTAAAGAGCCGCAGCTCCCTCAGCCTTTCATCATAAGGGAGATGCTTCACTCCATCACCTTGGTGGCCCTACACTGAACTCTCTCCAGCAGCTCAGAACTGCCCCATATTGTGGCCCAGAACTGGACACAATATTCCAGAAGTGGTCTCACGAGGGTAGAGTAGAAGAGGAGGAGAACCTCTCTTGACCTACTGCCCACAGCCCTTCTAAAACACCCCAGGATGTCATTGGCCTTCTTGACCACTATGACACATTGCTGGCTCATGGTCGTCCTGCGTTTCCCCAGGACCCCCAGATCCCTTTCCCCTCTAATACTCTCCAACAGTTCATTCTCCAACCTGCACTTTCTAGATGCAGGACTCTACCCTTCTCCTTGTTGAATTCTATAAATGAGGTCCAGATAAAGTCTTAAAAAATAGTGGATTGGTTAACCTGTCTTTACAGATTAAAAAAAACCCCTGAGTCCTAGTGAGGCAAAACTCCATTCTGTTTTAAGCATAACCTATGATCAAGCTACAGTATTTGATATGTGTCAAAGCTCAAATGAAATTCTCCTGGTGAGTATTCACATCATGTCATGTTAGCCACATAAAGTAGGAGGATAATCTTCTTCCAACCATGGAGAAAATCTAACATCCAGATATAGACATTTAAGCCTGGTACTACATTTAGGCAGTGTAGCTATTGACTTCCTGCTTGGGGGGAAAATCACAGAGATTACCCCTCTTTATGAAGCAGATTTTCAATAAACATATGAGGGGCTATGTCTTGTCATTGCTCCAGGAAGTCTAAGCAGAGGGCACAGGGAACAATGGAAAAAGAAGGAATTCCTGCTATTTTTATCTTATCGTCAATGAATGTTTTGTTGTAAAGAACACTCCACTTATCACGCTCAAGTAGGACAAAAGAGATTCAGTGGTGGCAAGAGCTAACGGTCATGTTTGACAGGAAAATTGTAGTGTTCCTGTGGCTCTGATAATCCTGAATTAAGTGTTGGCTGTTTGTTTAAAAATAAACTCTTTTAAAGTAAGGCTTTTGAAAGTCATAATTTTCTCATGTCTTTCTGTGATGTCAGAACCTGAAGTCAACGTATCTAGCAATGTGTCTGTGTTTACTAAGAAGTAAATATAATTTTACTTAATTTATTCTTATAGTAAAGATTTTTTTTTTTCTAAGCAAGATAATATTTCCTGTTTTCTAGGTGCCAATTCCTATCATTTCTATGGAAATCTCTTCCAAAAGAGTAAGTATTTGAAAAGTTGTAAGTATTTGAAATGTGAGGATTGTAACTTACATGTAAGGAAGCTATAAACTGTATATAGATAAGTGAGATAGATAGATGTGTATATACATACATTCCTAGACAACAGATGGATATATATCTTCTATAATTTGATCTGATTTGATACATGCAATCCTTTTGTAATCACAAACTTATATTCTGTTCCTTTATGAATAGTTCATGTTTTTCAATTTTGAATCTCCATTCTGTCATGTATATCAAGGCAAGTAAAACACAACCTGTTTCATGTGTTAGTGGCATAGTAATCACAGTAGGGATTAGTTTGGTGGATATGGAACTCACAGAAAAGTTTCTTGCTGATAAACGGAGACAGAATTCAGCCTTGAGGGAATATCAGTGCAAGAAGAGCTTTGCTGGCTCTCCCACACGTTCAGTTGCCCATGAAAGGCAGGGTTGTTTGGATCTGATTCCATCTTGAGTTTCTGCTGATATAAAACCCTCATTTATTACTTTTGTAGATAGATTCTCATCTATATCATATCTTCATATCATCTGAGGGTGAAGCCATTATAAACATCCAAAGAGAGTTAGATCTTAGACATCTGGCCCAATATAAGTGCTCATAAACATAGTGAAACACAAGTAACAAATAATTTAAAAGACATTAATAGGAGATGTGAGTGTGCCCCAAAAGATTATTTTAGTCCTGGTGTCTCTAGACAATCTGCATTTTTCTGTGTGTATTGCAGAAAAATTTCTCTACTGGGGAATCAGAGGAGGATCTTAGGTATAAGTATTCTGAATTGTTTCCTGGATCCCTCTATTTTTATTAATGGCCTGCAAAATTAATTAATTATTTAATGGACTGCAAAAGCAGCACTAGACACTAGGTTGTCTAACTCTGCACATAAATATCATTTGAAGAAAGTCTTTGGTAAAATAAATGTAAAATAAATGAAGTACTCTTCATTATATTCATTTCCCATGAGGGCTGCCGACTCTACTAATTCAAGAAGTACCTGAAAATTCCAGAGAGAATTATAAAAAAGCCATGAAAGCAATCCAGAGGTTGAAGAACAAATCTACTTGTGAGAAGTAAAAGATTTCAAGATATCAAAGATAAGACAGAGGGAAGAAGATAGCCAGATTTCACTCAAAAAAATTACTTCCTAGCGTAGGCCTATAGGGATTCTTGAACATTAATGGCAAAACAATATCAGATTCAATAATCAAGGTCAGCTTGTTGCATGTTGATAAACCTCATCTTGAAATAGTTTTCTGATACTGAGAACAATTAAATGTTGGAATATATGACAAGGACAGGGTTGACAGCAAGTCATTTTTTATGTAAAATGAGCAGAAGTATAATGTGGTTGAATTCGTGTGAAAAAAAAGAAATTATGTAGCTCAAGTATTCTGGCTGGTGTCTTTTGACCTTGGAGTTAGTGAGTCTGTAGAGACTTCCTTGCTAGCTTTGTCTCAGTATCCTTAAAACACTAACCAGTCTTCACAAAGTCAGTGGTACAATAAAATATCATGTTTCAGGGCTGAGCTAGTTATCTGCAGAGGCTAGGGAGGAATGTTCTTCTTTGATGTTCAGTTGGCTAGATAGTGGATGCTTTTTGCCTTCCTCTGATGAACCAAGACTTAAAGTAGCCTTTACTCCTGCTAAAAGATGAAAGAGAAAATCCCAGCTCATATGTCTCATTGAAAGTGTTGTTCATATTTTCGGGTACAATCACTACAGCCTTTCTAGGCAATAAAGAAATCCGCTCAAACAAGGACACTAGGTTTCTTCATTCCAGTTGGCAGATTGACTTTCTACTACTATCATCTGTTTTATCTCAGCTGAAAAGATCATCAAGCATTGCTGTTACTATCCTCTTCTTGTCTCTTCCCCTAGCATTTCTGAAAAATAAATAAAAAAACAATAAAAAAAAAATTTCTGTGATCTGAACAGATATAGGAGGTATAACTGGAAATAAGAATAAACTATTTGCATGAAATTCAATATTTTTGATAGGTGAGGTAGGCTAAATGAGCTACTAATATATTGCAGCTTTAAAATATTTTAAAATATAATAAGTTTGGCCATTGGGATAAGCACAGTATAAGTGTTCATTAGGAATCCTTTTTCTGACTGGTAAAAACCATGGAAGTGAGCTGTGCGTAAGCATTTCCTCTTGCAGTGCAAACTGAATATTTCTGTGTTCAGATCATTTACATTCACCAGCAACAAGAATTTTTATCAAATTCCTGTAAATTCAAGGTATTAACTTCTGAATTAATTATGCCAGCATCTCAAGAATTATATTTGATCATTTTGTTTGAAAAGGACATTTGTGTGAACTCAGAAGATTCAAACAGAACTTAGGATGAAAAAACCCCAAGCCTCTACAAATAAGTATTAAAGAAGTAGATTGTGACAGGTTAATTTGTAAGTAAACACTGCATAGCACTAGGAAAAAAAAAACCAAACCGAACCAGATCTATTTATCTTCTGTGCACCAAGAGGTCACAGAAATCTTAGTGCTACTGTGCATGTGTGTACATGAGCATTTTATAGGCAGCCACATCAGGAGTCAAATTTACTTGGTAAATCCCATTTTAAGATTGAAATTGCTTATAACTTTTTCAAACTTGAACCTTGTTTATGTGATAAATGTAAAGAGGGAGGCCTTGGAAACTATCTTGTGGAAGAAAAAGAAACTTAAAACCCTGGCTATTCAAATACAAAGCTTATAAAGATGAAACTTCAGAAGTGAGGAAATAAACTTGTTCGGTTTACCTTCTGTCTGTTCCTATGTCCTCATGCAGGAGAGTTTAAGCTGTAATCAGATATTTTTTTATAGAGTAACTCTGCCTCCCTCAGGGCACAGGCTGGATGCACAGCTGGCAAGCAATGATGAAATTAACATTTTTTTAATATCTCCATTGATAACAGAAATTCTAACTGAAATTCTAGGAATTTAACCATACATGGTGTGGTTTTTTTCCAGCAACAGCTCTATGTTGGATCTGAGTCAGTCATAGCACAAGTGAAGTTCCACCAGTGTGACATGTATGGCACCGCCTGTGCAGACTGCTGCCTCGCTCGAGATCCGTATTGTGCTTGGGATGGGATCTCCTGCTCCCGATACTACCCCACAGGAATACAGGCAAAGAGGTGAGGACTGCTGCTCTCCATCACTTCTGCAAAACAACTACTACTGCAGAGCTCGTACGGCAACATAAAGTACTCTGTATCTCCTCTTCATAAAAATAGCTGAGCAATGAGAAGATATGTTAGCTGTTAATTTCTTAGTGCAACCTCAGAGCATTGTAAAGGAGCCAAATTAACAGGATGGCATAAAATGCAGTACCAGGAATGCTATTATGAATAAAAAAAAAGTCACTTAGTAATTATTGGCAGTAAATTTTAAACAAACCTCAGTTGTCTTACACATCTTTTGATGTACAGAGTAAAGGTTCTTTACAATAGATCAGAGACGAATTTGAGTAATATTAAACAGCAAAGATATCACAATGAAATAAAATATACTACAGAATTTCCAAAAAAAGCAAAGAAGAATCTGTATTAGTAGTCAAATACTTTCACCAGTGGATTTATAAAGACAGGTTGCTCTAGAGGCCAGTTCCAAGCATGAACCTAATTTGAGTGCTTTAATTCTTCACTTGGGGATACTTCTGTCTCTCACCATTCACTTATGCATAGCTCTTGGCCTTCACTCTTTTGTGTAGCAATTTCCTATATATCTGCCCTCTTCCCTCTCAAATAGATTTTCCAATTCAACAACATAGATACTTGACTTTTGGTCAGCTTTGTCACTAGAAAAAGTGATTTCTAGCCTTAGCAAATTTTTGGTAATGTATAATTCAGATCCTTTCTGTGACTTTTTTACAATTATTGTTTCCTCAACTATATGCTTATAAATAGTAGACCAACATGGACTGCAAGGATTAGAATGAATTAAGCAACATCTAAAGACAATTTTGAAAACTAGTCAAAACCAAGTCTCAGCATTCCAAATTGATTATTGATTATTAAGGAAAAACAGGAAGGCTTTTTGGTTGGTTAGTTGTTTTTTTTTTTCTTATCCTGCACACTTAATCTTTGCACTCAAATAAATGCCTTGCTGACTATAGTCAGACACAACAGACATTTCTCTGGATTTTTCTAAAAGAAAAGCTGACAAAGCATTGGGTAGTCTGACTTTTCAGGTAGGGCAAAACAAGAAAACTCAACTGACCAAACAAAAAGCCTTCCTGTTTTCCTTAAGTGAAAAGATAGACATAAAGACAACGACTCAACATAATTAAGAATCTCTTGAACTCATTACACTAAGGCATAGATTGAATCAAGCAAGAAGTCTACAGTACTCCTACAAGCAGAGTTGTGTAGTCTCCTCATGCTGCTTGCAAGCACACCTAGGAGAGTAAGTGGGCTCTGGTTGTCTGCTCAATGTGAGAAGAGTCAGGATAAGATTTTTAGGCCTTAGATTAAGAAAGATGAGCAGCTACATAGTGAGCCATAGAGATAAATTTCCAACAGTATAAGTAGAAATTGGATTGTCATAATTAGAAGCACATAGCTTACTCATCTAATGATGTAAAAGTCATTTGGGGAGGGCAGGGATGGAGTGAAAGATTTCCCAGCAGCTTGATAGGACTGTATCAGCATTTATGTTGTTCTGCAGGCTACTTATTCTCTAAGAAAAGGTAAGAGAAACTCACTTGGTCCTGAACTGTCTTGTACATTTTTAGCATATTTCTCACCTAAGACAATTTCCAGAGTAGCAGCCCTTAAGTCTCCTGACACATGCATTTATCGAGTTGAGTGATACAGGCAGCACCCCAGACACCTTCCCGTGCCTTACTTCCCCAACATTCAGCAGGTCAGTCTCTAAAAGAAGAAAATACTGCTGTTATCAGCTTCCTTCTCTTAAGATAAGCCCCACAGCAGTGGAGAAAGGATTTGCACCCAATTGAATATTCTTGAAGTCTGCAAAACTTGTTTTACATGTAAGAGTTCGGTGAACAGCCAGAAAGAACTAACAACATTGAGAGGGACAGATGACATTTGCTTTGTTCGCTTCAGATTATGGCTGAAGCTCAGAGCATTCTAAATTTATAAGCTTATGTTATCTGTGACACATGGAAAGGTGGGAAGAGCTACTCAGGATTTCTATGGAAGTTGTACTAGGTGGAGATCTCTGCAGGAAAAGTCAGGTTTCAGTAGACAATGTAGGATGAGTGAACCTGAGCAGGCAAGAACTCTGCCATGGCTGCCCTGATATCCAGATCCAATTAATGCTACATCCCAGAGCATACATGTCCTCATCTAGTTGTGTCTCAGATTTCTGCTCAGGCTCTGCAAGGTAGTAATGTGAATACATGGGATATTGAAGTGTACTTGTTGCCCCCAGTCCTGGCAGTCCTCACTTCATCAGGACCTTACATTACAGAACATTTGAGCTGGCTTTAATACCACCACTATCTGCTGAAATGCAGCCCTCATACAGTACATCTGGGTGGGGTTTTGACTTGCAAGAGCAGCCCTGCTAATGTAGTTAACAGCACTGTTAAGAGCTGTCTTTAATTCCAGTCCTACTGGCGAAGAGTTGAATGAAAGCAGGGACGTACAATGTGTCCTACCCACTTTGATTCAAATTCTCTCTGCTTTAGATCCAAATACCTCCAAGGTATGACAAGTGTTTATAGAAACATGAAACAGAAAAACATGTAAACTAAGGCATTTAAAGGACGTAGGGAACACTGCAGGAGAAACACAAAAAAAAAATCCTCTGTCTGACGATACAAATTTGTTGAATGGTGAAAGCTTATATTATATTTCCTTGTAAATGTATAGCCTAGATACTTAATAAATAGAGGATCTAATTAAGGAAAAGTAAAAACTGCACCCAAAATCTCATATCTTGATGCTAGTAGTGCAGCACACTACATTGTCATGGCAGTTGCAGGTGAACAGCTCCTGCATACTGCAAATACTTAAGATACCAGAAGGAAATTACATTCAACTACCATGAAGTGTGCTTGAGAAAGCAGAGAGATCTAGGGCTTTAAGAAATGCTTTAGCTCAATCTGCAATCTGGTTTAGGCAGGTTAAATTTTTATCTAAACAAACACTACATTCAACAAGTGAGAATTTTGTCATGCTGGCTCACCATCCAGGCTCAAAAAGGGCTGAAGCAATTTCAAAATGTCTTTCAGCATGGGTGGGTCTGGCAACCTGTGATTCTTTAGCTCATTTTAAGAAGCTGACAGTCACCTTCCTGCTTCCTCTTGATATCATACTTCAGAGATATCTCAGTTGTAGACCCCTCCTCATTTATAGCACCCCCCCCACCCCGATTCTTTAGATTTCTATACTTTCTCATTTATATACCTCAGATCTTTATCATAGAATCATAGAATGGTAGGGTTTGAAGAGACCTCTAGAGATCATCAAATCCAACCCCCCTGCAGAAGCAGGTTCACCTAGATCAGGTCAGACAGGAACATGTCCAGGAGGGTCTTGAAGATCTCCAAGGAAGGAGACTCCACAACCCCTCTGGGCAGCCTGTGCCACTGCTCCATCACTCTTACAGTAAAATAGATTTTTCTTATATTTAAATGGAACTTTTTGTGTTGCAGCTTCATCCCATCACCCCTTGTCCTGTTGCAAGCTACAATAGAAAAAAGGGATGCCCAAACCTCCTGACACCCACCTTTTAGATATTTGTAAATGTTAATGAGATCCCACTTCAGTCTCCTCTTCTCTAGACTAAACAGCCCCAGGTCCCGCAGCCTTTCCTCATATGAAAGATGTTCCAGTCCCCTGATCATCTTGGTGACCCTGCACTGGACTCTCTCCAACAGTTCCCTGTCCCTCTTGAGCTGAGGAGTCCAGAACTGGACACAGTACTCCAGATGAGGCCTCCTCACTTACCCTTTCACACAAACATGATGTGGACTTTTTCAGCTCTCCACTCTAAAGATGCAAAATGTCACCTCGTATTGCACATATAAAGGGTATTCAGGGAGTTCACAGAATCGCAGAATGGTTGGGAAGAGAATTTTTTTTAGTTCTGCAATTATCTTCAGAAACTGAAGAGTAAATAGTATACACCTACTAACTGTTCTGTTGTTGCTAGGTAGGGCTGTTGAGCCTGACAGCAGTGGGATTTGCTTGCTTGTTTTTTCAAGGCTAATGCCCATAGTATTTATGTATATTTCTGCAAGAGGATATCTCTTCTAGATAATCTGTATGCACACATATGTAAAACTGGTGGCAGCATTACTCAGCACTGATAATTTGCAAAATTATCAGTAAGCATGGCTGCAGTATCCATACATCACATGATAAAGCCCTGTTGCTATTTTAAGTTTTTTTTTACTAATACACATGTAGTTTTAGTGTTTCTGCCTAAAAGGCCCAATGGAGTTCCCACTGAATTTGCAGGTTGCCTGAAACAGCAATGGCAAAACATTTTTTCTGCTCTGAATAACAGTAAAGCTTAAAGCTGTCCTCTTGACTCACCAGCACTCTTGGATCAGAAGTTCACACAGGTGACAAAAGACAATCAGTGTCTACTGCCAGTTTAGAAATACGTTAAGATCCATGGATAAGGTATTTTTTACAGTGGTAATCTACACAGTTTCAGTAAATACAATTTGTGCCAAATAAAAATTGTCTCCTTTTCTGTTAATGTAGCACTGTAGAAAAGCATTATCTTAGTAGTAAACGTAAACACAGCTTGTTTTTATCATATAGGATTCACACTGCATACGTACTTGCTGCGTAATATTTATTGCATTGTATTTTTTTTTAATCTGTTATGTATGGCATTGGTAATACTGTGTAGAATTACTGTAGAATTACTATGCAAAGATAGGAAAGATACCCTTAGTGTAGATAAATTTCAGGTTGTTAGAAATACTACAATTGGCAAGATATGCCATTCCAATAGGTGCTTTCATTTCTATAGTAAGCAATCTTGATTTTATTTTACAAGATACTAAGAGGAAAAAAAAGCTGCCATGTAAAAGCACAGTTCTTCTGGGAATGCACTGTACAACTACAGTTTTAATTATTTTTCTGTAAATGTATTTAATACTGCCAAAACTCACACATTTTTTTTCCTCTCAAAATGAATTGTGGTATTTCCAGGTTTCAGCCAGGGCTCCTAGGTTCTGACCACAGTTCTGCCACTAGTTCAGTTTCTAGGCATGGACAAGTCAGGAATCTGACAGTTTCTCAGGAATCAGTCTGTTTCTCTTTTGAGAAAAACCAGCTTAACAACCAATTAAGAAACTAAAGTGCTTGCTCTGTGCTTTGAGGTTCACAAATGGAAAAAAATAACATGACTACTGCTCACACACATGGCAAGCTGTTCTAAATTATAAAGGGGAGATTTGCTTGGCATCCAGACACAGAGAGAACACAAAGACAGGTTAAAGGTCCTTTTGACTCTTCCTAGCACTGAATATTGCCTGCTTGGTTCACTAGGCCTTGTTTTAGCATTTATAACATCAGTAGAGCCATGTATAAACTGGGCATGTAGCTGTGTCTCTTCTCCAGACAAGTGTGTTTGGTATTTGTCAGACATATGCTTCCCAATTAGGTTGAGTAGAGAGAAAATACTAATGCATAAATGAGTACTTCTCACAACACTGCCAAATTTTTAGTAATCAACATTTAGCTTTTTATATTTGTAAGAAATGCCACTTTAGCATAATCCAAACAATCTGTAAGCTAAATATGTTACCTCAAACAATTCCATTTTTTTCCCTCCAGACGTTTCCGAAGACAAGATGTTCGACATGGAAATGCAGCACAGCAGTGCTTTGGCCAGCAGTTCATTGGTAATCCTCTCATGCATTTCTAAATTGCTAGCAAATCCCTGGAGCAAAGAGCACAGACTGATTATGAGCCAGACTGGGTTCTCACCTGAGATTTTTTTACTGGCATTTTCCTATAATAAGTTATAAGAGTCATGGGAATGAGCCAATGTCATCTGGGGCTGAGAATTACTTTATTTTGATGGCAGATTAAGTGCATCCTGTAGCATTCATGTAGTCCTGATGCCCTGTCATTCAGACTAGCGACATCTAAGGGTCTAATGCTAATGTATCTTAAGGGCTTCCAAGAGAATCATAAGTGGAAAGATGGGGCAGAGATAAGGAACAATATGGCTGCATCCTGAAATGATTATGAAATATTTCCAGGACACTCAGGCAGAACTGAAGGACCTCTGTGTCACTGACAAGGGCAATGACATGTCAGAACACAAATGTGTACTTATGATCATTATCAGGATTTGTCCTAAAAAAAGGATTGATTACTGCAGCTTATGCTACTGTCCAAACCTTGGGAAGTGTTGGTTTCAAACATTAGTATTGGGAAAGACAAAACATCCTCAGTGTTTTGCAGGATAACATCAAATTCACTTACAGAAAAAAAAATCAACAAATAGAAAAGATTCTTTTAGCTAGATAGAGAAAAGATGTTTTATATACTAAATATTAGGTAGATATTTTACTCAAGAAAACTTCATTGAAATTGAAGTCTACTGGAGGAAATAGTAGATTTTGGAAAAGTATATTGCAGTATGCAATACAGTTCAGTTTGAAATAAAACAGAGAAATCACAAAGCTATCATCTGCATTTTGAGGGGTGTAAAACTGATAGATCTCAATAATGTTTCTCACTGCTATGAAATAAGATAATTTAATTAATGAGGCAATGGGTCTCCTTCAGTGTAACATCTAGGTTATCTCCCTCCAGAATTGACTTTTGATTAATTTCACTCATCTTTTTTTCTATTAGCATCCTTGAGCCAAATCTGTACATTTATTTTACATACGATTCTATGATTCTGTGTTGGTTAGGGCATTTAAAGTTTTAAAGGACCACTTTCTGCAGAAAGCTACATGCTCTCTTTTTCATCCCTAAAAATATTTAGCTATTTGTTATATTTAAGCATGTATTGAACCTCCCAGTTTCACTGAGTGACAAGGAAGTATACAAACCATTCATAAGAACAAGCAATTAGCAGTGTGAAAAGCTGAGATCCGTTTCTCTGTGCATAATCTTAGCTGAATCATTATACCACTTGGTCCATTTATCCAATAGCCAGATCCTGTGAGAGTCTGAGATGATGGGAAAATTCACTTAGTATTCCAAACTTCCACCAGACACTACTGTTTGGTCACTATCTGGTCAGCTTTGAAATGATCTTCACTCTGAAAAGTAAACATTCCCTGAAAATCGAGTGTAACAAGTATTCTCAATAACACATATTTCAAAAATATTTCCTACTTCCAGGTGAGGTCCTAGAGAAGACTGAAGAGAGACTTGTTTATGGAGTAGAGCACAACAGCACCCTTCTGGAGTGCACCCCTCGGACCTTACAAGCAAAAGTAATCTGGTTTGTCCAGCGAGCACATGACACTAAGAAGGAAGAGGTAAATATACTTATGTCTGAACTTTTTAACTACTACTACAACTTTTTAACTACAATAGCCCTCTGTTAGGAAAATTACATCTTCATTGAAAGACCTGTTATCAGTTGCTGAAATGCACATGGGTGTCAGGGAGAATCATTATGTTCATCTGCTGTCTTGAATTAATAGATCTGAGAGATTCATCTGGTGTTTGCATTCAGCATCTTGCACACAGATGTTAGAAAGTTAGTGAAACTTGATTTAAGATTTTAAAACAAAAGCTATTCTACCACTTCTCTTGGTACATTATTGCAGAGGTGAATTGAGTTCCAATATTAGTCTAGCTTAACATATGTTAATTCTTGCTGCTTCATCCATTATGTTACAGAACTTTCTCAAGATGAGTGTTCATGAATTCTCTGCCTCTTTTTCATGTATTTCCCTTTTATGAAAGTGCTTCATAAGTGTTGCAATATTTATTCCTCAGTACCTCTCTTGAGACATCCATGTGCCTATGTCCATTTACTGTATGGAAAGACAAAGAGAGAAAAGTCTTACGCCATTGTTCCAAGATTCTATGAATTGCCTTACTGCCTAGCAGCAAGGCCCTACTGCAAATGTGAGGCTCCGGCTTAGCCATAGAAATCTGCACATCTATGGCATGAGGCTCTGATAGAAAATGTAGACATTTATAATAGAGATTTATCTGAGAGTCCGTCAATGTAGGCTACCTTTGGAGCCATACTAGATGGTGCTGCAGTTCAAGCCAGTGGTATCATCTCATGCTAAACTAAACAGCTTTATGTGGTTGGGTAAAGAAAACCCTACTAAACCACTGAATAGAAAAATAACCAAGGGTTCCACACGGATTTAAATATCTATAATTAAGCAAGATTAATGCTATTCCCAATGCAGGCACATTTTTGCCTGAAATTTTGCCCAAGTCCCAAATCTCTGCATCATATTGACCCTTGGTATTTCCTCACATACTTAGCTGGAAGAGCCCTAGCTATGCACAATCATACTTACCGTAGAAGTATTAGAAGATCTTTTGCTAAAGGTACGGAACTGTGAGGTGGAGTGTAAATTTAAACTGATCCTAACCTTCCAGTATGTATTTATACTATTAAAATGAATTTGTTTTTAATATTTTCCCCTGAAAGTTATTCCATTTTTCCATTTTTCACACAAGACTGTGGTCAAGGGAGTTTCTGCTTCCCCTCTGCTTTGCCCTGGTGAGGCCTCATCTGGAGCCCAGATGTTCCTCAGCTCAAGAGGGACAAGGAACTTCTAGAAAGAGTCCAGCACAGGGCTGCCAAGATGATCAGGGGACTGGAACATCTTTCTTATGAGGAAAGGTTGCGGAAATGGGGCTGTTTAGTCTGGAGGAGACTGAAGGGGGAATCTCATTAATATTTACAAATATCTAAATGGTGGGTGTCAGGATGTTGGGGTAGCACTTTTTTCTGTTATACCTAGCAACAGGACAAGGGGTAATGGGATGAAGCTGGAACACAGAAAGTTCCATTTAAACATAAGGAAATCTATTTTACTGTTCAGGTGAGGGAGCCCTGGCACAGGCTGCCCAGGGATGGTGTGGAGTCTCCTTCCTTGGAGGTTTTCAAAACCTGCCTGGATACGTTCCTGTCTGACCTGACCTAGGTGGACCTGCTTCTGCAGTTGGTTGGACTAGATGATCACTAAAGGTCCCTTCCAACCCCGACCATTCTGTGATTCTGTGATTCTAAATATTTTTATTACTTAAAACACTGTGAATTAAAGGATCACGAATCTCTGATTTTCTTCTCAAAAATTAAGATTATATCATACAAGTTCAGTTTGGAAGCAATTACACTGATTTAATGTTATGGTAAAGACCTGTGGTCTGCAGCTACATCAATTTGTTTTTCAGGTGAAGACAGATGACAGAGTAATCAAAATGGACCTTGGCCTCTTATTCCTGAAGCTGCATCGGATGGATACAGGGACCTATTTTTGCCAGACGATGGAGCACAGCATTGTTCATACTGTCAGGAAAATTACCCTGGAAATAGTCGAGGAAGAACGCGTAGATGAAATGTTCAATAAAGACTATGAGGAAGAGATACCTCACAAAATGCCATGTCCAATGCAGAGCAGCATACCTCAGGCATCAAAGCCATGGTACAAGGAGTTTCTTCAACTAATAGGTTACAGCAACTTCCAGAGGGTGGAAGAATACTGTGAAAAAGTGTGGTGTACAGATAAGAAGAGAAAAAAGCTGAAAATGTCTCCATCCAAGTGGAAATATGCTAACCCTCAAGAGAAGAAGGCAAGGATCAAGCCAGAGCATTACCGGCTGCCCAGGAATATAGCTGACTCTTGATGGAAAAAATCCATCCACAGTTTGTGGGCAAAATTTTACTTGGACTTAAGTGAGAGGGAGAAATCAGTCTTGGTCTTGTTAAATGACACAGGTTTATATATATAAAATATAGGGATTGCAAAAAAAAAAGCTATGGTAAGTTATACTGTACACACATGATGACTGTTTAGGAGCATTTTAAACAAAACTTTCTTTATCTAAGTAGGTCAATGCAATCAAAGTTTTGCATTAGAGAGAACATGACAATCTTCAGTATTTGAGTGCTTGAATCGGTTTCCTGTGTGGACTATGCTTGCGCTGTATATTGTTGCACATCACAGCATATTTAACAAATTCAAATAGCTAAGAATTCACAAGTGGATGAAAAATATAACACATCTCTTCATTTCACAAGTTCCTCATGCTTCTGAAAATGGCACATCTTCAGATCTATCATTTTGATTGTGACTTTTCTGCGTGTATCGCTGAAAACAAGGAGTTGTATTAATACAGTGCACCGCTATTTCTGAAGATAATTACTGGAAATCCTATTTACTTCCCAACTTGTTTTGTCTTATCAGCCATTTATGAAGCATACACAGCTAAATAATGTTGCCTGGTAACTTGATGTAAGTCAAATGCATGCTGAGAACACAAACAAAATGAAATTTTTCAATTTATCTGTATCATGGTTTAGATAGAAAAAGAGTCTATCTCGTCTATCTTGACGGGCACGGCTTTAGTACTGACAGGAATAAAAGGAGTGCCCTCTTGTGGCAAAACGAAGCAAAATCCCACATCTATTTTCTGAAGAAACGTGTAAAGCATATTACTCAGATCTACAGCTGATTTGTTTTCAGCACACACTTTTACTCTCCACGTGCTAAAGGTGCAGATTTAGAAGTCCATGTTGGAAGTAATTTATGTGGAAAGCATTTAAAGTAAAGTAACGCTTTATGTTGTTAATGTGCTGTTGAAGTTAAATGCGGTCACAGGAAGTTAGGACGTAGATTGAAAACAAGAACAGCATTATGCAGCTGTGTTATTGTACAGTTTCAAGGTCTGCTCCAGGTACGTATTTTCCTGATCTGTGATCTCTGGTCAAAAGGGATGCTGCTTTTGTGAGTGATATCAGGAGAAATGATCAATGAACTAAGTCACAATCTAGGTATTTCAAGACTTAAGAAAGAGGAAAAAATATCTTTAAGTAAAATACATATAAATAATGCAGATGCAGGAAATACAGAAAAAAATATATTTCACTACTTGAAAAATCTCATATTACAATACTAATTCTATTTTTTAAATTGTAAACTTAAAGTAGATAGAGAAGTTATCAACACAATGAGTCACAAATGAGTCAATTCCTCAACTGATAAGATGATTCCAATAGCAGAAATAACCAAGCTGATACATATCAAGAAAATATATCTTGATGCACAAGGTACAAACAGTTTCATATTGAGCTTCATATTGGGCTTCAACTTCTATCAGGAAAGAGAATTTAAACTTAGTGGGAGTTAACAGCCTGGATAGTAGAGATTTCCTTGGTTTGCTGTGTTAACAAACACAGAAATTAGTGCTTACCCAATGTTTCCCAAACACTGTGAGAGGCTCTCACAGTTGCTGGCATGACCAGCAAGCTTTACTGTATTCCACTGGGAAGAGGATTTGTTCTGGAGTCTGGAAGAAGCCCACAGGCACACTTCCCAACAACCCAGTGTGCAGGACAGAGCATTTCATTTTCTGTCAGTTTAGCAACAGGTAAATCTATCAGCAATTTGTGTTAAGGAAAACAATTTATCTGAGGTTTTGCGCTGTGTTTATGTGAAATGCCTAAGAGAGGGGACCGTACACTGTGTGCAACCCTGCATGACATCACACAGCCAGTAACTTTGATCTAATAAAGGAGACTGGATATATCCAGGTTTCTGCGACACTTCAATGCAATTTAGTTGCACCTAGGAGCCTCTATTTAGAGGTCCATGGAAAGTACTAGCACTGAAGGCTGTGGCAGAGAACATATACAGATCAAATATCTCTGATTCATGGTCACTCCCCTATACTATCCTTGCTGGCATCCTTGACAGAAAACTGTTAAAACACCACTGAAAACCTTTTCTAATGAGTTATGGAGTCTACTTCTTTCCAACAGTAGTGGGAGTTATATTTTACTTTTTCCGATTCATTTGCCAGTATCTTGTGCCAAATATAAAATTAATGGACTATTAGAAAGAAATAACAAGATCTCAGCTGGATGGAACAAATATAATTTTGTGTCTCATTCTCTGAGATTTCAAGTGGAAATTGCGATATGCAAATCAGGATTCCTGATTTAACATGAGAATGTGTAATTTTTAGCTCCCCATCCCTTTAGTGGTCATATGTGGAGAATTACATTACACTTCTATTTACCTTTTAAAATGTAAATTTCTAACTCACAACTTGCTACTTTCATGGTTGCAAAGCTTGTGAGAATTCGAGGTCTCGTCGGAAGAGTGCTATGACATCTATGGAAGATGAGAAAAAGTGAAGATGTTTTTTGGAAAGATATGCACAAATGTGCTTCTACACAGACAATGTTATTTAAAATGCTTCTTTGTATATTTGGGGGGCATTGTCTGCTTCTTTTCATTATGAATTTGATGTATTTTGTATGTGCATGAAGTGGTCCAATTATAAATATAATTAAGAACCATATTTGGCTGAAATACTCTGTACTATTTCCCGTATTTTTTTTTCACCAAACGATATGACTATGTGCATAGTGATTATTCACATGATGTTAGTGACAGGTGTCCTTCATCATGCATTTTATGAGCATAGATCTCAGATTGGGACACAGAGGTGTTCATATACAGTTGCCAAGTGGGAAACTGTGGCACAGGGCAATAAGTAAATTCAGTCTGTTAATGTCAGGTCGATTTGGAAATGCTGTGATTAGAACATCATCTGCCATGTTAATGTATTTTGAGAGTGGAACGTGGTCACATAAACTCAGAAGATTCTAATTGATGGAAATTAACCAAGACACAACTTAGATAAAGCTTTGAACTCTGCCCTGCTTCCTGACAAGGGACAAAACAGATCACTTGGACTAAACATTTACTTTGATCTTGCTCTTTTCCTTGTCAGTGAGATTATTTTCATCTTCTAAAAACTACTGTGCTCTCAGATTCTCTTAGGACATCAAGCCAGGAGAGAGAGAGAGAGCCTGCTGTGAAATTCCTGTCTTGCATATTGCAAAATAGAATTTTGGGATCTACATAACTTTTCAGTAGCATGAAACAGGTTTCTTATGTAAGCAAGAGAGAAAATACCTACATCCAGGTACCCAACGAGCAAAGTTAAGAGTCACATTTGAAGAAATGCTGGAATTAACATAACACTCTTCTTTTAATTTGGGAGACAGTAGGGAAATCAATTTTATTTTCTCCTAAAAAAATATTAGTCACTCAGCTTCCCTTTTAAAAAAGTCCATTAATCTCCTTAGTCTACCTTGAAGCAGTGAAGCTGTAGTTATTTATGCAGCTTTATGCCTCTGTGTCCAGAAGGCACAAATGACTCTGAAAGCTGCACTGTCCAGATAAGAGACCCTGAAAGTGAGCTTTTCTATATCTGTAACCTAGCAGGATGTCTGCAATTGCTATCAGCCCCGGAATCCTCTTCAGTTCACCAAATTACTGCTTTTAAAGGAGAATTTATGTCCAGCTAACAAGAGTATTTATCGTAAATGAAGCCATGATTGACAAGTTTCTTCAGGTGATATTTACTTTCTCCACCAATATCAAGTGATTTTTTTTTTTAATTTTAACTTTTTGAAGAAATAAGTTATCTGACTAGCACTACAAACAGAAAAATGTCAGAGCTAGCAATATCAAGTAAAGCTTCTAGTTACTATGAGTTAGCTTCTTACAGTGGCACATATATTTCTAGACAAATTTGCCAAATATCAACCTAATCCACCACCATAAACCCATTTTGCAAAACAACTTAGCCCCTTTGAGATATTACTATCATGTTGTGTTGAACCAGAAAATATCTTGTTAAGCCTTTGCACACATATGTTCATAATTTGCTGAAGTGAGAGGTGCACGACTGAGCGTAGTTGAACATAGTTGGAGAATGGAAGCCTTAGCTGCCCAGTTCCTAGATTTGCTAAGAAAGAACTGATTTAAATGCAGAAGTTTGACTCCATGAATGGTTTGAAGAGCTACAGATCTTATTTCAGAACATCTGTGGGCTAAAGTGCAATTGTGAGTAACTCGTTTCAGTAGACTTCCCCAATTGCAACACCCAGAAAACTCCATTGAAACAAAACATTCACTCACTGCAGATTTTCATGCCTTTGAGAACATTTTTGCATATCTTTGAAAAGCTATGTTTGAAAAAGTACAGCCTAAGATTACATTTAACATGGGTGCATTTGTGCATAAATTATGAACTCTTAGAGTATCTCTAGTCAGTTTGCAATTCAGCATATCTGACAAGATCACACAAGAAGTCATGATTATTTTTTCTCACTCTGAAGAACCACACTCACTCAGAGCCCTCAACATGGATATCAAGTATGTATGTAAAGGCATATAATCATCACCATCATCATCATCACCGTAACAGCTGTAACTCACAATCTTCCCACTAAGAGATGAAATTTTCAGACCAATGCACTATGAGTATTTTCTGTATTTTAATTTTCTAGATGTATTAAAAGATTCCAATTAATTAAATAATTTGAAGAATGCACTGTGGACATTGTAAACATCAAAGTAAAGGAAATATTCCACCTGTAGCTTTAAGTCAAGAATACAGATCATTAGCATTTAGTTTACTGATTTTTTTTCTGCTTAAATCCTTTACTTCCTACAATATTATTTTGCAATAATTAAAAATAATGAACATTTGATAGTGCTCATGATGTTCAAAATATCCTTAGTTTCACAACAAACCACCAGGAGAGCAAAAATGCCTTTTAGCATCTCTTGTTCTGTTGTTTACAGGTGCAGAAAAGGCCTGTGGCCATATAAAGCTCTCCCACGACACAATGCACTGTCATGCTGCAGCAGTGTGCCACACACATCCTACTCAGTCATCCCTGCTATAGGGTGGAAACTTTTGGAAGAGGGTCAAAAAGAAAAACCTGTCAAGGAATATAAAGCCTCTTTACAGTGATGTCCATTTAAGATCTTGTCAGACTGAATCCAGAGTGCTGTCCATATTAAAATGTAAAGCACAGAAGCCTGTAGTTGTTTAGGCTTCTTTGGTTTCTTATTTTATTAGGGCTGGGTGGAGATGGGGGGAAGGAAGTAGATTTTGTGTATTTAGGGAGAGTGTTGTGGGAGTTTTTCCTTGCAATTGGAGAAAAAGAAGAATTTTTAAATTGCAATCTATCAGGTCCTTTTTTAGAGGTGTTCATTAGGATGAGATGATTCATCAGATTAATTCCACCATGATGGTTTAAGGCAATCATACAGACAATTTCCAGTTAATTGTTGTCTCAAAGTAATTACTTCAAAACATCAGAAAAATATAATAACTTTTTCTGAGCACTTTAATCTTAGAGACAAGGCAAATAAAGCCAATGGAGAGGATGAAGTTGGCTGCATGCAACAAAAAAAATATATACTGAAGAATGGTTTCATGTGGAAGGAGTTTTTATTTTGTTACTTTTTATGTAAGCAACAAAAATCAAAGCAAAAGCAAAAAAAAAATAAAAGCTATGTTCTCTCCTTTACTCAGAGGTCATATTTCATCAGAAATTAATTTCAATAAGAAATAATTATTATTTAGATTTACATAGAAACTAGAAAATTATGTGCTCAGTGACTTTCATATCACATTTCTGTGAAACAAAAAGATATTTATATACTTGAAGTATAACTTCCAAAGACTACTTGCCCTTCTATCTTCTTGCCATTTAATAATTTGAAAAAGAGTAGCTTTTTTTTCCTAACACTTAAAAAATATAGATTTTTTTTTTTTTAAATGTGCATTGACCTTTTAAGACTGTGCACATGGTAAAAATACATTTAACCTTTGGAATATAAAACATTCTCTTGAAATTGTGAACATTCCAGCCATTTCTGTGCTGCATTCCAGCTTTTTGACTGCTTTCTACACTTCTGTGACATTGTTTTGTGAGTTTCATTAAAAGTTACACCAGGTACAGCAGATGAATACTGAGCTGTGAGGTATTTATATTGGTATGGGGTTAGTGTCCATAAAGGCTTGTTTATCCACACAAGCTTTTTAAAAAGACCTTGAGTTATGATTTGTTATCATAGCTCCCGTACCTGTCTGGATTATGAATTGTGGGGAGATTTTTCATTGTGTAGATGAAATGTTTCAAAACATTTACCATTTCATACGGCCTTTTCAAAGCACTTAAAATGATCACATTAGGAAACCACAGAAGGGAAGGAAGAGCTGCAAGGATAGCCTTTCTGAGGTTTCTTCAGTGCTTCCTGACTGATTAATATGGTCCCTCCCCTCTTGTATTTCCAGTGTTGAATGTAGGATCAGTACAAGCAAAAGTCCTTCCCATCCTCTTCTGTAGCTGTCAGTGGGGCTGAAGCTGACAAGAGGATTGCTACTTCCACAGTTTGTGCACGGGAGCATCCCCCAGTAGAAATGCCTTTCACCACTTGCTGTTTTCAGTGTGTTCAAATGCAGCTCTGCTCTGATCCAGGCAATTAGACAACACAAGGATTGAGACATCTTGTGGGGGACATTGCCAAAGCTACATCATAAGGGTGCTGTATTAGAGAATGCGTTGGTGGGAGGGAGTTAGGTGTAAGATGACTGGAAGGCATGAGGTTCAACAAGGACAAGGGCAGAGTCCTGCATCTGGGAAGGAACAATCCCATGCACCAGTAAAGACTGGGAGTCAACTTGCTGGAGAGCTGCTCTGCAGAGAGAGACTTGAGAGTCTTGACTGATAGTAAACTAACCATGAGTCAGCAATGTGCCCTCGTGACCAAGAAGGCCAATGGCATCCTGGGATGTATCAAGAAGAGTGTAGCCAGTAGGGCAAGGGAAGTATTTCTCCCCCCTCTACTCTACCCTGGTGAGGCCTCATCTGGAGTCCTGTGTCCAGTTCTGGGCTTTCAGCTCAAGAGGGACAGAGAACTTCTGGAGAGAGCCCAGCACAGGGCCACCAAGATGATCAGGGGACTGGAACATCTTTCATACGAGGGAAGGCTGTGGGAACTGGGGCTATTTANCACTATCATCAAGTTTGCTGATGATCCTAAACTGGAGGGAAGTGGCTGACACACCAGAAGGCTGTGCTGCAATTCAATGAGACCTGGACAGGCTGGAGGGCTGGGCGTGGAGAAATCTATTGAAATTCAGCAAGGGTGAGTGTAGAGTCTTGCATCAGAGAAAGAATCATCCCACGTACCAGTACAGGTTGGGGAATGAACTGTTAGAGAGTAGTGTAGGGCAAAGGATGACCATGAGCCAGTAATACACCCTTGTGGCCAAGAAGGCCAGTGGCATCCTGGGGTGGATTAGAAGGGCTGTGGGCAGTAGGTGGAGAGAAGTTCTCCTCCCCTTCTACTCTGTTCTCAGGAGACTGCATCTGGAATATTGTGTCCAGTTCTGGGCCCTTCCGTTCAAGAAGGACAGGGAGCTGCTGGAGAGAGGTCAGCACAGGGCCACAAAGATGATGGAGTGGAGCATCTCGCTTTTGATGAAAGGCTGAGGGAGCTGGGGCTCTTTAGCTTGGAGAAGACTGAGGAGTAACCTGAATAATGTTTATAAATATGTAAAGGGTGGATGTCAGTAGGATGGAGTCAGGCTGTTCTCAGTGATGTTTAGTGATAGGACCAGGGGCAATGGGTGCAAGCTAGAACAAAAGAGGTTCTAAAGAAACACAAGGAAATACTTCTTCCCTATGAGGGTGAGGGAGCACTGCAACAGGCTGTCCAGCTGGTTTGTGGAGTCTCCTCTGGAGATACTTAAAACCCACTTGGACCAACTCCTTTGTGAGCTACTCTAGGCGGTCCTGCTCTGGCAGGGAGGTCTTGCCCATGGTAGAGAGGTTGGACTGGGTAATCTTTAAAGGTACCTTCTAACCCAAACCCTTCTATAGTTCTATGATTTATAATCCTGCTTTATATTTAAGCCACATATATGGGGTTTGTGTCTATCAAAATTTATATGAATCTGCCTCAGATAGTATGAGCTGAAGTTTTTAGAGTCTATCTGGTTCTAATGAACGTACAGTCAGAAGTTGTAATTATATATATGAACTCTCAAAGAAATGCTGAATTAACTGATAATTGCTCCACATGGTACAATAAGCTTGCCTGTAGGCGTCTTCTGCTACTTCTATTAGTACCTTGACGTTTTCCTGCTCCTGCCATTTCTGTTTATTTCATCAGTTTTAAATACTTAAATGCTATCTGCAAAACTAGTCTATAACTTGGAGTTTCTGAGTGAAAGCCTGCATTCTCTTCCTAGAAAATGAGGATTTTACACTGAGTTTTCTTCTTACAATCTTCTGTCTTTGTTATGGTTGTATTCTCAAATCTTTTCCCATCTCCAGGAGGCTTTTTTTTTTGTATCAGTAGTCTCTTCAGTTCCCTTTATTTCTCCAAAGAAGATTAAAAAAAAAAAAAAACTATTAAAAATGTCGTTTAAATTCAAGCACCATGCTAAGCACCTCGTAGAAATTAGCTACAGACTTTCTTCTTAGCATAGAGTGACTCTTCTTCAGAGCAGATATTTAGCTTGCATAACTTGAAATCGGTCTTTTAGCACAATTAGCATGACTGATATTAAAAGAGAAATATCATCTGTTGGTTGGATTTAAACATCAACGTACCTGGAAGTGCACAAACTGTGAACTGGTTTTGGAAAACTCATTGTACATACTGAAAGTTCTTATGCTTGTCTGTATTAAATGATACTGCATGTTAATAAGCTACATGCATATACCATTTGGTTTTTCACTAGATTGCAGAGTTAAAAAAAAGACAAAGTTAAAAAATGGACAAAGACATTTCAAATAGAGTTTTTTTTACTGTACAGTTTCTCCAGAGCCTCATTTCTGAAGCACAGCTTAATTCTTTTGGATACACCTGAGATAACCAGTGAAGATGCCATTATGTTGCTCAGCAAGTGAGTGCAATATGTTCTACTTCCAAAAAAAAACCTTAAGAATGTCATTTTTGCTGCCTTACACTGCAGACCACAACAGCTGTAATGCACCAGATATATACATCAGAAAGAGAGGGCAAGTGAGCATCATAAATTATGAACTGTGCTATTTTAATTAGGAATTGAATTTTGTCCACATTTCATTCCATAACTATAGTCTTAGCTTGAATTATTTTTGTCTTACAGCTACACTATCCCTGACTCCTCATTACTTCCCTTATGTACCTCTCTCAGCTGTGCCTGAACGAGGGTTAATTAAAAAACTCCACCAATATTCTGTGCATTGAAAGTTGATTATGGCCTGTAACATATTGGATTTGCCTATTTTCTACACCTCAATCTAAATTTTTCAAAAATATCTTGGAAGCTACTGCTCCAAAGAAGCAAATTTTACCATGTTCAAGGACCTGATGGTCTTTTATTTACTTATTTTTAAAATCTGTTATCATGTCCCAAAAGGTAACAAGAGCTTCAGAAGCTTGGTAACTAGCAAAAATCAATTTAATAGTATTGCTACTTTTGCTCTTAATTAAGATGAAAGGTAGGTTATCTATTGAAAATTCTCTCTGGATGCTAGGTATGCAGTGATCCATAGTGTGCAACTGCTGCCTTACAGTTATTCAGGGTTATTATTAATGTGTGGTAATGCTAAGATACGCATTCAAGGATGTAATGAGATACAACGATCATAATTCCCCTAAAGCACTGAAAAACTCTTACACTTTGCTGCCTTATGGTTGAGAAAGAGTGGCATGCATGTTCTGTAGTTCATCTTGCCTCTCCAAGAGTCCATGGAAGATGGAAAGATGGTACTTTACCATGTATCTTCCTCCTTTGCCTCTTTTAATTTGCCATTCATAAGGACAGCTTTCTGAACTGGAAGTAGTCTAAATCAAGTATTCAAATGCAGATACTCTTGTGGAAGACAAAAAGTTAAGCACGTCCTCTTCAGAGAGGACAAAAAAAACAGTTGAAGTACAGTCTGCCTGAGGCACTGAGGTACATATTTTTGGTGTTCAGGGCTCATATTCTAGCAGATCTTTGGGTCAAAGAATTAAGATCAATTCCTTTTCAAATGCAGTAGTCACACTGCAACAAACCATAAATATTCATTGCCATCTCTCTCGGTAATTAGAAAGTAATCCATTTTAGCCCAAGTTACTGAAAACACCAAACTCCTTGCCAGATAGACAGACTCTGTTCCCTCCATATAAACTGCAGGGAGGCATACTTAAGCCTTGAATTGGAAATCACTGCACCACTAATCATAGTAATCAACATATTTGTCAGTTCAGTTCTGTGCCTGGCTGAGCTGAACTGGGATGGAGGATTTTTGCTAAACAAGACTTTGAAGCGCCGTTCTCCATCCAGCTGAAAGTAAAATAAACATAAAAATTTTAACAAGAGACACGTTAAGAAGCTGTGCTGACATTTGTTATTATACTAATGAGCAGTTTATTCTCTTTTGCTGTTAGTAATTTTTACCAAGTGAGTGATGGAGAATAAGAGCAGCCTGCCATCTCAGGTGGGTAGTAACATAAAGGAAGTTACTCTATGATTTACAGATGTCTTATCTGACACTTGAAGAAGGAACACTCCTCAGTGTTGGGGGCATTTTCTTACAAACATAAAAAGGGAATAAATGGTAACATCTATGCATCTATCTTTGAGGGCAGGTATTAGGCTATTCTCTTCTCCACTTCTCACTTGCTGCTTAAGGTATACCTCTGCTCAGCTGGTCTCCAGCTTCCTTTGCTCTAATCCTCTGCACACATGATTTATTGAGCCTGACCATCTCACCAAGAGCTATGACGAGTCCCTTGTAGAATTTATATCACTTGACAAAGAGACTAGAATTTAGCTGCCAGGGTGAAATGCATGGCTGCAGTCCAGGTTCCCCATCTAGGACCTATACCTGGCTTTGTTTGAAAGGCATTGCTTAGATAACACTGGTGTGTGCCCCTGCCATACACAGATGTTGCCATGGCACACATTCAGACCTGTGAACTACAATGAGTATAGCTTGTTATAGTTTGATGTAGTCTGTTCCTCACACACCTATATGGAAACTTTACTAAATTGAAAAAACAAAACAAAACAAAGCAAAAAATACTATGCTTTAGCTCTTTTATGCCTTGAGAAATATGGTGAAATGAATCACTCAGCATTTATTATGTACTCAGAGCTCAGAACATCAAAGAAAAAAAAAAACTCCTCTTGTTAGAGATGTGTTCAAAGAGTAGGCAATTTAAGGAATCAGGAATAACCAATATAAGCATAAAGCAAAATATCAAATGCTGCCTTCTTGCTCATTTGATGCCCTGAATAAGGCAGGTATCATACTGGAAGAGCTAGGATTTCCTTTTGTTTTAGATAGTAAGGTGTGTGTAGATATATATATGAAAGGACCAAATGAAAGCCACAAAGATAATTAATAGTGATGTTGCTTAATTTTAGAATGATTTATTTGTCAAACTTTACCATTTTTTTTAACTAATATTTTTATTTGCTTGTATGCAAGATGTTATCTACTTCATTTGTCTACCTCTACTAGAGGTACCTTTCAGAATAGATTGTAATCCATTCAGTATTCAGATTGGTATGTCTAAGGTTTTTCCACCGAGTAGTATTTGATTGCTTGTAACAATAACAATAACAGTAACCGTTACAAAAGAATATGAATGTTAACACATAAATTGTGAGACTAATTTGAAGTATCTGTGAACAATCTAAATGAACCTTAAACTATAGGTTCTGGTAGTCAGACATTTAGTTTCCACAGCTTTCTTCTACAGTCAATGTAGAGAACAAGTTCTCTCTCTGATCTTGCTAATAAGATTCTCAACCTCACTGACAAATATTTACAACAAAATAAGTTACATATGTGCTAACTTTTACATACACGTGCTTTTACATTAAAAATATCACAAATATATGACCTTAACCTGGAAAAGTTTGTATCTGCACATGTGTACAGTCTAGACTTCTTATCATAACTTTCCTTTTGATTTTTGTGGGAGGAAAAGTCCTATTTTATTGGATTAGATTTGGAAACAGAAAATCAGCTTTTACTTTCTCAGTTAATGTCGATGCTGGAAATACTTCAATTTAAACTGGTAACTTCATTATATCACTTCATAGTAACAATTTTGATGCATCGTTAATGCTGTCAATACAGAAGAAAAGTCAAAGTCACTTTCTTTTTATTAAAAAGAAGCTTAATAAATAACTTAAATATACATATAGTATTTTCTTAACTGTTCCTGGTAGTTTGGAGATGTTTTTGAGAAGGTGTCACTTTATCTCAAACATTCTCCATCACCTTTGAGCGTTAGCTAACAGGTCAGCACGGGGCAGGAAAAGATAGACAGAAATTAAAGAGGATTTTAAATACTCCTTTCTATGCAGTTATTTGCTACCTTGAACAAATACTATAGCACAATGGGACCTCAGTCCTGATTTCAGGTCCCTGTTATCTCCTTTCTTTTTTCTTTTCTTATGATGTGCTACCTTTGCTGGCAGAGCAGCGGCCTCACCAGCTGAAGCCAGTCCCAGTGTCTCTGAGTGAGGCAAATAGTGCAGGCTGGGGATGACAATCAGGCTCAGGCCAGAGTCCAGATGATCAGACAAGTCCAAGGCCTGGCTGGGAAATCAAGCCTGTGGACCAGAGTAAAGCTCGGCAAGTCCGAGGCAGAATTTGCCGTGCAGCTCAGGTAAGTCTGAGCTTAAATATAGCTCCCAAGCAAACGGTAAAATAACCTGTTTCTTAAAGAAGTCAGAAAGGTTGTACAGCTTCACCACATCAGAGCCAATCTTTACCACCAGCATCCAAACTTCTGGTAGGGGAAAGCGTCCAGAGACAGATGCTACACTCAGGTTCCTGACACAGACTTTGCTATACGTCACTGGCATTAATGTGACAATGTCATGGTTTGTTGTACACAGTCACCTGCTGCATTGAAAGCCCTGCCAAGTAGCTGCACGTATCATGTGAGCACAAAACAGCCCTGCAGCTGGGCAGGGTGAAAACCAGATATTTGTCCCCTGGCTGTAAACATTTTTCTCACTCCAGCTGTGTGCAAGTGGTGACTCATCTTCAGTGCTAAAGGAGTAAGAAGCACACACAGGAACATAAGGGACAGACATTACACAGCTGAATTGTCAAAACTTCTGTGAGTCTCTGGGATTTTTGTGAAGCAAGAATCACAAGTGTGATATGTAATGCATGAAGTGAAATAGGTTTGAATTCCTTCCATGCAAGACTCTTAGAATAAACATGTGACATACTGAAGAACCATGCTCTGCACGGAAGACCTATAAAAAGTTGCTACATCCATAGAACACGTGGAGTTTGTAGGGTGTGGTGATTTAGCCCGATGTCCATCCAGTCATGAAATCACTCCCACTCCCAAATTAGGCAAGAGAGAGAGAAAAATATGACAAAATAATAAAAATATAAAAATTAAAAATATAACAAACGGCTTTTGAGTTAAGGACAGAGAGATCTCTTGGCAATTAGCATCACTGGCAAAACAGATTCAACCTACAGAGAAAAAGGTTTGATTGAGGAAAGAAACAATAAAAGCAAGGAGATGAGAAATAAAAGCAGAGAGATAAGAAATAAAAACATCTTAAAAACATCTCCCCCCACCCCTCCACTTCCGAGGACTCCCTTTCCTTCCCCCCCAGTGGCACAAGGGATGGGGGATGGGGGTTGCAGTTCATTACAGATGGACTTTGCTGCTGTATCATCTCCTGTGGTCCTTTGTCCTGCAGGGGGACAACCAGCTGCACCACAGTCCTCACCACATATCACAGGGGAGCCTTTTCAGTTCCTTTTCAGCACCCTCCTCCCCCTCCTTCTCCACTGACCTTGTTGTCTGCGGACATGTTTTCATATTCTCCCTCCCTGTTCCTGTTGCAGTTTTTCAACTGCGCAACTTTTTCTTCTCAAATATGTTATTCACAGAGGCGTTACCTCCATTACAAATTGGCTAGGTCTGGGTCAGGAGCAGGGTCCAGCTTAAAATTGACTGGCCCTAACCCTGTCAGCTACAGGGGAAGCTTCTGGCAACTCTTTTTTTTTGTTTGTTTTGTTTAAAGAAGCCACTCCTTCAGCCCCCCCTGCTACCAAAAAGCCTGGCCCAAGCAAAACCACTACATAAGGCTAAGAAAAAAAATCCAGCAACTCTCTCTACTGGCAATGAGCCCTTGGAGCATCTTCATCTATACCTGTTGCATTTGGCGGTGGGCAGCATTGTGCTGACCACGGGCACTTCAGAGGCTCACTGGAAGTGAACAAATTTAGGCTGCTAAGTTATTTTAATACTTCTAAGATAGTGAGAGATAAATAAAATACATATTTTGGAAACGAATGTAAAACATTACATCATTCCTATGGTTACTACTTGATATGTATGACTGTCTTGTCCTGTGGCATCTGAAAAGTTTAAGGGGAGGATTTGTTTGAAAGAATAGTTACATGTTGCTGATATGACAAATGAGGATTAAACCAAAACAGAAGCCCAAATGCCTATCATGGTCTGGTATTGCTGGAACACTCATGGACAATCGTCTGTTTATACCACTGCAGAAGTATAAACAATTTCCTGGGCCTTACGTAATGTTAAGTCTAATAGAAAAAGATACTTTTTATTTAACAATACTGTTTTCCTTTTCAGAAAAAGGCCTTAGTTCTCACTCCAGTCGCAGTGAAAATCAATGAAAGCATTTTTTCAGTGACAGGAAACCGCTTCTGTTATTGGAATGTCCGTTTACTGCACTATATTTTAAGCAGCTGTATCTACCTATTGCAGAGACTCTTGAAGGTTTAAAGATTCATGATCTTTCTTGCTTTATCAATAGTCAAAAAAAAAAGACTAAGTTGTAAAAACTGCTGTCATGCAACATATTCTCGCAGGTGATAAACCTACAGGAAAGGCTGAGTTATGTATATTGATTTTGCTGGAAACTTGTGTGCTTGTGTGGTTGCTTTCTTCTGTCCTGAAAATCTGATAGATTTTAATAAATAGCCTCTTTTCATGCACTCATACTGCTTACACATCAGCTTGTTACATGTTTCTAAATCATTTTTATTACATTGTGACAGAGTATTTCTGAGTCTGAGTTGCTGGGACAAACCGATGCGTGTAAGTGTGAATTGCTGTATTTTTGGTTCTAGAAAAGGAGGACATTTTTAATTGATGACTCTTTCCAGCCTGATTTGTTCCTGTATACATCTGAAAACATTCAGTTGCTTGTGAATTCTTCCAATACTGAGAAAATGTGAAGATGATGCAGCATTCTTGTAGTCTGCTGGTGATTGCTCTACTTGCAGTGTCTGATTTTGGGACGGGGGAATAAGACAAAGAGGAGACATTTGTCTTGTGCAGACCTAGGTTATTTGTGATTCCAGTTTCTTGAGTTGCACCTTGTGAGGTCAACTAGAAATTAAACAGAATCAGAACTGCTTGGGTGTACCTGAGGAACTGGTCTTGTCTGAGGACACACACAGGGTAGAAATTACCCTGGTCAGAGCAGCTGCTTGGTTTTCAGCTAACTGAGCACTACTAAGTATCTATTTCAGTCTAGCACAGAACCTTGTCCTTTGCAGCAGCAGCAGCAAGCTCTAATTTCAAGAGGCACTACCAGATCATTTTAATACTACAAACAGGAATGTAGAGGGAGAGAACTATAAGACATTTTTTCCTGTTTTCTGCTATTACACTGCATTCATCACCATGTCATCTGAGGTTTTGTTTGCTTTCCTTTGCAGATTTTGTGAGCTACTTGGGTTATTTTCCTCCTCTGATTTAGTATTGATTTCCCCTGTTCTGTTTTCTGTACTAACCATTTAATCATTAACTCTGTGTGGAGAAGTTTTAACAATTATAAATACAAGAAAAATAATGAGAATTCTACCACATGACTATTGTGAAAAATAAACAGATTAGAGTTTTAACAATCTTCAGAAAACGAAGCATCGGGAAATTCTGAGCAAGTAAGTGGTGGTAGTAAAAAAATGAAAGTCCTTCCAGAAAATTTATTACAAGCACAACAACATCACAAATATGTATTTCTACACTAAAACCCCCAAAATTTAAAACTAATATTGTAAAGCAGCATGTTTTATTTTATTTTATTACAAAGACTATAGATCAAATAAGACACAAGACTTGCATGGTTTTGCATTAAGTTATGAGACACTAAGCTACAGTCCTAAGCTATAGTTCCCTGGTTTGAAAGAGTCCTCAGGTGTGCAAGGTAA
This sequence comes from Urocolius indicus, assembly GCA_013401255.1. Lineage (NCBI taxonomy): Eukaryota > Metazoa > Chordata > Aves > Coliiformes > Coliidae > Urocolius > Urocolius indicus. Next base: position 498,395 of record WBNH01001306.1, read on the forward strand.
CTTTTCCTATATCTTTCCACGTTTGCCCTCTACTCAGTCTTCATAGCTAGAAACCTTCTCCTGGAACTACAGACTAGAGACAACAGCAAGTTACTATCAAGATCTAGATCACCTATTGGGCAACTAAAATAGTAGCAAGGCCCTTCGTAGATATATTTCTGTGGCTGTTTCAGTGATTGTAAAAGACAAATCAAATACAACTGTTGATATTGGTTCTGATTTTGCTGGTAGCTAAGCAAAGAAAACCTTCATGGTTGAAGCTGTTGCCCCTTATCAGCTGAAATGCCATGGCTGATTCAATGCTTGCTTCTAATTCCCTCAAGTTGTGGGGCAAACTAGTTTAGTTTATGTCAGAAAGTCTAAACACATTCTGCTTCGTAAATTAGCAAGCTAAAAGCATGTACAAAAGGCCAGAAAGGCAGCAAAGCTATGAAGAGGTAAATTGCTGAGCTGCTATAAGTCACACAGTCACAGAACCATAGCCTAAGAGCAAACGGTTGGTAGGTTGTCTCTTCACAAAATTGCTGTTGCTGGCTTTCAAGAGCAATATGAAGCATAATGTATGATTTCTTTTTGCTCATTCTGCCATCAGATTTTTTTGGGGACCTTTTAGGCTATTTTTGGCTTCCTTTTATCCATCACATTGTCAAGACAATGGGAAGACAAAGTGCTTTTCTGTTCTCATTCACATTGTTTTAATACAAATGAATTAATATTGTTCCATTCTCTGTGTTCATTATGATCCTTCTTAGACAACCAGTATGACAAGAAACTATACCACTAAGTAAAACCTTCTGTGACAATTCAGCATTGTGATAAAACACAGCGCAGTACAAGAAGTAACAGGTATATGTTCATTTTGAGAGAATGGAAGACTGGAAGAAGAGGACAGAGTCAAATTAACTCTTTCTAGTAACTGAAGTTCATAATCCTCTGGAAGCTTCTCTGCTTCTGGGTCATAAAACATGTGTCAGAAAATGTATTAATCCCTGGGGGATATTTTTTCCCTTTGTAGCAAAACAATCCATTAGGTAAACAGAGCCTTGTCACCCATAGCAACAGAAAACTGCATTCTAGCAGAATAACAATGTATTTTACTTTTGCCTATTCCTTTCAGAGTTAAAGATCGTTAGAAAAGCAGAAGTACAATTACACCTTGCTTATTAAAGACCAGACAACTACAAGGGAAAGTGCCAGCTTCATCAACAGAATACTGAAAAATGTAGCATCATTTTATAGTATTTACCTGCTGCTCACTTTGTTTACAGCAGTAATAGCCTGCCATTCAGTTATTTTCACCATTGCCACAGCTTGCCACAAATAAGCTGACATTGTTCATATTATTTTTTCAGACATTGCCTGATTTATCTTACATCATAGTGTATTACAAAACATATTTCCTACGCTTTTGCTGTCTATGGCATAGGATGTGTACTTTCCTAACAGTGCTGTCCCAAGGAAATGAAGTTACAACCAAAACTAATGAGAGATAAAGGTCATGTGACTTATGCTGGCAGTGTATTGGGTCAGCGATGAAGAGCAACAAGAATTCAGTAAAGCACCCTAAACGGGCAATCTGAATCAGACCTGGTTGTCTAAGGTCTGGATTATGAAGTTTAAGTGGTACTAATATAATATTATCACCTCTTGCTTTTCAGGAGGGGTGAATATAGGATTTGGGTACTTGATAAATTGAATGAAATGCAAGAGAGCAAACACGGCTCTAAATTTTTCAAACTTTGCTTTTGCTTCCTTTAGAATAGGCTTTAGAAAACTTTCCCTTCTCTGCTTAGATTTGAATGGTTCCTTTTTGTTCTCTCTTCATTCTTTGGCTGTCAGATATTTTTCTTTCTTCAAGGAAAAATATGGATAACATTGGTAGAAATATGACTGCAAAGAAAATGCCACACTGAAAAAGAAATAATACAAGATTTCATCTAAAAGAGTGAATTGGGGATACTTTGTAGTCATCTGGGTTTCTTCATTTTTTTATTACGAGAGAGTTACGAGGCCTTACTTTACAGTGGGGAATTAGCCTTATATTAAAAAATAAATAATAAAAAAAGCGCTACAGACATGTTTATATGGATGATAAGTAGTGACACAAATTGAGATATATTCATGCAGCCATGGGAAGAAAATCTCCAATCATATGTAAGTCATGAGGAATTAGAGGCAATTTCTCATACTCAGTTTAGCAGCAAGAATAAGCTTGAGTGAGAATCTTTTGGTCTGTTTCTAAAAATATATACAAAGAAGTTATAACACATTACTCAGAACAATTTTTTATCTAGTTTGTTTGTTTGTTCAGAGATCCTGTAAAACTATACACAGGGATCTGGTAAGTGTTGCAAGGATCACCATTTGCCATTTTTAAAATGGAAGCTCGTTGAATCAAGTCATTGTTTTAGACTGTAAGTTTTTAATATTTGTTTCAAGATGCATATTTATAGCCCACATGACTCTAAAACAGTACAAACAGGTGACTCAAAACGTGACTCAGAGATTATGTAGAAACTGTGAGGCAAACGTAGGCAACCACTATTTAAATATTTATGTATTTCAAACAATTCATTATTTTAAGGATAAGATGATGATTTCCTGGTACTTTACATCATCTGAATGTCTGGTTTATATTGCCCTTGATTGCATATTGTACTATAATTTCCAGAATCACATTTCTAAAATAAATGTCAGTGCTTATTAACTAAAAATGCGCTTTCTGTGAATACTCTGCAATAGTAGTTTAAAATTGATACTTCATTGAAGTATTAGCCAACCAGAAACCATGTCAATGTGAATGGTGCAGGAGAAATGGAGAGTGAAATTAACTGGAAACTAATGAGATCATTATCGGCTAAGAAATGCAAAAATCACACCTAGTGGAAAAGTAAATCTTTCAAAACCTACCACTGCCTCTAAATTAGCTTTAGGGTGGTTTTGGTTGTGACCCCACACATTACTCTAAGCATCTGAGTAAGTTTCATATCACATAAGTATAAAAAAAGCTGTTCTTAAATGAAAAGTTCTGCAATTCTATAATATCTTAAATAATTTCATCGTTTGTGATGGCATCTAATTAATGCAATATCTTTCATAGCTTTTCTTTTATTTGCCAGGTTTTTCTTGACAGATCATATCACCAATTTCTTTCTCAGTCTTCCATCTATATAGATCTTGCAACCATCAAAGCACAGAAATACTTTTTTTCATATTTTCAAGAGTGTAAACCTTTTAGACACCATAGGTCTGATTTATTAAAATCTGCTTGTGATTCCATTCATGTTGAACAATCAACTACAGAATATTTTTGTAGTTACTCTGCACATAAACTACAGACTAATCACTTTTCCCAATTCTTAACTGATTTACCCCAGAGAAGTGAGGAAATGGCTCTTTTCAATTAGTTCCCATTAACTCCATCACAGATATTTTACCTGTCAAGAGTTAGAAACAGGACTGGCACACATGAATTTCTGGTTGCTGGCCTTGTACCTATTGCTGTTCAAAACTCTGCAATTTCTTGTGTTAAAGAAAGATTAGCAAAATAAAAACGAACAGAATGATTTTTTTACCAGCTTTTACCACATCCAAAAATGCTCGAAATATTCAGTGACATCTTTATTAATGAGTTAAGCCATACAATTCACCTATAGTTTTTCCTGATTTTCTTAAGCAGAGAATTTCACTTAGTTGTGACTTGTGAAAGGCTGCATTCAACTGTGATTAGAATTCAGGAAATATCTCTGGTGGCTTAAAATATTCTCCCCAAATAAAACCTGAATTTGTTCAGAATGTCTCTCTTTCATATTAATGTTCCCAATGATACTGTTCACAGGAAAAAAATTTGTATTCATGTAAATAGTATTGCTAGATCAAAATCATTGCAGATAAACACTCGAGGCTTCTCTGAAAGTGGCAGAGGCAGGAACTGGTTTGAAGCCACCATGACAAATGATAAAAAAGGTATTTAACCAAGGATCAGAAAACAGCTGCTGTGATTGTAATGTGATCCTTTAACAGCAATAATTTTTCCTCTTTGCTAAAGACAACACATATGGGTCAGCAAAAAAAAAAACCAAAAACAAAAAAAATCCCCACATAATAAAGCATTTATGGAGAGTTTTCCACGCTGGAAGATGGAAAAAAACATAAAGGTTGAAGAGTGCATGAGTAACAGAAAGAGATCAGGCAAAAGAATAAGAATCAATCTTCAAATGATGATAACTGTCAATAAAGACCATTAAAGTTTAGCTTACAGTCTTTCTGAGATGGGTTTTTTTCTCTCATGGATCTCTGTAATAATTATAATTTGTTGCCATAGATACCAATGTTATTTTGACTTACAAAGTTGATAACCACTATGATTAATAAAGGCACAGTAAAGATAATAGTCAAGAACGACCAGGCTTGCAAACAGAGGCCAGATGCAGAGTTGGAAGTGATTTATTAAAATGCCTGGAAAATGCAAAGGACCTGCCATTTAGTATGTAGAAACAGTCAACATAAAAATCTGGTGAGGCGTGAATGTACACATTAACCTTGGTGGTGGGCTTGAACATGTATTTCAACTGGGGCTTTGTGTCACTGAGATGACTGAGAGTGAGCAGGCATTGCCTGTTGTACTCAAATGCATTTTTACACACTTTGGACTTTCAAGTTTTACTGTCTTGTAATGTACTCCTGGGTTAACTGGATTTTTTGGAATAAGATACAGATGCCCTTGAATTTTTAAGCAAAAAACATCACTGAATTTATGGACACAGATTAGCCTTGATCACCGTAGTATACCTGTAATGATTACAGGACTGACAAATAAATAATCATACAATTATTAAGTACAATATTATGTTGATTCATTATTTCAACTATTCAGTTCAACCTGCTCTTTGAACCCAGTCATTGGAAACCAATTCTCATGAATCCAATGGAGCTTCTTTCACTAATTTCAGCAAACCTCAAAGCAGCCCCAAGGATATTACTGTGACCATCACCTCTTACATTGGTAAGTGAATTATGATTAACACTTCAAGACATAGATGAGATATTAGAGTCCAGTATATGTTGCATAGTCTATGTGCACAGGATTATGGTAGATTTTTCTTGAACCATCTATACAAGCAGTTAGTAACACGCTAAGGTAAACTTACTGCAGGCATATGATATATAGTTTTATACATTATCTACCTATCTTCTGACAGTAGGAAGTCAGTCACAGGTACTAGTTTCACTGTTAATCTAGAATTTGAGGTAGAGTCACCTCTTTAATCCTTCAGGTACTGCAACTACACAAAACTCTCCAGCATTACTTGCATTAGGTGAAGTGACAATAATTCCAAGCTCACAAGAATTCGAAAATGAACTACAGAGAAAACATAATTGTCTACTTCTCATTTGAATCATCTGTGTTTCCGGGTTCTCCTGTTGATTATTAACTTTTATTCCTTTACACTAGTGGTAGATGTGAGATTTTATTTTCCTTTAATGACCTTTTGACCTGCATTTTCTACATTACACATGAAAACTACTTAAGAAGAAACATGCTTTTATGTCCTCAATAGATACGGAGATATATATTACTAAAAGGAAACAAATTCTTGTCCAGGTTAACCTGCAGAAACCATTCTAAGACTTTAAAATAAAAAGACAGATTTGTTTTGTCAAATAAAGTTACGATTGTCACTTGATATATTTTAACTGCTGCTTTTTCTGCCAAGAACTTTTCTTCATCAAGATAGGCCAAGATTTATATTAAAATCTATTAGATTATCCTAATCTTCTAACTTTTTCACAATCCTGACAGCTCGCAGAAATTAATTCTGTCAAAGGTGAAGACCCTCCATTTTTCTGGCGAACCTATGAGTTTCTCTGTTCCCTGAAAAAGAAAACAAATCATCTTACTGGTTTGTGCTCCTGCAGGACAAGAAAAACTAATAACCAATAATTGGAGTTAAATAAGATTGTCCTCTCTACAGGCTGGACTGACCTTAATTGGGCCAAAATGCCTGCCAATTTGGCAGCCAGTAGGCTTATTGTCTGAGCACAGAGCAAGTTATATACTGGCTTTAATTGATATCTGAACAATCTCCAGTCCTCATAAGTCAAATCTTGATAGGTTAAACTACGTGAAAAGGGAAAAATGGCACACGACATGGTAGAAAGTAGAGTGTCTGCCTTCCAAAGTGCTCATCTGCTCAGGAACAGACTTCCCCAGCATGGGTTCCCCATGGGGTCATAAGTCCTGCCAGCCAAACTAATCCAGCATGTGCTTCTCTCTCTGTGGGTTCCCAGGTACTGCCAACTGACCAGGGGGATATTCCAGACCATAGGATGTCACGTTTAACAAAAAATCTGAGGGGGAGTTTGAGCGGGGGCGGTGCTGCTGCTCAGAGACTGGATGAGCATCAGTCAGTTGGTGGTGAGCAACTGTTTTCATTTACATCACTTGTTTTTCTCGTGGATTTCCCCCTCCTTCTTTTCCTTACTTAAAAAAAGTTATTTATTTTTAATCATCAAACTGTTTTTATCTCAATCCATGAGTGTCTTTATCACTTTCACCCTTCTAATTCTTCCTCCATCCCAGAAGAGAAATGTGGGGAAGTGTGGAGTCTGAGGGGCTGTGTGCCAGCTAGGGTTAAACCATGACACAGGCTAAGCAGAAAGGCAGTGCTGCAGTACTTATCAAGCAACACACAGACCTGGCATGTGAGTTTCACTCCCCATATGTGAGATTTTTGTGTCTGCTTACACCGAATGTTGAAAAAGTGTTTGGAGGAGATGATTGTCAGAAAGGCAAGGCATATAAAACCTATTTCATCTGCAATCCCATTGTACATAATTACTTGATCAGCAGACACCAAAGTAAGGTGGAAGTGTTGGATCTTGCAGCTAGACAAAGCTTTGACTGTCTTAAATCAAAAGTAAATGTTAAGTCTGATGCTAATAATCCATTGACATAGTATTGCCACTGCAAAACAATACATGGGATATGAATATTACTTAAGAGGTATATTGTAAAGCAAAATAGTCGAAGTTCCACCATCTTGTTAGTTCTAAACCTAAGCAAACTCCATAAATACAGATTAACTCACTTAACAAGTTGACTCTTCTTTATATTCCATGTAGCTGCTGTTTCTTTCCAACATATAGCTTCTAATTGCTACAATGTTCAGGTTACAGCCTTGTTTACTGTTTTGTTATGTTTTGTTAAAAAAGCCGTACTGTAAACAATCAAATCCATGAAGTTTATGCTCAACAGTAAAAATGTCCTTGTTGTGAATGTCATTCTACTAATTCAAAACTGTCAGAGGAAAATATATTGGCTATTTTAGCATTTTATGACTTAATACCTGCCATAACAAATAGTTTGCTTCACCAAAAAGTGATATATTTACATCTCCCTACACTTCATTTCCTACCACTAAGTATTTCCTGATTTACATCCTAATGCACTTTAGCCAATAAAGTTTACAAGACCACCTGGGAAAATTCCACTAGATAGGTGGTCACCGCAACATTGGGAACCCACAGTTCAGCTGAGTATTTTTCTCATTCCTGTTTTAAATAATGGTAAAGTGACTGTGTTAATGTCACATACAGGACAGAATCGTGAGTTCAGTCCAGAATCAAGGATCACCTTAGTAAGCTCCCAGCAGAACATAGTCGTGCTTCTGATCTTCTTTGGGGACACAAATAAACATTGCAAGGCAGCCCTGTTTGACCACTAGATTTTTGTCATACCCAGACATCTGAAAACAATGACATTAAGAGATTTTCAGATCTTTTTAGTACACGTTTCACTTTGAGATTTTCAAATTATTCCAAGCCGTATAAGTTCAAGTTTTCTTTCAGGAAACTTCTAAGTTTTACTGTTGATATTTGAAACCAAAGATATCAAATACCACCAATTTGTGGGAAACTTGTGAAAATCTGGCAAATGCTTTTCACTGTTATTCTCAGTGAAAGGATCAAAAGCAGAATATACTTTTTTTCCATTAACAGCTTCTTTAATGTTTTCTCTGCATTTCATAGCTATAATATAGTTCAAAAGGTACAGAGAAAACCGTCTCTTTGCTGGACAAACCAAGTAAGTCACAGTGCATGATAATGACAGGACCTTCTTGCCTAAGAAGCCAGTCCAAATCCTCTCATACTGGCCTGATATCAACTGAGAGAAATAGTCAATTCACTCCAATATGCTCCATATATTTACATGGCAAGACAGTCATCCAAATATGTCTTGTTCCTGTTTCTTCACAGAAGTGTGTATACTATATTTTTAGAAAAAGTTCGAGACTGCAAAGAATAGTCAAGCCACTCTGTTTCACAAACTGAGCACTTTCCTCAGGACATATTAGACTTCAGCAAAGTCTAATTTAGCAAGATATTTTTGATGCTCTCCCTACTACACCTTCCCTTTTCTACACTGCAAAAGACAGGTATGTCCTGTGGTCTGCATTTCTGCCCAAAACTGTCTCCACATGACTAGATAGATGACTTTTCTGTGGTCTCATAAGCTAGGTGAGCTAGGTATATCAGCGTTGAAATACTCACTTCAAGAATATGCCCAGGAGTGTTATTTCCACACACATGCCTATGGTTATCTCCAGCACCTTCTGCTCTCCCACTAGTACTGCCATCATGCCACAGTACTGTATGTTAAGTAAGTAGGCAAGTGTTTCACTGAGAGTGGCTCAACACTAATAAAGAGATTATTCATTTTTTTGCATGTCTGCAAGGTATCTGTGGGATAACAGATCCTTTATATGTGTCTCTAGGATGATGAAGGCTGGAACCCCAATTTATAGTAAAATGTTTCTGTACACGTTTACATCCACTTTTGATGTTTTCATGTGACAAATATGTTGAGGTAGATACAGTATGTGTGTGAGGGTGTGCACGTGTATGTCTATGCATCTGTGTGGTGTAAATGCTTTGCCCTGGAAACCGGGTCATTGGAAAGGGTATCCATTAACATCACAGAATGCACAGACTCTACCAGTGCCAGTCAGGCTACTGAGGTCATCTTTATGACCATGTAATCTTCTGTCTCTGAAACTAGAAAAATATGACAGGGACAGTGGGAAAAATAGGCTTCTAATTTGTTAGTGTACAAACAATGGTCTCTGTATCTCTTGTTATCTCCTTTCATAACTTGTTCTATGAGCTCTTCAGGGAAGCACTTCCCCTTTCTATTTGTTTATCCAGCAGATAGTCTCAGTCTAGACCTACCTTCAGTTTCAGTCTTTAAGCTCTGTCATGGAACAAAGACCTGTAAGAAGCTTATTTACCTATCTCTCCATTAAGATGCCTTTTGTGAAATCCATTTGATGAAATTGTTTCACAAATACTTCACAATAAAAACCCAGGGCTTTTAGAGAAGGAAACAAGCTGACATACAAATGTGTTCCTCTTTATTTAGTTTTTGAAAAAGGCACTTTCACTACCTTTACACATTTCTCTACACTGCTCTCACTAATTAATGGTTTTGGTACAGATAACAATTACAATTAAAAGTTGTTTTAGTATCTAAATTCAAAACACCAATCTAAGATTGAAATGAGAACTCCTAAAAGAAATATGAAAACAACCCAGACTCAGATGTAAATTCATCTTAGTTGTCTGGCTTTGTCGGATTTTGTGGGGGAGGGACAAGCAGGGGTTTCTCTTCTTGAAGGAACAGAAAATATATGAAACTAGAGTAAGAATCAGACTTTTTACTTTAGCTACAGTGAAGGCATTAATACATAATTCATCACTCCACTAATGCATATTGGTAGATGATTATTTCATATGTATGGCAGGATGTGTCAGACACTTTGATTTAGAGTCTTCTCTACAGACTCTATTTTCAAAGAAGCGGATGAGGGTTTTACTTCCTCCACCACAACCACTATTAAACCCACATTGAGAAATCTGACTAAATTTACACTTGAAGTTCCTGATACTTGAAAACAACTTGATTAAGAAATAGCATGTAAGGTCATGCCTATTTCCTCCTGAAGATGGTGGAATTTGGGATGACAAAATGTCACCACCTGCCTAGTAATGGATCAGAACTTGAAGTACCTTTGTTGGTCATTTCTGTATCAGCTGGGAGAGATGAAAAGTTGCCTGGCATACTCCATATGTGGCACGGAAAAAATGTAACACAACACAGCAAAAGCAACTAAATGTTCATTATGTTCATTAGCCCCTACCTTATAACTGACACTGTTGTAAATATATTTGAACAATTTCTTAAATATGCAATGTTAGTTTGACCTTGTGATCTCTTACCTGAGATTAACATATACTTCAAAGTACATTTAAAGAACTTTTATATCTTTATCCTTCTGGTGCTTCTGACTATGTGGTGTTTATGAAATGAAATGAAACATATAGTAATAGCAAAAATTAAAATACATGGCAAAGGTGACGTAATTGTTGGTCACTCAGAGAAGTCATGATGGCAGTTATTCTTTATGTTTTGGATTTCTTGATAGGCTGTAGTGTCTGCAGTGTTAGAAACTGGTTTATGTTGGACTTCCAGCAATGTTCTAAATGACTGACTCCACCCAAGGAATATTAGTGACATGTAAATCAAGCAAATCCTATACACCAGATATAAATTAACAGAGTTCTTTGGAAAAAAAAAGGTACATTCATGAAGATTTGGCAAACATGCTCATTAATATTCTTGCTGAGAAATCCTAGTGTGCATCTTTCTATTTATATATTTCAGTTTATCTCTTCTTATTCCCATACTGAAAGTTTAGTTAAGTAACAGTTTTTTGTTAAAAGGAATAAAATTCGCTGTGAGTAAGTCTAGCTAACCAAGGAAACATTTGGATTGGCAATGACTGTGATTTACATTTGCTATGTCTTCTAAATTGCAGTATTCAATCTCACTCTGAAGGTTTTTCATTGCTTTCACAACATTTATGATTTGAGCTGAGTGTGCGACTCTTCTGCTCCCTGCAGATCCATCACCTGACGAAGAATCAAGCTCTGGGAGCCAAAGTTGTCAAAATAAACAGTCATTCTATGCTTTCTGATATTTCTATTTTCGTAGTCAATCCACACTATCAAAATTGGAAAAGAGAAGATAGACTTTGCAAAGTCTGCCCATTGGCAGTTTAGTTACAGCAATGCTGTCAATAGCAAGGCTTCCATTGACTGGCAGCTAAGCTAAATACCTCATTTGCCAGGGATGGCAAAGCTCCCAATTTTAACTTCGAAGTTAATTCTTAAAATAAAAGGATGAGAATCACTTCCTGTCTCTTCCTTGATGCAGAAAATATTCATAAACACTACTTTTTTGCTTCAAGTATAAAATAAAGACTGTTTTTAAAGCATACTAGTTTAAAGCCTGTGGAATGAACAGGTCTACTTCAAAGTTTGTGAAGAGATGTAAGGCAGCATGATTTAATTATCCCCTCTGATCTTGAAATCTGTCTGTATGAAAGATGTTTTGAGGAAGAAGAAGCTATTCCTTGCATTTCCAGTCCTGAGTACAATTTGCTTTCCTTAAAAGTTATGAAAACTCTCTTACTTTTATTTATAGGATATATATCTTCTCATGCTCTGTTCAGGACTTGCTGGCCAAAATTTTCAGGATTACTTGATTTTGATCCTTTCAGTCTTCAAAATTCACTCCCTTTGCATCTGTCCTTAACATCTCTCAGATTTTCTGTTTTCGCTTCTCTTTGACAAGCATCTGGAGGTTTTTGCAAGCCAAGTGTACATTCTGTATCCTGTACATTAGAAGCTGAGATTCTTTATCTTGCTCTACTTTCCAATTCCCAATCCTGCTTTACTCTTTTTACATTTTGTAACCAATTACAATAATCGTAATTACCATAGCCTATCTTGCATAACATCAATTTACATTTTGTGTAAGGGCAACCATACAAAAGATGTAAATGTCCTGAAAGCAGATCAAAGCTCATTCTTCCATTACAGAATGTTTAGAATTAATCAAGGAAAAATGACTTACAAATTGTACTGTGGGACCAAGTCAGAGAAGACAGAAATTTTGGATTGAAGCTGGCCATCTGTTCTTAAGTCATTGAAAAAAAAATTGCCAGGTGACTTAAGGACAGCATTTTCAGCCTAAATTAACTTCCTTTGGTTCTTGCAGCTTTCAAATTGTAAGTGAAAGTACCTGACTTATAGTACCAGACTTACTGCGTATATTTTTTAGCACTTGTATCCCATTATTTTTTAAAAAAAGCAATTAAAAATACCGAATATGCTGGATGGTACTCAGTAGATAAAACTATTAACACTAGAGATATTAAATTTGAAAAATATAGATTGACAACTAAACACAGGGATGAATTAAAAATTTCTTTATTTTATTTTTAATTATTAACTGTGCTTGAGGGGGCAGGGGAGGTATTTGATGAAGATGGGGAAACACTGCAACCAGCTGGGCTTCCTTAATTTCTGTGAATGCAGTCATAAGACTGTGGATATGAAGGAGCAAATTTTATTGCACTAACCCTAAACAAATTAAAGACAAGCAGTAGAAAGAATTGAGACATAATTTTGTAAAGTGAGGAAACAAGTAAAATATTGGTTATATTAATTTCAGCTCCCTCACAACTGTTCAGATCTGGAGATCAGTATCTAAGGAACCATTTCTCATCCTGAATCTATGTTAGTCAGATGCATGGTGCTAGTTCATGAATACTGATGCAAAAGCCTAATGTGTACTTGAGTTACACGTCTGAATTTTGTCTCTTAGTTTTTGTTATATAACACATGCTACCTTGCAATCAGATTCGTTACATTCAATACCTCAATGTTAAGCTAGTAAAATTTTTTAGAATAAGTTTTTACTAGCTTTTTCATGACAATGACTGTTCTGTGTCCTGTTTCCCCTGGTAGCTACAAACAGATGTCTGGGGAAGAATGTAAGAAGAGAGAAAGCATATGTGATTTCTTTCCCTTAACAGTCTTGGAAGACCCATCCATTTTCATCTCTTAGACTGCCCAAGATGTATGTGACTTCTCTATATTTTGTACTTCTTAATGGATGAGCTTGTACAGACTCAACTTGAATCAATGTAAACTTTTAACATCCAGGACAATTTTTAGTAAAGAGTTCTACAAACACACTACCTGTTTTGTAAGAAAATCATTTCCTTTGGGAATTGGATAAGATGATCTCTAAAGGTCTCTTCCAACCCCTACGATTCTATGGTTCTATGATTCTTTTACTTATTTTAAGTTTGTCTGTTATGTTATGATTTAACCTCAAGCAGCAAGTAAGGAACACACAACCTCTTCAGCAGGTTAAGGAAAGGAATGGAAGGGTAAACATGAGAAAATACATAGACTGAGATAAAAATAGTTTCATAATGGAAATAATAATAACAATAATAATAATAATGTATTATATAATACAATGCAATAATAATAATAATATAATATCATGAAAAGAGATAAATAAAACCTACGAACACCAAGTGATCCAAATGAAAACGATTGTTCACCACCAACTGACTGANAACTGTGCTTGAGGGGGCAGGGGAGGTATTTGATGAAGATGGGGAAACACTGCAACCAGCTGGGCTTCCTTAATTTCTGTGAATGCAGTCATAAGACTGTGGATATGAAGGAGCAAATTTTATTGCACTAACCCTAAACAAATTAAAGACAAGCAGTAGAAAGAATTGAGACATAATTTTGTAAAGTGAGGAAACAAGTAAAATATTGGTTATATTAATTTCAGCTCCCTCACAACTGTTCAGATCTGGAGATCAGTATCTAAGGAACCATTTCTCATCCTGAATCTATGTTAGTCAGATGCATGGTGCTAGTTCATGAATACTGATGCAAAAGCCTAATGTGTACTTGAGTTACACGTCTGAATTTTGTCTCTTAGTTTTTGTTATATAACACATGCTACCTTGCAATCAGATTCGTTACATTCAATACCTCAATGTTAAGCTAGTAAAATTTTTTAGAATAAGTTTTTACTAGCTTTTTCATGACAATGACTGTTCTGTGTCCTGTTTCCCCTGGTAGCTACAAACAGATGTCTGGGGAAGAATGTAAGAAGAGAGAAAGCATATGTGATTTCTTTCCCTTAACAGTCTTGGAAGACCCATCCATTTTCATCTCTTAGACTGCCCAAGATGTATGTGACTTCTCTATATTTTGTACTTCTTAATGGATGAGCTTGTACAGACTCAACTTGAATCAATGTAAACTTTTAACATCCAGGACAATTTTTAGTAAAGAGTTCTACAAACACACTACCTGTTTTGTAAGAAAATCATTTCCTTTGGGAATTGGATAAGATGATCTCTAAAGGTCTCTTCCAACCCCTACCATTCTATGGTTCTATGATTCTTTTACTTATTTTAAGTTTGTCTGTTATGTTATGATTTAACCTCAAGCAGCAAGTAAGGATCACACAACCTCTTCAGCAGGTTAAGGAAAGGAATGGAAGGGTAAACATGAGAAAACACATAGACTGAGATAAAAATAGTTTCATAATGGAAATAATAATAACAATAATAATAATAATGTATTATATAATACAATGCAATAATAATAATAATATAATATCATGAAAAGAGATAAATAAAACCTACGAACACCAAGTGATCCAAATGAAAACGATTGTTCACCACCAACTGACTGATGCTCAGTTGGACCTTCAGCAGTGGCTTCCTGCCAGCATCCCCCTAGTTTTGTTGTTGGATATGATGTCCTATGGTCTGGAGTATACCCCTACTTAGTTGGGGTCAGCTGTCCCAGCNACTTATTTTAAGTTTGTCTGTTATGTTATGATTTAACCTCAAGCAGCAAGTAAGGAACACACAACCTCTTCAGCAGGTTAAGGAAAGGAATGGAAGGGTAAACATGAGAAAATACATAGACTGAGATAAAAATAGTTTCATAATGGAAATAATAATAACAATAATAATAATAATGTATTATATAATACAATGCAATAATAATAATAATATAATATCATGAAAAGAGATAAATAAAACCTACGAACACCAAGTGATCCAAATGAAAACGATTGTTCACCACCAACTGACTGATGCTCAGTTGGACCTTCAGCAGTGGCTTCCTGCCAGCATCCCCCTAGTTTTGTTGTTGGATATGATGTCCTATGGTCTGGAGTATACCCCTACTTAGTTGGGGTCAGCTGTCCCAGCTCTCAACTCATTCTGCATCCCGAGGCTGCTCACTGGTGGGATGGTGTGGGAAGAAGAAAAGTTCTTGGCACTATAAGTATTGCTCAGCAGTAATGGAAACATTCTTGTATTATCCACTTTAGTTTCAGTACAAATCCAAAACAGTCCCATAATACATATTATGAAGAAAAATAAACTATTTGAGTCAAAACCAGCACATGGTGCAAACTTCAAATGATAGCCTTCAGTTTTCGTTCCACAAAAGACATCGATTATCCACTTATCTTTACTATGCTACTCATAACTCTATGGTTGTCTATCATATACCCCTCATTCATAGATTTTCCAAGCTCAAGAATGCTAGTGTAGTTAGCCTCTCCTGAATGCAATCCACTGTGTATTTCAAAGATATTTTAAAGAGTTATATCTGTTGTCCAGGAAAAACAATAGTCTAATTTTAAAAATTTATCAAAATATCAAAAACTATCTCAAAAAGCTATCTTTGAAGCTCTCAGAATTTTCTAGTGGAGCTTAGAACTAACTTTGATTTTTACTTCTTCGAGGCATTTTATTTTGGGATTTCTTGATCTTCTTTAAAATAAATACAGCTGAATTTTTGCAGAACTAAGTCCAAGCTCTTACTATTTGTTAGAGTACTCTTAATAAATAAGCTATTGAGTTACCTTTTCTTGCCAGATAAGTGCCTTGTTAATTTTATTAGATCCCGGGGTACAGGAGTTGAGCATGAATAAAATAAGAAAGAGCTTACTAATACATTTCTAGAAACGGAGAGGCAAAGTCTGATGGCTACCACAAATGAGCTTTCAATGCTACTTTTAAGTTATTTCCTCAAATCAGTTTTCCTTCTCTATGTATTTAGATCTTGTTTTTTTTTAGCAGGTAAGTTTCTACAATTATCCTACTTTTACTATGTGTTAGTGGATGTGTGAAAAATGTACACTATATCTGCAAATAATCACAGTCCATTTGGCAGCCAAGCAGGCAAAAAAATATGTGCTTTGTGGTCTGTATGCAATTGATACGACTTGAAAATTGAAACATAGTATTTATGAGCAGCAACTCATAACTATTCCACTCACAGGATGAGAATTGTTCCTATGCTTTGGCCAGAGTCCCGTAAATGCTGATTCAGATGCATATGGACAGATTAGTTGATTTGAGTCCATTTGAGAAGTTTACTGATGTAAGTGAAGGAAGCAGTTCAGAACTCTGGAGTATGTTTATGTGAGCTGCAAACATTAGTGACCAAATTTTATATCTTCAAAGCTCTGTAAAGGGCTCCTAAGCTGTGGAGAGCTGACATGTTTCAAATGTTTCAAATAGTTGAGAGTTTTACTATGTTCTTTCCTCCTATATATATTTCCTCCTTCCTTTCCTCCCTATGTATGTGGAAAAACATTGGTGTGGGGATTATAATGCAGGATTACTAATGAAAGCCCTCGCATCGTGCCAGTTCCCCAAGCCTGGGCTGAAGGGACTTGGGGCCAGCTCACAGCAATACTGTTTGGAGTTCCTAATCCTTGTGAAATCTCAGCTTTGGGCCTCCTGGGTCTGCGTTCTGATGACTGCCCGCTGACTGATATCCCAGACCATCTTCAGCCCCAAGGAGGTGCCCCAAATGCCCCCTGAGACCCTGGTATTGCTAAGCCCCAGCCCAGTCAGCCAACTGCTCTTCCAGTACCTTGCCAGGTTCTTTGGAAATCTTGGCTTTATCTTTAAAGCATTGAGATTTGTGATCTTAATTCTCAAATGCAATGAAAATTACACTTCTTTAATTCAAGAAGGTAATAGTTCACTGAGAGATCAAATGTACATTTATTAATAATTTATTATAGATGCAGAGAAGTAGAAATACGTAGGAATAACGTACACACAGTTCACGTGTTTTCAGTTTTGATATCCATTACTCAAGATGAGTATACTGGTTGGGAAATCAATATATATGAACATATCAATCATCCTGCTTGATGAGTAGGATCTAAGGTAATACACATATACTTGTCCATGTTAACTATATCATCTGAATAAGCCTAAGGAAGACCTGAGCTATCTTTAGACTCTCATATATAGTAGAAGAATTTGATTTAGTCCTAAGCTGGAGATACAGTAACAGCTCAACCCAGCACAGATGTGTCTACTGACCAAGAGGGACTATTTTATCAACTTTGAGACTGCCAAACATGTGAAAATCTTAATCAGATATTTAGTGTTTGTGAGTAAATAAAATGCTGATCACAAAAATTACCAGAAGTGTATGTATACAGATCAGTAAATAAGAATGCTATGTAAACTAGGAAATAAGACTTTTGCCAAAACCAGCAAGTGTACTGCACTGACCTGACATTGCAGGGTGTCAGAACTTGCCTGGTTTTGTCTTGGCGTGGTTTCAGCTGATTTCAACATTCATCTGGTGGCAAAGTGACTGTTGCTTCATGTTATATGACATGAAGCTTTGTCAACACCAAGAATCATAGAATCACAGAATCTTAAGGTTTGGAAGGGACCTTAAAAGATCATCTAATCCAACACCCCTGCTAGAGTAGGTCACACAGGAACTCATCCAGGTGGGTTTTGAGTGTTTCCAGAGAAGGAGACTCAACATCCCATCTGGGTAGCCTATTCCAGTGCTCTGTCACCCTCACAGTGAAGAATGAGCAAACCTAGGGAGGCAATGACGTACAAGAAACAGCCCTTAATATAAGCTGAGGCTCAGGGAAACAACTTTCACACTTCATCAGAAAACAAGTGATAAACTATGATAAGAAAACATGTAAATATGGTTCTTAGTGGAACCTAGGAGAGAAGAGGCAGAAACTTCCACCTACTGTGAACATCATCCTGAGAAAGGGAAGGAAATGAGGTTCAGAAAGTTGATTGTTACCTCAGGACAGTCCATGTTCAAGGGACACTTGACCAATGCCCTTAATAATGTGCTCTAACTTTTGATCAGCCCTGAATTGGTCAGGCAGTTGGACTAGAGGATTATTGTGGGCCTCTTCCCACTGAAATTCTATTCTATTCTATTCTATTCCATTCCATTCCATTCCATTCTCATTATAATTACCAAAAACAGACTGACAACTCATCATAACCAACACCCTTTCTTCTGCCCGAAGAAGACTGCAACTAACAACTCTATGACAAGAGGAACATTGGAAGGATAACCATAATGCCAGAGAAAATGGAAGACTATATGAACAGATACTCTGTATAATGATTTTAACTTTATCACTAAAATGAGTTATTGTTTCAATTAGATAAATTGGACAATTAGACTGTTAAAACAATAAATACCTCAAATGCTTTAGTCCTATATATGTAGTGTATCTCTCTTGCTTGTAACATGTTATAGAACACAAATCCTACCTTGAAATCCGGCCTCAGAGCCAAGCTGAGATATGGCTGTAAAACGTAGCTGTATTTGTTTATATGATGTTGAATTTCAGCTCTCATAAATATATTTTTAATGGTGATGCTCATAACTAACATATTTCTGCTAGGCTGGCCTACTACTTAGTCAGTTTTCCTGTCTTTAACATACATAGAGAACACCCGCGTCTACATTTAAAATATACTTGATAAATACAATATCATAAGAACTGA
Organism: Urocolius indicus; assembly: GCA_013401255.1. Taxonomy (NCBI): domain Eukaryota; kingdom Metazoa; phylum Chordata; class Aves; order Coliiformes; family Coliidae; genus Urocolius; species Urocolius indicus. The sequence continues at coordinate 517,162 of WBNH01001306.1, forward strand.
GGAAGTGATTCGGTAGCTCTTACCCTTTTACTCATACTCAGGATGGAAAATAGAGTGGGATGACTGAGTGGGTTAGACCGTTTATCCATCTGTCTATTTTGCAGGATTTCTGTTTTAATACATCAATTATATTTCTCTGCCATGTTTATCTAGTATTCTTTTGTGCTTTTATAAGTCCAGCTCTCAGAAGCCCTACACATTCATTTTACTCTTCAAGATAAAGGTCTGCTTTCAGGATTCATTATCATCATGGAGACAAGCATAGAACTGTTTCAGTGACATGACTGAGACCAAGGAGGGTTAACATTTTGTAAAATCAGTCAAATGTCATATTCTATATGACATTCTATAGAATGTATAGAATTTCATATTCCATATTCCATATAGTTCTATATATGGACCTTTGTAAGGACTTAACATGCTAAATTCTATAGCCACTCAAGAGGGAATTTTTCCACATTTACACGTTAAATCCTGTGAATTTAACCAACTTTACTAAATGTATGCAGATATCCAGTTTCACTTCTGTATATAGTGAAAAGTTATGTCTTTTTAGTAGGCCTGAGCAGCTTGATATTTGTTTTGTCTTGTTAGAGATCTTTAAACTAGATTCTTATATGTCTACTGTTTGAATCAACACGTTAGGTGTCCTCAAAGTCCTTTTAGTGTCCTAGTTGTATTCATTTCTACACAAACTCACTTCTATTATGATGATCAAATAGATAATATTTGCTATCCATCTCTTTATTTCCAGACTTAAAGGCAGAAAAACAAGATCCCTCTCCTATCAGTATTTCTCATCTTACATTTTGTTCCAAGGAAGAGATTTCAACATGGATGGTGAGGTTGGGCTTTTATACCAAAAATGTCATAGCTCCCTAATATCTTTCTTTGGGGAAAAAGACATCTGGGGTTTTTATGCAGCTTCATAGGTCACGAGTAGGGACCTGAGAAAGTCCTCATCTCTTCTGCAAGAGTAAATTAATATATATACACAAAGAGATATTAAAAATAGTTGTTCCCAAGTGCTTAAAATCCTTATTTTGAGGATTAATTATGTTAGATTCTAAGTTTTATGCTTTAAATCCATCTGCCTTTAAATTAAATCTCCTGCTCCAATTTTTGAAAAGGGGTGATATTGACTCTTGGAAGTCAGAGAGTAGTTGTAGCTGTAGCTGTGATTCTCACCTAACACAGCAAACCTCTGTAATCTTCAGTTAGTTGCCACACTGAAAAAAAAAATAATTTAATCTTAGCTTCACCTTTCCTAGAATTCCGATTAGCAATTTAGGCTTCATGTTACATACTAAAAAAATTATAGTGAATTCCATTTTGTGGCACTGGATTCTCTCCAGGCACTAATTAAGGAGCATTATGTATTTAACTGAGTTAAAAAATAAAGCTAACTTGAAAACTTAGTTGTAGTTTTGTTCAATGTTACTTGAACTTGGCTATCTTGTTGGCAAGATTCATGGAAGTCACTAATTCTCAGCATCTCTACTCTTGTAAATGGTAGAAGCTGTAAAAAGAAAGCCTGCTCTTAGAAATGTAGGATGAGTATTTTTTTTCCTTTGTCTCTGGAAGGAGAACAGAGGTTCTTTTGAAAATACTTTTAAAAGAAAGGAAACCTAAAATAACCCCAAAACCAGCATCTAGAAATCCTGTTTCTTAGCTAGTCCTACAGATTTTACTCAAGGCTAATTGCCTACACTCTGGTGTTCAGCAAGGTTTTCAATCCTTTGAATCACATAACCTTGCTTAACAACAGGTCTTCTATTCTAGTTAAAAAAAAAAAAAAAAACAAACCCAAAACCTTAAGAATCCACAAACTGAAGAAAACAGAAAAGCATGGGTAGAAAATTTTCAAGTTATGATTCAGCACCTAAATCTGTTACAACTTCAGATAGCCTCAATGGTCTTAATAGATAATTGGCTCTTAACTGAAAGAAACATTCCTGTTAGGCAGAGCTGAGTTATTTTAATACCCAATTTACTCCACTTTTTTTTTTTTTTGAGCAGAAAGCTTCATGAAGGACTGGCCTGGTGTCAGACATTAACATTTTCCTTCAGGGGAAACATAGGCATTCACAAAGGAAAACTGACAGAATGGTGTCTGCATAAAAGAGAAAGTTAAATTTCTACATATCACTTACTAAAGCTATGTCTGGTAGCTTTTAAATTAAACTCTGGCTTCCCTGAAGTCCATTGTGTACTTCAGCTGATTTGCTTGGGGACCAGTTTTCTATTTAATTTTTCTTCATCTAAATTTATATAGTCAGACTATGTTGAACAATTAACGAGTAGGACATCCACAAATATAAGTAACTGGAGCATTTCTTTCTCATGAAAGAGAGATATTGTTTGAAATTAGCCTTACGGTCTCTTAGCAGACAGTAAAAATTTCATTAATACTGTGTCATTGACAATAATTTACCCACAAGGTATGAAATTTTACCTAGAGATTATTAATGATCTCTTGGTATTGAATACTCATTGAGCTTTTTAAACTTTTTTTATTACTTCATTGCTTCCCTAAAGAGAGTTGAAAATGTGAGCATAGTACATAAAGCCAGCTAGAAGGACAAAACTATTTTACTGTGAGAGTGACAGAGCAGTGGAACAGGCTGCCCAGAGAGGCTATGGAGACTCCTTCCTTGGAGATCTTCAAGACTCATCTACAGATGTTCCTATGCGATCTGATCTAGGTGAACCTGCTTCTGCAGGGGGAGTTGGACTAGGTGATCTCTAAAGGTCCTTTCCAACTCTACCATTCTATGATTCTATGATTCTAATAGTTTCAATCTGAAATTAATATCAACACAAGTTTATTTTCCTTAATTAAATGAATCACTATTGCTTTCTCAAAATGCCAGTTCAATATCTATCCTTAAGAATCAATATTGTTCATAAGAATGAATGTGAAAAGAGATCAAAGTCAGTTTTGAATGTTCCAAAATATAAACACAAATGAAAATGCCAGGAGAACAGTGCAGGAGTTTTTCTTCAGCTACTGACAAGGTCTGGAAAGGTAAGCTGACAGAGGCAAATTATTCAGGTTCCATATTCTGTGCCTTTGGTAACACTGAGTCTCCTGCTTTCACTAGTGTCATATTCAGTACACTTAAATATCTACAAAGTGCCTCATAAAGATGTGCTCCAGACACCTTATTTCTTGAAACCACAAAAGCCAAATCTGACAAAAGCCTTTGAAATATTGTTTTATTGGTCCATTTCTAATTTGTTACTGTACTGTGTTCCTTCTCAAAATACTTTTTAAAGTACACATACTGGTACAATGTTAGCAACTGAGATTAACTGTAGCCTTTGTAATGCTTCTCTAAAACATTGTCCTCCTTTGTCAAGAAAGCGTCAATGTTTCTAGAATACCAGAATGTGAACAATATGAAGATTTTTAGCCCTTTCTTGGTTTAGAAGTACAATATAAATGCAGGCATCTTTTTTTTTTCCCTTTCCTTTTGTACTGAAAATACATAGAAATTCTGCTGAAATACCTAAAGTAGCCTGACATGAAACACCTGGAAGGACTTAGATGTAAGAGTCACCAGAGATCCTGCTCTACAGGGTACTGTAAAGAATTTATATCCAAGATTTATTGCATCAATATGAATCTGTGCAGTAATACAGATTGGATTGCTTGGCTTATTTTTTCATTTTTCACTTCCTTCTCAAAGAGAAATGCAAAACTGGAGGTACCTCTAAAGTCTCCACACTTTCCACTGACTTTATAATGTTTTAAAGACAATAGGAGAGAATGGAAGACAGAAATAGTTGGAAATATATCCACAAGTTTATTATCAGAAAGCAACAAAGAAAGGCAGAATCTCAGTAACATAAATAATCTTCCTTTCATTATCTTCCACTTCAAGGATCTCACAAATATTGAATTCTTTCTTTACATCAACCTACTGAATTTTACCTTTCTATTCTTGGCTCTGACTATTATTATTCAAAGATTATTGGAAGTTCAGACTGAAAAGTTGAAAAACTTGAAAGTTGTTTTGTGATCTGAAGTTGACTAATAAGGAAGCTTTGCTCTTAGTGTGTTGATTTTGGCTGGTAGAGGGTTAATTCTTCATAGCACCTAGCAAGGGGCTATAGTTTGGATTTGTGATGGAAATAGGGTTGATAAAATCAGGATGCTTTTGCTACTGCTGAACAGTGCTTACACAGTATCAAGGTCTTTTCTGCTTCTCACTCAACCCCACCAGAGACATGACTGGAGATGTACAAGGAGTTGGGAAGGAACATAGCTGGGACAGCTGACCCCAACAGACCAGAGGAATATTCTAGAGTCATAATCACGATCAACAGATAAAGTTGGGAGAAGAAGGAGGAATTGGAGGGAGGGCTGCATTTGGAGTGAAGGCGTTTGTCTTCCCAAGTAACATTTGCATGTGATAGACCCCTGCTTTACTGGAGATGAATGAACACCTACCTGTCCAAGGGAAGGAATGAATGAATTCCTTGGTTTCTTTGCTTGCATGCATGACTTTTGCTTTACCTATTAAACAGCCTTTATCTCAACTCACAAGTTTTGTCACTTTTACTGTTCTGATTGTCTCCTCCATCCCACAGGGAAGGAGTGAATGAGTAACCGTGGAGCTTAGTTGCCAGCTGGGGTTAAACCACAACAGTCAGTTTGTATTCCAGTGAAATGTGGCTCATATGCACTTACTTGCATGAACTGTATAGACTGAAATACATGTACTGATATTTTTTACTCAAATAATATAGTATTTCCCAATTCTGCTCTTTGCAACAACTGTCTAAGAGACAAAATATCTCATGTATCCCAGGGAAATGCTGGTTACTGTACCTTAGAAAACAGTTTTCTTCTTGATTGGAAAGCATAATTACTCATTTCTAACAAGTGAAAAAATAAAGTTATAATAATACTAGTAGTATAAATATTATTTAATCCCTGCTAATTCAGTTAACCAATAATAAAAAGGGGAACCACTCAAGATAGCTTATTAGAATTAGACCAGAATTTTTAACATCTCAGAAATATCTTGAGAGCCACACTGCTGTCATCACACACACACCTGCTCTGTTCCTTATCCTGGAAAAGGTACACATTTGAAAGAAGGAAAGATCTGCAGCCTCAGAAGTCACATGGAACTGGTCTTCCTCCTGTCCCTGAATTCGAGCTTCAGAGGACTCTGCACAGATCCCCAAATGTTTCTGTGGGGAGAAGACTACCTAACATTATTTTTAGCACTCTCATTATACCATCTTCACCTGGCAGGAGAAGCTGAGGGCTCTGTGAGGCTGGTCGAGGCTCACTAGATGGTGCTAGGCGCAGGCAGGTAACACAAGAAGCATTCCGGAGCCTGCATCCTGCAGAAAGCACAGGAGCATCGCTGCATCATCAGTATCACAGCAGCTGGCATTAAAATGGTTGGCTAAAGAGCTTTGGGAAGATAACTCATGCATATCTGGAAAAGGAACAGTGGTATGCCTTTTTCAGATCATCCCAGTCATTTAAAAGCAGCTTCTGCATCTGATAATAAGTAACTTGCTGCAGTTCCATCAGTATTTTCCTTTCTATCTTATTTTAATAGTCTTTTACTATTCTGATCAATTATTCTTCATTTCTCCATTAATTCATTATTGTTTATTGTTATTTTTTTCTTTGAGTGAAAAGCTATCATTTTGTCAACAATTTGTCTTCCTCTCATTTGGTTCCTGTGTGTAGTTTTCACTGTGCCAGCTTTCCTTGAAGATTGCATCTCCAGTTTCTCACTTCCACTCCTTCCACGTCTGCAGCTGAGCCACCTCCAAAACCAATCTATGCTGAACTGCAGACCTCATCACACCGCAGGCTAGGGAAGGGGATGTGTTACACACTGCTGTGTTGTGGTTTGGCCCACCTAGCACAGCAGCACCACGACAGTCCCTCGCTCGGTGCCCCCATTCACCCCCACCCTCGTTAGGATGGCAGAGGCCCCAGCGAAATGGGAGTTAAAAAGATAAGAAAGGTTGTTGTGGATTAAAACAAGGACAGGGAAGGCTTACTGCCAATTACGGTTCCGGGCAAAACAAACTCCAGTACTCGACTTAGAGAGGAAAGTAGGAAAGTTTATTCTACAAGAAACAGAATGGAATAAAAGCAAAAAGAGAGTAGGATGATGAGAAAATTACAACCAGCACTTTAAGATCTCCCTCTCCCATCCCTCCTTTCTTCCCGGGCCCAGCTCACGGCTCCCGATATCTCTACCTCCTNCACGATTACAGCTGTGGATATTGGGTCCCTCCTTCAGGACACAGCCTGCTCCGGCCATAGTTTTAAAGAAGAAAATCACTGCCCTTGGCTCAGAGTCTGAAGTGAAGTGATTGGGTCCCTCCCAGGGGATATGGCCTCCTCTGGCCATAGTTACTGTCCCTGTCTTGGGACCTTTAGTGAAGTGAATCGCTGCTGGTTCAGGGTCTGTAGTGAAATGAATCACTGCCCCTGGTCCGGGGCCAGCTGTAGCAAAATGAGTCTCTATCACTGATGTGGAGTTAAGGCCTAAATATTTGACCTCTGAAGGATGCAAACTTTCAGGGCAACAGATTTAAAGAATGGAAAATTCAGAATATGGATATACTCAGGAAACTGCGTAAAATGCATTTCAAGTTTGATCATAAGTAGATCATTTAGACTAATTTGTTACTGGGCTGCTTGACTAACAGTAGAGTCACCAGCTTGTGGAAAGTTGCTTTCTAATCTGGTACTCGTGAGATCGTAACTATAGTACTAAGTTGTGTTTTGGTCTTCTTGCTATGAGAAAGACTTCAAGAAAGTCTGGCAGAAGGCCATTAGCATTGCCACTATCTCGGAGAACAGTAAAGGGAGAGAGATCTAGATATATTTGTCCTTGAGAAGGAAGTAGGGTGGAGAGGTGGGAAGAAGGACAAGGATCTAATTGCTGAATTCAATGACTTTGAAGTTGTTTACAAGGAGAATCATGTTCTTCAAGGAACACATGAAAAGGCCAAGAGGCAACATTCATGGGTTACAGCAGATATGTGTACCAGAAAAATGCAAGGATGAGTTCTTTGTAATAAAGTTGACCATAAACTGGGTCAGTTTCTCTTAGAAGGCTTTTGAGTCCTCATCTATAGAAGTACTCAAAACTCAACTGGACAAAGCCCTGAGCATCCTTGGACTTTGAAATTAGCTCTGCTTTGATTTGAAACTGGTCCAGATGAACTCCAAAGTTCCAACTTAAATTATTCTGTAACTCTGTGATCTTTCTAGAATATGGTAATTAGTTTTCTATACTTACTAAAAGTGATAGGTTTTATTTCCCTGGGCATCATATTTGATGGGAATGACATCTGAAGTTCTTTCAATGTGGTATTCAAACAATGATTCAGAGACATTTTGTATATGTAAAATTCCAGGAGAGAGTAAAAAAGAAGTGCTTATATATCTTTCCCAGGTTGGTAGTAATGAGTGGCCCCATAACAACTGACAATGTAGATTTAGATGTAGGTTTAGGGAGCATAGTTTTAATACAAACTTCTTAAAAGATGCTACTTTCACTTTATAAACACTTTTTTTACTCTCTAGGAAAGACAGATATGTCAAGATCTCTCTCATGCATTTCAGTCTTTCTCTTGAAATTTTTCACTCATTGACTCTTCCACAATTTGTGTTATTTTAGGTTTTAGTGATGATTCAGATTCCAGCTTTTTCTATTTATTTCCTCCCTTATTTATGTATAAAGCTGTAACCTTCTTATGTTTTATCTATTTGGCTGTCCTAATATGGTGTTATCTCCACAAGGTCAGTGATAAACTTACTAGTGCAGTCTTTTTAACCACTAATGTCTTACATGTTTTTCACCAAAAAAAGTTTAGCTCTGCTGAATCCTTATCATGGTACACTTCATTAGTTGTTTTTATGTTTTTTTTAACATGATTTCACCACAAATGACTTTTCTTTTAATTTCTATGTAATCAGGTAACCTGCTTCTAAGATTTTAATCAAGCAGTATTTTGGTAGTTTCTATGCCAATCTCAGAGTGTAATGTATAATCTATAATGTAGTAGGGCCAAGCAGAGACCTAACTCCAGCTTTCAATGCTTTTAACAACATTTTACAGAAAATCCTTAGGGATTGAGTATCAGAAACCAAAAGCAACTTGCTTACAATCATACTCTTTTCAAAAGGATTTAAACTCATAATAGTCAGCCTGTAAGTCATGATACTGTTGCCATGAGTATGTCACATTTTGGAACTGTAGGTGCATATTGAGGTTATGCATTTAGCAGTTGGTAATCTTTAATGACGCTGTTCATGGAGAGCATTATGATGGAACTGAAAAAATAAATCCATATCACTTTATTATTTCCAATGTTATTTCAGAACATGTGCCAAGATCAGAGTGGTGAGCTACTTTTCTTTTTGCACTTCAATTTTTTTTGGTCAGTGTCTCTCTTTTTATCAATATTAGATACTAATGTTTTACTTTAACCTCCATGGACCAGATAGAGTCTTCCTTTTTAAAGGGCATGGTTGCCGAAAGAGTCATAGCCCACAGTTCTATGTCATCTGACAATTTCTGAGCTAGCTGCCTACATGTCCTTTATAATTGATTAAGGAAAACAAATGTCTAGGGCATTTAACCTATTTTAAATGACTAGTTCAGGAGATGAGATAAAACATGTTCTAGAGAACATTTGTGCTCTCTGCTGACTGAAGAGAGCTTAAATACCTAACTCATAGGGAGTCACTGAATTCGGTTTAACAAAATCTGACTTTAGTTGCCCTGTTTTAGACTTGAAATAACAGGGTTTTTTTTTGTTTTTCATTACTATTATTATTTTATTTATCCCAAGGTAGATTTATTCAGAATCATTATCTCAATTATATAGTCATGGATTTATCTGCCTAGAACACTCAATGTGCAGTATCATTCTCAAACTATTTTGTTGTTTAGAAAGATCAAATATGTCATTGTAGGTTGAAGTCATGATGATCAAACACTCATCGCAGATGAACATTTTTATGTATTTCATTTGGGGTTTTGTTATATGATTTTGAAGGGGTGTTTAGAGTTGACTTAGCTTTGGCAAAGTTTTAGTTTAACTTCTATGCCGACTAAATTTCAGTAAGGTTCTTCTTACTGTTGTATATGCTTAAAGTACTATCTAGGTAAAATTAACAGCAGGGGATTTTTGATGACAATCTATAACATTTAGTGAATTTCCTATTTATAATGGTATAATAAATGCTTATTTTATCTTTACCTTTTAAAAATGTTTTATTATTTATTTAATGCATTTTATTTATTATTCTTTGAAGAATACACAAATAAATGTTATTCCAGCACTGTTAACTGTAACTCAAATCATATTTCCTTAACTTCTGTATTCAACATAACCTTGAGTATTCTCTTTCCTCTCAGAAATTACGCTTTGCAAAGAACGAAGGCATTTTCTTAAGAATATTTTTATTCCTCCTTATTACTCCAAAATGTTTTTACATGGAAGTCTTATACAAGCAATCCAGGACCAGAGATCTGTGAAAGATAATGATTAAAGTCAATAAATCTTTGGATTTTTTTCTTTCAGATCTCATAAAATTGTTTTCCAGTTTAAATGAAGCACTAAAAGAATAGTGAAGTATATTCATTTAAAAATTAAGCTATGCAGGGACAAAAAATATTGTCTGTGATGATAGTGCAACTGTCTAGACACTAGTTTGCATCAAAGCATTGTTCTGAGTTAGTAGAGACACTGTCAAACTACAGGAGTTTGTTCTTTGAAACTGTTCTACTTAGTCTTCTTTTACTTCTGTTTGATTCACAAAAAAGTGCCAGTTGTAGTAGCAGAAAAACAAACCAAAACAAAATCAAGATCTCTTTCTGTGAAGAAATAGTTAAAAGCATTTATTAATTTCATGGAAGGCTTCGTTTATCCTCCAGAGCACAAGGCATTTCAGATTCAGATCAGGTTTATAGTGACTTGAATTGGCAGCAGAACATAAAGGTCATAGCTAATTTGTAAACCATCTGAGTATTTCTATCTTGCATTTAAAGATCATTTAAACATTTACTTTTCAATATCAGAATAATTTTACAATTCCAGATCTCTATCATAGATTATTACTATCTTTAGATAAAAAGTGTTTATCCTTTAAAATATTTGTTGCACATTATTAGATACTGACTTCAATTTAGTTGTTAAGTTTTGTTGGTTCGAGCAGCAATGTGAGGAAAAAAAATATTTGACATTAAGCAAAATTTGAGCATGTATAATCTTCAGTGGAATATACAGGAAAGCCTGGGCCCATGTACAATATTGTATCTCTTAGAATTACCTTAGAATTATTTAATTTGAAGTAAAACTAAGTTTTCTCACATAGTGTTCCAGTGAGGCTTCACTCTCAAAGGAGAAGAAAGCAAAGCCTGAAATTCTGCAGGAGCTAGAGATATAGAAATTGTGATGCTGATTTATGAAAATAATATGTAATGGATTCTGTTTCTCTGAGTACAGGTAGTAAATAACACTAAGTTTGGTATTAGATATTTCAATTAGTTGCATTCTTTGAATGACAGGTAAGTGATTACAGAGCAAAGAGTGAATTATATAGAACCTATGTGTTGAGAGAACAATTATTGTCTCATTTAGTGTTTTGATTCTAACAGAGACACGGTGGTTTCATTTTATCTTTAGTGTGAATTACATTGTTTTCCGGTTTAATGGTCTATCTTACATGGTACTAAAACAAGCATAAGCATTTGGGCTGTTTGTCACAAACAAAAAATTGTTGTTTGTCGCAAATCCGGCAGCAAATGACAGTAGGGATCATTAATCTGAGGTATATTCTCCACCTCTTTTCAGACAGCACTCAACCTTCAGCAAACAGATGGCTGAGGATTTCTCTGAAATGTTAAGGGCTTCAATAGGAACATTCCTCAGGCCGTAATTTAACAGGTTACTTAAAGACTGGGATTTTTTGCCTCTTTTTTTTTTGTTACATATTAAAGTGTAAAGGAAAAAAAAGCTAATGTATACCATTCTATAAAGATATAACATCAATATTTAGTTCACACACTACTTAGTATTACTGTGATAGGAAGTTTGCTTGGGTATTATACAAGACAATCATTATAGTTCCTTTTAGTATACTTCCTTTTTTTCATCCTTAATTTTTAATGCAGTGAGATATGTTTGCATGGGTCATAAAAAACTCCAGAGGTAGCAGTAGGCTTTTGATAGATTATGTTCTCCATGGCTACTTACCTGTTGATGGAAGCTGCTGATTCCAGCAATAATGTAAGCTTGTGAGTACAATGATCCTGTATTTTTTTCAGAATGACTACAGTTACAGCAGTTGAAAGAATTTCCATAGTCTCTCCTGTAGTTTTAACAGAGAGCAATCTTTCCTCCTTTCAGGAAACAGAATTGGAGGCTATTTTTTTTCTTGAAAAACACAGCGTTTGTAGTTGTGTATTTCCATTCCTTTTATAGAGAGTAGATTTGATGAACGAGGCGCCATTTTCTTTAATACTGTAAAAGTCTCTCCTAAGATTGATTTATCCCAACTTAATTCTTTGATTCAGCTTAATCTAAAAAGTACTTGGCTTGCTGTGTTGATTTGATTAGCACAATTCAGTATTTAAGTAACTAAAATATGTCTGATTTTACACCTTTGAAGTTGTCTATGAGATAGGATATCCCATAACAACCTGAAGTCACAGAACTGGCCTGTAGTTCAAGTAATCCTAGAGCCAGATTTACTCAACATATTGCATCACCATTTGTGTTTCTTTCACTAAAATATTTATTCCGTTCTGAAGAACTTACTGTTAACCACAAATATTTACTCAGGATCCTCCTGGGAGGCTGGACCTAGCATAGAAACACACATGTGCTAATGTTTCCCATCTGGCGTGTTCAATTACAACAACAAATTTCCAATAATATTAATTTTTCTTTCATTTTTAAACCGCATGTGTTTCTTCCATATTGAAATATGGAAACATTGAAATATAAAAGCAGCAGACAAAATACTTCTGTATTTCTAGAGCAAAAGACTTGATAGATGACTTTTTAATTTGTTCAACAGATTCACGTTGAAAGTAATACTTGTTCCATTAGAGCAGGAGACAAAAACATTCTGTAGAAAGCAGATGAGGAGCCACTGCTACGTCACTACTTTTCTAGACATCGGTTGTGGGATGCCAAAAGGAAAGAAATAAAATAATGAAAATGCAGCGTTCAATTAGGTGAAACCTTGTTTTGGTAATACCATCTTTTAACAGAGTAACATATGCTACTACTAACCAGAAGTTTACTTGTTGGGTCAGTTTGGACTGCTGGTCTATTGACTAATCACTTCAATGTTAATATTTTAACATTTCTTTGAAGATTTTTGTATTTTGTTATCTATAGCATGTTTAAGGGGACAATTTTAATGAAATGTATGAAGTTTTATAATTAAGATCTAGCAACAGCAGATGGAAAAGACAGTATTCCTTCTCTCTTTACAACTTTTTTATAAAAGTGAAAATTATTCTATTCCTTTTCAGCCTTCCTATTCAAGATTTGCTTCCACCAATAAATTAGTTGCTGAACTTCTGATGTGGTGTCCCTCTTCTGTGAACTCTACTAATCAGAAGGTACAGTGTTCACTTAGAAGGTGTCCTGTTCAAGGATAAGTAAGTAAGTTGTAAATTGGAAGGAATACACTATGGGTTGTTACGGGCTGCTTAACAAGCCTGTGTTGTTAACATGTGCAATACGTGATCCATTATAACCTTGGTCTGCTGCCTGCCTGGTCATTCTTCACCAATTGTTTAATTAACTGGAAATATACTGCTCAAATAAGCTGCATTCTTTACATACAGAATTCCATAGATATCAAGTCATTTTTCCACCTATTAAATGTAATAATTTTAGACTTTTATATTGTCCTCCAGTATATTCACAGTGTCCTCCAGATTAATGTCGCTGAAATTGTAAAAAGAAAATAATAAAAGCTAGCAAGATTTTTGCACTATCTCTAGAGAGGTCCCTATGCAGTATAACTTGATATGTTTGTGATTATTTTCCAATGAATTACAGATAACTGTTCTGCAAGTATAGCAATCTGTCTAGTTTTGTGTCCAATTTGTAGCATTTTCATTCATGTTACTTTCCTTCCCAGCTTACGATCTTTAATGGACTCAAGATAGAGTATCTATTGCTTCTCCGCCTCTGCGAGGTCTGCTAATGTTATAGAAGATAACCTTACTCTGATATGTGCCATATTCTACCTGCTATTCCTATTAAATTATTTCCCAGGTGATTAAAATTCTGTATTAGTCTAGTGTTTTTCCAGTTGACAAAAAAAAATATCGAGCCCTAGCATCATAGGAAAGGAGGTAATAATTGGTGTGATTTGCACTTACTGAACAAATTTGACTGTAAAGATATTCAAAGGTGCTCAAGAACTTTGATTGTTTAACCATTTAAATTTTCTAAGTAGATAGATTAAACCTGAGGCATTTGAGAGTGAAAAGGATTTTCTTCAGAATGTCATTAGTGCCAAAATAAGAGTTTTGACCCTGGATTTATTTACATCAGTACTTTACTGAAGCATATTAAAAATGAAGTCTGTGCTGTCATCATCAAATACCACAAAACTCCCTTTAACCTTGTGCAGCTGCAAGCATGCTCTTCTTGCAAATAACTGCAAAATAACATAAGAAATAAATGTTGTTTTTTTAAAAATGAATTATTGGTGGTTCTCCTAGTTTTACTATTTAATGATTTTCTTCTTGTTTATAAATAACTTTTAACAAGTATATATTGTCCTTCATACCTACAGATGGAGGCAGTTTGATTATTTTGGAGAATGGAGGATTTTGGGAATGAGAGATTTTGTGAGAGTTTGAGGAGTTGTAGGCAAAGTGTTGTTTTGTCAGTAATTCTGATAATCATGTCTTCCTGAATGCCAACATTACTTGTAGCTGGGGAAAATTAAACTGAAGCTTCAACTTCCTTCTTGATTCAGAGTAGCTTTTTGTAATGATGAAACTGCTCTACCCATGCTTTAGATATGCTAAGCACAAACAATTCATTCAACTTTGACTCTAAGCCATTATTGTCAAAACAGTGTTAGTGTGAAAACCAACAGTTAGGGGGAAATGTCTAACCATAGTAATTCCTTCAGGCATCTGTTGTCGGCTTCAACTGCATCCTTTTTGAAAAACAATGTGTCATCACCTTGGCAAAGCTATCAGATGTTGTGTTCACATAAAATTAATCTAGCACTTGCATTCACTTTGCCTGTTGCTCTTGGGTTGCTTCTTTCGTCTTATTTATTTATTTATTTACTTCTCCGTTCCCTCTTCCTCATCACAGGAACCAATGAATGTATTTTCATCTTCTTTTCCATAAACAAAGAAGTGTGTATCAACATTGTCAGTGCATAAACAGTTCAAAGGTGTTTAAATTCATGCCAGATGCTTCAGTGACTCATTATCAAATGGTGAGGTGTCTGAGAGCTTAAGAAGATACTCATTTTTCCTGCTGGAAATATCTCTTCACAAAGGCCTTTTTCTGTTAAGAGCCATCGTTGATCACAGTTCCTCAGTATGCAGAATCCACAATAGCTGACCAGGCAGTTTACAAATCAGAGCAAATTACTTCTACTGTCTGCATCAAAACAGTGATTTTATAACAGTTGATTACTTAGGGAAATTTTTTAAAAGATGCCTTTAAGATAAACTTTCTTAAGAAAATAGTTGCTTGCTGGTTTCTGGTTTTTTTTTCAGCCATAAAGGCAAGTTTTTGTTGGGACTATTAAAAGTCTGGGCTTTTTCTTTTTTGTTTCCTACAGCTTGCTTAAATGCAAAATTAGTTGTCATTTGGAAAGAGAAACGTATGTGAAAGTTGTAAAATAACTAATGAGCCAAAAGACATTTAGGTATCATTCAGTTCGACCTGAGGTTTGGTCAGTGCTTCAGCCTGATACCTGCTGCCTCTTTTCACTCATTTTTAGCCTCTTTCCCAACAGTCTGTAACCTATTTCAACTAAATAAATTCAGCAATTAAAGAAGAAATATATATTCTAAAATTAAAGACCGTTTATTTCCAACTCTCACTTGCTTTACCGTCTCATATATGAAACACACTCATATTCTAAATGGAGTCATGTCCTGAGGTGTAACACTGAATATCACATTGAAACTAGATGAGATTTCCTTTTTAACAGTTGACAAGATTATAAGCCATAATGACACTGACATATTCTCTGTAACATATAGATACTCACTGAAGTTACTGTACATTTTATATTAGAAAAGAACATTCAGATTTTCTAATTATTTATCCATTTCTTCTGTTCCCAAGCTAAAATAAGAAAGTGAAGTTTGTAGACTCCTGTCTCTAAGCAGTGTCACCTACCTGTCAGGCATTATCATGATGCATTGTTTAAAATACAGATGCTATGAGGAACTGTTCATCAAAAAGGAATCTTCCAGATAGTGATTATTTTTCTTTTTAAATGAAATGAAAATTTAATCCTCTGAATTATCAGCTTGATCTAAAAGTCATTAAAATAATTGGTAACATATCCATTAATTTTAGAAGTCTTTAGAGCAGGCACTTAAGCAGCTTTTAATCCTTCCCTCTCTAGCATGACCAGTATTACCTTCATTACACAGATGAGATTGTGAAGTCAAGGAAAGGTTAAATATAGATTGAAAGGTAGTAAAATGAAGCAGCTGCAAACCCAAAACTGAAACACTGCAAGTTCTCTGTTTTCTCTCTATAATTTATATTGAAGGCAATATATTACTGGATTTTATATAAATAAAAGAAATGACTGTTTTTTAAACGTGCCTAATATATTCCAAAGTATCTCTTAACATTGATATCATCGAAAAACATTTAAACATATCTCAAAAAACACTTTCGTTTAAGATTGTTACCTTATGTTACTCAGTGAATAAGAAGTCTGCATTGGAAATATTAGTATACTGATACAAAATAATATGTGTACAGTGGTCCCTGCTAAAAAATATACCATTTTCCCCAGCTTTGCTGAGTTCTCTCTGAGGCGTCAGTGGAATAAATGGGAGAAATTTAAATAGGGGAATTTTTACTGGATTTCTCAGGCTAACCTTTAAATCAGAGAGGGATGCAAATAAAACTCTATATGGAAAGATAAGCATGCAAAATTAAACATATAAAGACCTCTGAGAAGAAAGAGAAAATGCAGTACAGAAGTCAAGGACCAAAACACAGTTATAAAAAAAGAACTGTGCCAAATTAATGAAACAGCACAGGAAAGAAGATTAGAAATTTTGTACCAGTAATTTTATTTACTGAGAGTCTTAGTGACCAGTTACAATGGGCCCAAAAGGAAATTAGACATAGGCTTATACAGGAATAAAACACCCACATTATTTTTGTGCTTCTTAAAATGTTCCATATATGTCCATGTGAATTATAGTGATGAGCAACAGAATTTCAGTCTTTCATCACATTAGTAACCCCAAAATATTGACTATTATTACAATATTATTAAATCTTGGACAAGGTGATACTGGAGTTTAGGAAAAAACTCCCCCATCTTAGAATTGACTGGCATTACCCTGTCAGCTACAGGGGAAGCTTCTGGCAGCTCTTTGTTTAAAGAAACCACCGCTGTAACCTGATCTGCTACCAAAACCTGGCCTGGGCAAAACCACTACAATTAAATCTCGACCTGATCATGGAATTAAGTGCATCCCCACAGCTACTGTCAAGGAGTCAAGGAGACTAGATACAAATGTAATACCTGTAGCGTTTAGCAGTCAGCTTATAAGTAGATTCTAACCAAAGATAAATTTATTTTACAATGAATAGTACTCATATTCCACAGCTATGTAGCTGTATATTAGATATTTTCTCAGAGTGCACTCCTGACTTTAAGCACCTGTACAGAAATTCCATCTCATTAATTTTCTACTCAGGTGCCCCAGCACATACGTTTGACTTTTCTTTGGCATCAAACACATCTTGTGTACTTGAGCATTCAAAGTCAGGTTCAGAAGGTTCCAAGGATTTCAGGCAAAAGCATGAATCAATATCTTTAGAAAAATTTAACTAAACTATTGCAGCCAATTTATGTTCAGAGTCAATTTGTCAGCATCATGACAAGAAAGAGTAAAGCAAACTCATTTGAAAGGAATTATCTGAAACAGAATGAGATGGCAAAAAAAATTTCCAGTTTCCTCATGTCCTTCACTATCTCTGTGTAATACAACATATCTGCATTACGATTATATTAAAAATATGTATTTTTGTGTTAAATGGCACAGAGACAAATAGTCTCTATTCTTCAAGTCTAAATATAAGTTAGCTTTTGAAGACTTTCTTTCCTAGGAAAAAACTCCTTCAAAGTCCAGGGGATTTTGCAGAGTAGCAAACCAGTATTTAAAATTTGAAGTATGGTCCCAAAGTCAAAGTTGTTGTTGTTTTATTTCTTTAACACTCATCCTAAGTGAGTATTTGCAAGAAGACTCGATTTGTCTGCATTTATTGTGATCACTCCAAAAGCATGAAATCTTACCTTATGCAATCTGAACAGGTCATCAGTACCAAACTCAGTTTCTAATGGATTCATGGATCAAAACACATATTATAGCAATCACAGCTCACAGTTAGCAGTCATAATTAGCTCAATGCAGAATACATGTCCTTGTTATAGCAGAGATTTGGCAGATTTTATTTATTTCTCTAATCTTTCAATTAAAAAAAAAATCATATTGATAAGTCTCTAATAAGTTGTTCATTATCATAATGGAAGCCGTAGGGGAATTTAGATTGGTTTGGTTTTGTTGTTGGTTTGGGTACTCTTTTGGGGGAAAGTATTCTTTTGTGGGTTTGTTTTAAATGTTATTTTTAATATCATAGAATCATAGAACGGTAGCATTGGAAGAGACCTTCAGAGATCATCTAGTCCAACCCCGCTGCAGAAGCAGGTCAATCTAGATCAGGTTGCATAGGAACGTGTCCCGAAGGGTTTTGAAGACCTCCAAGCAAGGAGACTCCACAACCTCCCTGGGCAGCCTGTGTCAGTGATCTTTTCTATTTCTACCTTTTTCTACTCATCCTTGTCTCTATATTTTTTTTTTTATCCTTATTTCCTTTCTATATCTTCATTTATTTTCCTTGTCACAGTCAGCCCAAAGGTAGTTTACACTTTTTCTCAAGAAATTATTAGCAGAAATTATTAACAGTTAATGCTCCTTGAAAAAGCAATGTCTCTGCAGGCTAAGATAGCTTTTGATTTGTTCACCTGTATCTTAACTCTGGAAACAGTTGTTTTGTTTAATATTGCTCAATAGAGTTCTGTACACGTGCACACTCATAATGAATAGTCTTAAAGCTTAGACTGTGGCTCTGGTTCTTACCTTGTTACAAGTCATATATTGCAGCGGTTTTCAAGGCGTGCTTTGTAGGGATAAGAAATAAGTTACAGGATGACTAGGGAAAGGCCTGGCCCATGGCTTACTTTCTTCAGCTTTATTGCTACATAAATGGTAAAATAGAGAAAGAGTTATTGAAATTATTATATACTTTTTCTTCTTATTTTCTATTTAAGCAGTGATCCCAGAAGATTGGCTGTCATTGAACACTGGCATTTGATTTTCTGCTGAAGTGAATGTAAGTGTCTCACTCTTGAATAAATCTTTAAATAATGAACATAATACAAAGTTTTCATATCAACTTTTCAAAGGATGTTCCTGGGCAAGTACAGTCCTGATCATTTTCAGCATGCTGTAGATTTCTCTTAGGTTTATTTTTATTTCTCTTATGCTGCATACACTATATCTAGTAATGCAGCCATTATATTTGTTAGAGATAGAAGAATTATGCTTTTATGAATGTCATCTTAATCTTGGAGTTGTATTGAAAATATTCTCTAACGCCATCATTATAATCCTTGCACATAGTAATTCACTGCATGGGCTGTAGTCAGCAAACCATCTGTAGTGTTTACATGGAGGAAGGCAATCTTGCTTGCCTCACTGTTGCATCTGTTGTTCTCTTGAGAAATTTAATTCTCCATATGATCACTGAAAGGCCTGTTGTGCAGTGACAGTATAACACTGTTAGCTGGGGTATCTGTCAACTCAAAACGTGCTTCAGGTAATACTTTTGCAAACACCAAGAGAAGTAAAACACTATGGTTTGACTTTATCAGAGCAATAAAAAAGAGCAACATAAGTCATTTAATATATCAACACTGTGCCAGTAAATCAGTATCATTGTGGAGAGGAGAAAAATTTGTGTTATTTTTTTTCTAAATCCAGTACACAAAAAGCATAACTGATTCTCTGTATAATCTATATACATGGACATTTATTGTAATACAGTGGCAGAGCTGAATATAGCAGTCTTCCTAGCTGAAACTTAAAATTCCAGAGATGTGAAAAATATAGTGATTTTTTTTGAGCTTTCAATGTGGCCAGGACTGTTCTCTGAGTTTGTGGATTAAATATAAAACTGAGGTGTTTTTAAATGAATAGATTATTTTTCTGATGCCTTAGAGCTAAATATCCCAACAGGTGTAGTGTGACGGCCAGTACATTCTGCCCTGCAACCAGTCAAAATAGCCTGGAAAGAGTGAGGGACCCTGGGGAGTGGAATATCATGCATGACAGGTTGAGCAGCTGGCCATAGCTGTATTGGAGAGAGCCAGCACCGTTCATAGAGATTTGTCACATGTCATCAACTTTAACACAGAAAATCATGTGCCTCAGGTATCAAAAGTTTAGGAAACGTTTTTCTATAGTATTTGGATTATTTAATTAGTTCTACTAAAATGGATTAAAATTTATCACAGAATCTCAAGTGCTGGAAGGGACCTCAAAAGATCATCTAGTCCAACAATCCTGTCAGAGCAAGACCACCTAGAGTAGGTCACACAGGAACTCATCCAGGTGGGTTTTGAATGTCCTCAGAGAAGGAGACGCAACAACCCATCTTGGCAGCCTGTTCCAGTGCCCTGTCACTCTCACAGTGAAAAAATTCTTCCTTGTGTTTCTTTGGAACTTCTTATGTTCCAGTTTATACCCATTGCCCCTTTTCCTATCACTGGATATCACTGAGAAGATCCTGCCTCCATCCTACTGACACTCTTTACACATTTGGAAACATTAATGATATCACTCCTCAGTCTCCTCCAAGCTGAAGATCTTCAGCTCTCTCAGTCTTTCATCATAAATGAGATGCTCCACTCCATTATCTTGGTGGCCCTATGCTGAACTCTCTCCAGCAGCAAACTGGCCCTTCTAGAACTGAGGGGCCCAGAACTGGACAAAATGGTCTCATGATGGCAGAGTAGAGAGGGAGGAGAACCTCTCTCGACCTACTGCCCACATTTCTTCTAATCCACCCCAGGATGCCATTGGCCTTCTTGGCCATGAGGGCACATTGCTGGCTCATGGTCATCCTGCTGTCCCCCTAGGACTACCAGGTCCCTTTCCCCTACACTACTCTCTAACAGTTCATTGCCCAACTTGTACTGGTAAGTGGGGTGATTCTTTCCCAGATGTAAGACTCTACACTTACCCTTGTTGAATTTCCTTAGATTTCTCTCTGCACAACCCTCCAGCCAACTGTGATTCTTTGTGTAGTCAAGGATTTGTTCTCATTTAAAAGAAAGTTAAATTTATTATTTGTGTGTTAAACTCCTGTGTATATCTGGGCATGAAAATCTTTCAATTCCCAGGCAGAAAACTTGACATGTTTTAGAAAGCCTTCCTGACCTCTTCTTGTCCAGAATTTGAAGATTTGGGTCAACAAATCTTGACATCTGCATTCAGATTTTTTTCCTTAGGGATATGAAGACCTTTGAATAATTGAGTTCCCACTGTTCATCTCCTCCAGTGTAAAGCTATCAGCAAGCAAATAGTTCTGCTTAACCACAAGGTGTGAAAAAAAAATAATTGAACCGTACACATGCTGCTGTCAGTGGAAAAACACCCAGTCCCTTTCCACTCCAGAGCAAGCTGAAGATTTTGTAGTTCCAGTATCAGCTTATTTACAAAATGTAGCTAATTAAGGATTCACTGATATAAAGAAATATGTCTTACTGTGAATATTTACATAAGTGCAGAAATCCAGGAGTATCTAGTGCAAATAAAGGGCTATTTCTTAAATATAAACTTTTTTAAAGCATTTTAACCAACATAAAAAGTATATCGTTCTCAAGAAGTGCTGAGCAAGTGCATGAAGGTTGATTATGTTACGAAGTATGGATGCAAAAAGCACCACTAAAATACATTAGCATTCTTGAAAGCTGTAATATCCAAATCTAAAACACAGGGAGTATGAAAAAGAGATCTTAATTGTAATTAGAATTTTGCTTTGCATCTATCCTTTTATTTAGTTATTGTTTTTCCTGATTCTAGAATTAGTTGTCAAACAGTCATTAATTGCCCAAGTAACTGTGCTAGTTTCACTAGTTTTGAAGGTGTGCAACCTTTTAAAAGTATGATTTTGCACATTAAACCATTAGCTAATTATGCATAATCATTAAAGCTATTTTTAGTGGAAAAGCTATGGCAATGGCCCATAGCTGTGAGGACAAGAGAAATGAACATTGGTGTCAATACCAGCGTTTTTAATTTGTGCTTTTACGTAGCTAATGTCTCTTTTGTCACATAGACTGAAATTACAGAAAATAAGATACAATCTGAAATCAAGACACAGCTACTTATGAGCATAGTAGGAAGAAGAGCTGAAGACTGTATAGCTCATTTGTCTTTTAAGTTATACAAATCTCATTTTCTAGGAAGCTCTTATATTCTACTGATGAGTAATTTAGAAAATTCTTAGATTTTTTTTTTTCACTAATTGGGAGCCATTTAATTTATTCAGGCAGATAAGAAATGACAGTGTGGGAACTGCATACTCTTAAGACAGTCAAGAATCAAGACAAAGGAGTTGGAAGAGACCTCAGTTTCCCCACTCCAGCCTGAGATGCCTTCAGGACTTTGGTATGTCAATTAGTTTCTTTGCTTAAAATTGTTTTAAACGCAGGAATAATTATATTTCTGTAATCTGGAAGGCTTTGGAGAATCTAAATTTAGTTGTGCTTGTAAAGCCTTTGAGGGGCTTCAGTGGTAGATGTTCTAAATTATCACTTACATACATACTTACAAATAGGCTCTCGTTTTCTTAATGGGTGATACTTCCTGGCAGCAATAACTCAATATTTTCAAGGGACAGATTGCTAATTAATTTTCCACCAATTTGGAAGCTCACTAAAATTATTAAGTACAGAGTCCTACTTAGCACAACTTAACTCTTAAGTCTTTCAGTACTGTGTATTGATAGTTTTTTTTTTAATATTATAAATATCTAATTTAACGTTCAAAAAAGATTACACATGAAGTGATATAAAGCATAATATTGAAAACAGGCAGAGAAAGCCCACTTCCGCAGTTTTTGGAATGATAGGAACCAGGTGATGGATAGTATTTTCTCCTCTCCTTCATGTATACATCTGTATACATTGCTCCCAAGAAAAAAAAAAAACAACAAAAAAAAGGTCACACCATTCCCCTCCAAAAAACCCCCAAAATCCTTTCTGAAAACCATCCTGAAAACTTCCTGTAGCTCTGACTGAACAATTCCTGTTACATGTAGTTTACTTGCATCTTGCTCTTTCTCCTTATTTAGACTCTTCACATCAGCTTTGATTTGCAGCCTTTTTATCTTCTGTGTCCCATTTCTTTTGCTTTTTTCATCTGACTGGCAGCCTCTCATAAACAAAACCTCCCACAGCTATCAAGGAATGGCTATTTGCTTCCTAAAGGAACTACTAGGACAAATGACAGGATATTTTTTCTTCTTTTATACTTTTCTTCTGTAACACCCTGCTCTGTTTTGCAATCAAGAAGTTTACACAACTTTGGTAAAATAAAATGTCTCGTTTTCATTTTAAGCTTGTCTGGTATTTAAAGTGGATTCAGGTAAATAACGCTCTTTTATGGTGTTCTTACTTCTCCATAGGAAAAAAAAACAACAACAACAAAAAAAAGAAATTTACACAATTATCTCCATGCCTAAATTCAAATGGTTCTAAAATTTTGGATGTTGTGTATATCTCATTCATCTGTAGAAGTCAGACTGCTGCCTGATATTCCTAGTGTGGGAAGCTTACTCCTGTATTTATGAGTGGCTCTGGCAGAGTACAGATAGTGAAAGGACAACCTATGAATCGAGGAGTTTATAGCAATTTCCTTCACTTATGAAATCCAGACTAATGATCTGAATGTAAAACAGTTTCTTTGGGACTTTTATACACAAGGGTTCCTATGAATAGTCACATAGTAAAAAAGTTCAATTACCATCACATTTAGCAAGAAAGGGCATCTAACTTCCACAGACTGCAATTTTGCTTATTTATTTTCTAAACAAATGGAAAAGAAATAACAATTTCAAAATTGAAAGAAAGAATTATACTGTTCAATAAATAAATTATCTCCATTTCTGTCTTACCTAATTAATAAACTGAAATCTTCTCGGAGAAGGAACAGAAAAATGTTCATCTCATAATACCACTTTCCTCTACCTATGGAGTAAAAAATAATCATATTTGACTCTAGGCTTGTTGCACACTGAGTTTTATTTCAAGAAAATAATAGAACTTGGTGAGAAAGCAGTTCAGAAGCTTTAACGAGCTAGGTTATTCAGGAAATAAAATTGGAAGATAGGATGTGAAGATCATAGTAAAAAACCTACTTAACACCTTCTTATGAGATTTTTTACTTTAGTATCCCCTTATCACTGAAAATATCTAGGGAAGAAGATAGAAATATCTAGGGTGTGTTTAAAAGTGAAAAGTGTATAGATCGGCCAGGCTAGTGAGCAGCAGGAGGGTCTACTTATGAACAGTGCTAAATCTTTGTGGAAATTAAAATGTGTAGTATTTCACATCATTTAGGATGTGGACAAGGCAGAATGGTTTGATTTTAATTCACCTGTTGGTATCTAATTAAGTAAGTAATCATCTTAACTGTAAAATACTAAGAATGCCCAAGGAAGAGGGGAAAGAAATCTTATTGCTGAAATGAAGTTAAAAATACAGCCTAGTATCCCACCCTGGAGATANTTGGAATGATAGGAACCAGGTGATGGATAGTATTTTCTCCTCTCCTTCATGTATACCTCTGTATAAATTGCTCCCAAGAAAAAAAAAAAAACAACAAAAAAAAGGTCACACCATTCCCCTCCAAAAAACCCCCAAAATCCTTTCTGAAAACCATCCTGAAAACTTCCTGTAGCTCTGACTGAACAATTCCTGTTACATGTAGTTTACTTGCATCTTGCTCTTTCTCCTTATTTAGACTCTTCACATCAGCTTTGATTTGCAGCCTTTTTATCTTCTGTGTCCCATTTCTTTTGCTTTTTTCATCTGACTGGCAGCCTCTCATAAACAAAACCTCCCACAGCTATCAAGGAATGGCTATTTGCTTCCTAAAGGAACTACTAGGACAAATGACAGGATATTTTTTCTTCTTTTATACTTTTCTTCTGTAACACCCTGCTCTGTTTTGCAATCAAGAAGTTTACACAACTTTGGTAAAATAAAATGTCTCGTTTTCATTTTAAGCTTGTCTGGTATTTAAAGTGGATTCAGGTAAATAACGCTCTTTTATGGTGTTCTTACTTCTCCATAGGAAAAAAAAACNAACTGTGATTCTTTGTGTAGTCAAGGATTTGTTCTCATTTAAAAGAAAGTTAAATTTATTATTTGTGTGTTAAACTCCTGTGTATATCTGGGCATGAAAATCTTTCAATTCCCAGGCAGAAAACTTGACATGTTTTAGAAAGCCTTCCTGACCTCTTCTTGTCCAGAATTTGAAGATTTGGGTCAACAAATCTTGACATCTGCATTCAGATTTTTGTCCTTAGGGATATGAAGACCTTTGAATAATTGAGTTCCCACTGTTCATCTCCTCCAGTGTAAAGCTATCAGCAAGCAAATAGTTCTGCTTAACCACAAGGTGTGAAAAAAAAATAATTGAACCGTACACATGCTGCTGTCAGTGGAAAAACACCCAGTCCCTTTCCACTCCAGAGCAAGCTGAAGATTTTGTAGTTCCAGTATCAGCTTATTTACAAAATGTAGCTAATTAAGGATTCAATGATATAAAGAAATATGTCTTACTGTGAATATTTACATAAGTGCAGAAATCCAGGAGTATCTAGTGCAAATAAAGGGCTATTTCTTAAATATAAACTTTTTTAAAGCATTTTAACCAACATAAAAAGTATATCGTTCTCAAGAAGTGCTGAGCAAGTGCATGAAGGTTGATTATGTTACGAAGTATGAATGCAAAAAGCACCACTAAAATACATTAGCATTCTTGAAAGCTGTAATATCCAAATCTAAAACACAGGGAGTATGAAAAAGAGATCTTAATTGTAATTAGAATTTTGCTTTGCATCTATCCTTTTATTTAGTTATTGTTTTTCCTGATTCTAGAATTAGTTGTCAAACAGTCATTAATTGCCCAAGTAACTGTGCTAGTTTCACTAGTTTTGAAGGTGTGCAACCTTTTAAAAGTATGATTTTGCACATTAAACCATTAGCTAATTATGCATAATCATTAAAGCTATTTTTAGTGGAAAAGCTATGGCAATGGCCCATAGCTGTGAGGACAAGAGAAATGAACATTGGTGTCAATACCAGCGTTTTTAATTTGTGCTTTTACGTAGCTAATGTCTCTTTTGTCACATAGACTGAAATTACAGAAAATAAGATACAATCTGAAATCAAGACACAGCTACTTATGAGCATAGTAGGAAGAAGAGCTGAAGACTGTATAGCTCATTTGTCTTTTAAGTTATACAAATCTCATTTTCTAGGAAGCTCTTATATTCTACTGATGGGTAATTTAGAAAATTCTTAGATTTTTTTTTTTCACTAATTGGGAGCCATTTAATTTATTCAGGCAGATAAGAAATGACAGTGTGGGAACTGCATACTCTTAAGACAGTCAAGAATCAAGACAAAGGAGTTGGAAGAGAACTCAGTTTCCCCACTCCAGCCTGAGATGCCTTCAGGACTTTGGTATGTCAATTAGTTTCTTTGCTTAAAATTGTTTTAAACGCAGGAATAATTATATTTCTGTAATCTGGAAGGTTTTGGAGAATCTAAATTTAGTTGTGCTTGTAAAGCCTTTGAGGGGCTTCAGTGGTAGATGTTCTAAATTATCACTTACATACATACTTACAAATAGGCTCTCGTTTTCTTAATGGGTGATACTTCCTGGCAGCAATAACTCAATATTTTCAAGGGACAGATTGCTAATTAATTTTCCACCAATTTGGAAGCTCACTAAAATTATTAAGTACAGAGTCCTACTTAGCACAACTTAACTCTTAAGTCTTTCAGTACTGTGTATTGATAGTTTTTTTTTTAATATTATAAATATCTAATTTAACGTTCAAAAAAGATTACACATGAAGTGATATAAAGCATAATATTGAAAACAGGCAGAGAAAGCCCACTTCCGCAGTTTTTGGAATGATAGGAACCAGGTGATGGATAGTATTTTCTCCTCTCCTTCATGTATACATCTGTATACATTGCTCCCAAGAAAAAAAAAAAAACAACAAAAAAAAGGTCACACCATTCCCCTCCAAAAAACCCCCAAAATCCTTTCTGAAAACCATCCTGAAAACTTCCTGTAGCTCTGACTGAACAATTCCTGTTACATGTAGTTTACTTGCATCTTGCTCTTTCTCCTTATTTAGACTCTTCACATCAGCTTTGATTTGCAGCCTTTTTATCTTCTGTGTCCCATTTCTTTTGCTTTTTTCATCTGACTGGCAGCCTCTCATAAACAAAACCTCCCACAGCTATCAAGGAATGGCTATTTGCTTCCTAAAGGAACTACTAGGACAAATGACAGGATATTTTTTCTTCTTTTATACTTTTCTTCTGTAACACCCTGCTCTGTTTTGCAATCAAGAAGTTTACACAACTTTGGTAAAATAAAATGTCTCGTTTTCATTTTAAGCTTGTCTGGTATTTAAAGTGGATTTAGGGAAATAACGCTCTTTTATGGTGTTCTTACTTCTCCATAGGAAAAAAAAAACAACAACAACAAAAAAAAGAAATTTACACAATTATCTCCATGCCTAAATTCAAATGGTTCTAAAATTTTGGATGTTGTGTATATCTCATTCATCTGTAGAAGTCAGACTGCTGCCTGATATTCCTAGTGTGGGAAGCTTACTCCTGTATTTATGAGTGGCTCTGGCAGAGTACAGATAGTGAAAGGACAACCTATGAATCGAGGAGTTTATAGCAATTTCCTTCACTTATGAAATCCAGACTAATGATCTGAATGTAAAACAGTTTCTTTGGGACTTTTATACACAAGGGTTCCTATGAATAGTCACATAGTAAAAAAGTTCAATTACCATCACATTTAGCAAGAAAGGGCATCTAACTTCCACAGACTGCAATTTTGCTTATTTATTTTCTAAACAAATGGAAAAGAAATAACAATTTCAAAATTGAAAGAAAGAATTATACTGTTCAATAAATAAATTATCTCCATTTCTGTCTTACCTAATTAATAAACTGAAATCTTCTCGGAGAAGGAACAGAAAAATGTTCATCTCATAATACCACTTTCCTCTACCTATGGAGTAAAAAATAATCATATTTGACTCTAGGCTTGTTGCACACTGAGTTTTATTTCAAGAAAATAATAGAACTTGGTGAGAAAGCAGTTCAGAAGCTTTAACGAGCTAGGTTATTCAGGAAATAAAATTGGAAGATAGGATGTGAAGATCATAGTAAAAAACCTACTTAACACCTTCTTATGAGATTTTTTACTTTAGTATCCCCTTATCACTGAAAATATCTAGGGAAGAAGATAGAAATATCTAGGGTGTGTTTAAAAGTGAAAAGTGTATAGATCGGCCAGGCTAGTGAGCAGCAGGAGGGTCTACTTATGAACAGTGCTAAATCTTTGTGGAAATTAAAATGTGTAGTATTTCACATCATTTAGGATGTGGACAAGGCAGAATGGTTTGATTTTAATTCACCTGTTGGTATCTAATTAAGTAAGTAATCATCTTAACTGTAAAATACTAAGAATGCCCAAGGAAGAGGGGAAAGAAATCTTATTGCTGAAATGAAGTTAAAAATACAGCCTAGTATCCCACCCTGGAGATATCCAAAAGATAACATGGTCCTGGGCAGGGGGCTTGCACTAGATGATGCCTGAGGTCCCTTCCAATATTGTCAGAGTCTAATTCTGCAAAGTACTATTTTCAGCTGGTTTTATTGATAAAATATTTCCCAAGTTTAATTTTAAAGTCAAGCTTGGTTTGGGAATTATATCCAGCTGGATTTGAAAAGACTAATAAAAAGCATCATGAAAATCACTCCTATGTCTCAATGTCTAAACTAAGTAAGATTGAACAAATAGTGAGAGGTTTTTATAGTTGGTTTTGATTACAGTTAGCTCCAAGTAAAAGTAAATGTGTGGCAGATTTCTTGTTTCTTTGAAGTGTTGATTTTCCCTTAGTCATCTGTAGCACCTGCATGCACACGACTTTTGAAAAGAGATCACTTATGTAGAAGATATCATCTGGGGTAACTTTTAGTTGCTTTATCTTAAAATAAATTTCAGTGTCCAGTATCTTTAATATTCTGTTGATTTATGGTTCTCGGAAAAATTTTGCTGTCTTACCAATAATATGTTCCTAGTATGTGTTTTAAAACATAACCTTTTAGATTAAAAGCATCAATTAAATGAGTCAAATGTGCTATAATTACAACAGAGATACATGAGTATGTCTCAGGGAAGATAAAAGCTAATTCTGAACACTCAAATGTCAGCTTAATTATTAATGGAAAATTAACTGTTTGTCATGGATGATAAAATATACCTACTAAATTGTAGTTATTCCATTGAAAATTGGAAAGTGTTGCATATCTTGCTATTTGATGTCCTGATTATGTGGTTTACTCCAGTGAGAACTTTCTCTGAAGCTGACTGAGCAGTCTTCATGCTATTTAATATGTGGCATATTTACTTGAAATGATATTACATAAAGAACTGTGTCTGTTCATGCAGATATTCATGCTATGCAAATTTCCATTGCAATGTATATATCTTTAATTGCTGTATATCAGCATAAAAATGTGCATGTATATGATTCATAAAAATGAGATCCCAGCATTTGATTACATAGATAATAATATATATATATATATATCTATATATCTGTATTGGGTTTGTGTGGCAAGGCTTTGGTAGCCAGGGAAGCTACAGGGATGGGTTCTGTGAGAAGCTGCAAGAAGCTTCCCCTATGTCCAACAGAGATAGCACCGTCTGGCTCTAAGATGGAGCTGCTCCTGGCCAAAGCTGAGCCCAACAGTGATGGTGAGTGTCTGTGATAATATATTTTAAAAGGAGAAAAAGTTGCTGTGAGACAGCAACTAGAAAAAAGGACTGAGAACATGTGAGACATCAAGGCTGGTCTTCTAATTTCCAAGCTAAATTTATTAATGACTGATATATCCATTTGTTTCTGTGTCAAGATTGTTGTTGTTTTTATACTAGAGCAAAAAAAGCCTTGGCTAGTTTAATATCCACTCCTAAAACAGGCTTTGTGGCACTCTGGGATGAATTCTTTATCTGCTTTATTTTGAGATAATTTCTGTTTGAACTGGAATGATCATACTTAATATATTGTGGATGAGAGTAAGACTTTAAGGTCTTTCAAAATGACATTAAAAGTTCTCTTCCTTTTGTGAAAATATAAAGCCTTAAACATTTTTAGATTGTCTCTTCTATTTTCTTTTGAACTTTCTTGCATCAATGGTTTCTAGTCATCCTGTAACAGATATTTTTTACTTATTTATTTATTTGTTTGTTTGCTTGTTTGTTTTTATTCTGCTATTTCAAACTCACCCTCTGGATTATGGCATCAATTTCTGTTGTTTAGCTTTAAGTTCATAAGCTATTGAATTTCATTTCTATTATTACCATCCTCAAGGTCGTCCAATTTCTCCTATATAGAAGAGAATTTTCAGTTCTTTTCTGTACAGATGATGACTCCAATTCTTTTAAATCAGAGATTTCATTAACCTACTCCTCAATTTTGTGCCAAGGACATTGGAAAATGTATTAAAAAGATTAACCTCATGACCAGTTCTAGAAAAGATCTACTTGTAAAGTCTCCCCAAGCTGCTTCTGCTGCTATTTAATGTGCTTCTTCCCATTTCTTGCTTTCCAATTCTACACAAAATCAAATGTCTCAACCTTATTTAGTTTTCACCAGTATGACACTACTTCAGATGCTTAACTGATATCCAGATAGGTAAGATGCACCGAAATTTTATGGAAAATAAAAATGCAGGCTCCTCTCTTTGGAAGGTTTAGGTCAATCTAGATTGATTAATCCATTCTCTCTCATTTACTTGTATGTCAGTATAGCATAAGCCCCATTTTTTTTTCAGTATGAATATTTAAAGGTCCAAAAAAAGTACTGGAATGGTAAAACTATTTGATAGATGAAAGGCAAACTTAAAGTGTAACCATGCTTTACTCCCTCTTGACAGTGAAAGGTGCAGGAGCAATGTAAAAGAGAATGCCTGTAGGGTTTTATTTGTATACTGAGAGATAGAAACTAATGAGCTGTAGGAAAGGTCTCATGTTGGAAACCTAAAACGCAAGAACCAGAATAGCTTTCTGTCGGCTTTATACTTGCAGTCACCTTCTCTTCTTAATCTTAGGTTTAAAGAAAAGTCTTTGATACATTGCCCCTTTCTACTCTCTAGGGGCTAGCAATGAGCTACTTAGGCATTTAACTTGCTACATCTGTAATAGTTTACCTTAGCTCTGGCATTTTAGGAGCTTGTGTCTGCTTCATAATATTGGCACAAAATCATTGCCAGTGCAATAATTTTTTTCTGTTAGATCAAATATATGCAAACTAGCCTTGAAAGCCAGATTGAAGCCCAAAAAGCAAAGGCAGTACTTTCAATCTGAAGCCAAACTATTTCAATCAGAATCACACAATTTACCTTTTTTTGACTTCTGCTCTTTCNGCCTGAGGTCCCTTCCAATATTGTCAGAGTCTAATTCTGCAAAGTACTATTTTCAGCTGGTTTTATTGATAAAATATTTCCCAAGTTTAATTTTAAAGTCAAGCTTGGTTTGGGAATTATATCCAGCTGGATTTGAAAAGACTAATAAAAAGCATCATGAAAATCACTCCTATGTCTCAATGTCTAAACTAAGTAAGATTGAACAAATAGTGAGAGGTTTTTATAGTTGGTTTTGATTACAGTTAGCTCCAAGTAAAAGTAAATGTGTGGCAGATTTCTTGTTTCTTTGAAGTGTTGATTTTCCCTTAGTCATCTGTAGCACCTGCATGCACACGACTTTTGAAAAGAGATCACTTATGTAGAAGATATCATCTGGGGTAACTTTTAGTTGCTTTATCTTAAAATAAATTTCAGTGTCCAGTATCTTTAATATTCTGTTGATTTATGGTTCTCGGAAAAATTTTGCTGTCTTACCAATAATATGTTCCTAGTATGTGTTTTAAAACATAACCTTTTAGATTAAAAGCATCAATTAAATGAGTCAAATGTGCTATAATTACAACAGAGATACATGAGTATGTCTCAGGGAAGATAAAAGCTAATTCTGAACACTCAAATGTCAGCTTAATTATTAATGGAAAATTAACTGTTTGTCATGGATGATAAAATATACCTACTAAATTGTAGTTATTCCATTGAAAATTGGAAAGTGTTGCATATCTTGCTATTTGATGTCCTGATTATGTGGTTTACTCCAGTGAGAACTTTCTCTGAAGCTGACTGAGCAGTCTTCATGCTATTTAATATGTGGCATATTTACTTGAAATGATATTACATAAAGAACTGTGTCTGTTCATGCAGATATTCATGCTATGCAAATTTCCATTGCAATGTATATATCTTTAATTGCTGTATATCAGCATAAAAATGTGCATGTATATGATTCATAAAAATGAGATCCCAGCATTTGATTACATAGATAATAATATATATATATATATATCTATATATCTGTATTGGGTTTGTGTGGCAAGGCTTTGGTAGCCAGGGAAGCTACAGGGATGGGTTCTGTGAGAAGCTGCAAGAAGCTTCCCCTATGTCCAACAGAGATAGCACCGTCTGGCTCTAAGATGGAGCTGCTCCTGGCCAAAGCTGAGCCCAACAGTGATGGTGAGTGTCTGTGATAATATATTTTAAAAGGAGAAAAAGTTGCTGTGAGACAGCAACTAGAAAAAAGGACTGAGAACATGTGAGACATCAAGGCTGGTCTTCTAATTTCCAAGCTAAATTTATTAATGACTGATATATCCATTTGTTTCTGTGTCAAGATTGTTGTTGTTTTTATACTAGAGCAAAAAAAGCCTTGGCTAGTTTAATATCCACTCCTAAAACAGGCTTTGTGGCACTCTGGGATGAATTCTTTATCTGCTTTATTTTGAGATAATTTCTGTTTGAACTGGAATGATCATACTTAATATATTGTGGATGAGAGTAAGACTTTAAGGTCTTTCAAAATGACATTAAAAGTTCTCTTCCTTTTGTGAAAATATAAAGCCTTAAACATTTTTAGATTGTCTCTTCTATTTTCTTTTGAACTTTCTTGCATCAATGGTTTCTAGTCATCCTGTAACAGATATTTTTTACTTATTTATTTATTTGTTTGTTTGCTTGTTTGTTTTTATTCTGCTATTTCAAACTCACCCTCTGGATTATGGCATCAATTTCTGTTGTTTAGCTTTAAGTTCATAAGCTATTGAATTTCATTTCTATTATTACCATCCTCAAGGTCGTCCAATTTCTCCTATATAGAAGAGAATTTTCAGTTCTTTTCTGTACAGATGATGACTCCAATTCTTTTAAATCAGAGATTTCATTAACCTACTCCTCAATTTTGTGCCAAGGACATTGGAAAATGTATTAAAAAGATTAACCTCATGACCAGTTCTAGAAAAGATCTACTTGTAAAGTCTCCCCAAGCTGCTTCTGCTGCTATTTAATGTGCTTCTTCCCATTTCTTGCTTTCCAATTCTACACAAAATCAAATGTCTCAACCTTATTTAGTTTTCACCAGTATGACACTACTTCAGATGCTTAACTGATATCCAGATAGGTAAGATGCACCGAAATTTTATGGAAAATAAAAATGCAGGCTCCTCTCTTTGGAAGGTTTAGGTCAATCTAGATTGATTAATCCATTCTCTCTCATTTACTTGTATGTCAGTATAGCATAAGCCCCATTTTTTTTTCAGTATGAATATTTAAAGGTCCAAAAAAAGTACTGGAATGGTAAAACTATTTGATAGATGAAAGGCAAACTTAAAGTGTAACCATGCTTTACTCCCTCTTGACAGTGAAAGGTGCAGGAGCAATGTAAAAGAGAATGCCTGTAGGGTTTTATTTGTATACTGAGAGATAGAAACTAATGAGCTGTAGGAAAGGTCTCATGTTGGAAACCTAAAACGCAAGAACCAGAATAGCTTTCTGTCGGCTTTATACTTGCAGTCACCTTCTCTTCTTAATCTTAGGTTTAAAGAAAAGTCTTTGATACATTGCCCCTTTCTACTCTCTAGGGGCTAGCAATGAGCTACTTAGGCATTTAACTTGCTACATCTGTAATAGTTTACCTTAGCTCTGGCATTTTAGGAGCTTGTGTCTGCTTCATAATATTGGCACAAAATCATTGCCAGTGCAATAATTTTTTTCTGTTAGATCAAATATATGCAAACTAGCCTTGAAAGCCAGATTGAAGCCCAAAAAGCAAAGGCAGTACTTTCAATCTGAAGCCAAACTATTTCAATCAGAATCACACAATGTACCTTTTGTTGACTTCTGCTCTTTCCATACCACATCCTTTTCTCTGCAGAAAACTTCAAAATAAACTTAGCATCTCTTTCTGAAGACCTGGACTTTCCCCTTGCCCC